>CM028358.1:41179987-41647693 GCA_016618105.1 Dendrobium huoshanense
AATTCCCTATAGGAGCAAGCTCCTATAGTTAATTACATCTTAGGAGGAATGCTCCTAAGAAAACTCTCGATTAAAGCAGTGATTTCATACCCTTTTGACTACAAAGTAGAAGACAAGAAACAGAAGTAGGAATTTTCCAAGGTGAAAGCTCAATGTTGAACATTTATTAGCGAGTCAAAGGATGAAAAGTAGGAGGTGTCGGATTCTGAGAAGCCCAGAGACAACCTCAGTCTATCCTATGTTGGGCTTTACATTTTAAGAGAAAATTTCATGTTTAAGTTGACATTTTATTAGAAATTTGGGATTATATTCCTGGAGGGCGAGGACTTAAGATCTAAAAAGAATCTGCCTTAGAACCTAAATCTAATTTGGGTACTATAAAATAGTGACCCGAACCTAACTAATGAAGTGCAAATCTGGACTTACCCCGGCCTGGATTGGGGAGCCAGCTAACCACCTAGGCGCTTTAAAACCATGTGTCCAGTCTCTTATGAAAGATGGGTAGGGATGTTTATTTAAGTTTTAATGAATTGGGGGCCGACATCTAAGACAGTTCCTAATTGGCCCCTTAACTTATGTATGGTGAGAAATGCCTAGAAATGCTATTAATATTTTAGACTCTTTTTAATTTGTATCTAATGCAATGCATGCTAAATGACTCGAATGCATAAAATGAATATGAAGCAGTTTAAAAATTAGGCTTAGAAAATAGGTTTTTTCCCTAGAGATTGCACAACTTCCCCTTGACAGAACTACACCCTCATAGGTCAAGTGGTCTGCCTGAACCCGCAGGCGGGGAGGTGCCTAACAAGGAAGAGAAAGTATTAATATGCTTATGCTGACTCTCGGCGGTCCCGAGCTTACTTCTTGGATCGTTAGAGTTACTATGTGAGCCTAAAAATTTTATTTGAATTTCAAGTAAAAGAATTTTGAGCGTACCTTTACGAAAAAAATCTCTCCGATTCGAATCCAGGCTAAAACAAAACACGACATGCAAGGTCCTAAAAAAAATCTACTGCACAAACAAAGTAAACAATCAATTTTAATAATCCAAATATAATGTACAATGTCCAATGTCCATATTACACCCAGAATTTGCAGAAAAGTAAAGTGGCCGGGCACCACTAACAACAAACCCGGATTCTAATCCTAAGAATGACGCAAGTGATTTTTGAAATGGGATATACTGTTCCTTAAATCTTCATTTCTTCCTCTTCTTTCTTCAATCTTCTTGTTCTGTCTTTTCTTCTTCTACGAACTTCTCGGGTCCGTCAGGTTCTGGATATCTAAATGAAAAGAAACTCACCCCTAAGAGGGGTATTTTCTTTTCTATTTGGATATTGAATCATCCTAATTTGGCTTTCCAAATAAAAGAGAATAATCCTTTAAGGTATATTCTCCTTTCTTTAGATTCCAATTGGATGTAATATCCCACTTTCAAAAAAAAAATCACTTTCACATTTATTAACTCTTGATATATTATATTTACATTACATTTCATTTCACAGAAAGGGAAGAAAAATCTAATCCACCTGCAAGGTTATCCTAAGCAATTTATAACAAAAATCATCCCACGCAGTTATATATATAGATATATATATATAATTGAATTTAAATTATTAAGCCACACTTGTCCACACTCTTCTTCATTTGGGGGCTAAGCAGCTGAAGCACCTGTAGCATTTATTTATTATTAATTAATTAGCCCCCCTTTTTCTGCCCTGCTTGAGTGTGGCCACCTGCAGAAAATCATATTAACAATCCAGATCGCTCCTAGCCTATGGGTAATCTAATCGTCAATCAAACCAACACAGAGTGCAGTAAAAATAAATAAACAAACACACCAACATTTTACAACCAGCATGCAATAAAACTCGAGAAAAAGCCGTCACAGTGCAGTAAGGAAATAAACACCGGCCTAACCTAAAACTAGAGTCGGTTGTCCTAGCAAACAAATCTAAGTGTGTGCAATAGGTTATGTGGTTTTGAAATGTCTTAAGTCAATTATTGGCTAAAGTTTTTAAATTGATTTAATTCTAATTTAAAGATGTTTACTAATTCTAAAGTGAGATGTCACTAAATTTTCTATGTTATAAGTTTTTATCCTAAAGTGTGCATGCTTCCTAAGTCTAGATTTTCTAAGACCCGGTCCTTAATTTTTGTCCTTAAGTGTCACTACTGTTGTATGGGATAAAAATTTGTTATTTACTAACCCTTGGGACTTTGTGTATATGTAAAAGGGGTTTAGGGTTCTAAGAGAACCTTTACATTTGTTCAATGTTCAAGAGTAATTTGACCAATTCTTTCCAAAATCTATAATCTAAAATTTCAAATATTTCTAGGTGCATAAATATCATTTGAGCATAGAAATACAAAATAAGAAAACATCAAAATTGCAATAATAATATTAACTTTTATGTAGTCTAAATGAATAGACATGAATTTAAAAGTTCTAATTACAACAAGTTATAAACAAATTATAAATTTAGAAAGTCTAGATTTTCTAATATAGATAATCTCAAATTACATTCGAATTTAAGCACTATGTAGATTAAATAATACTAATGAAATTCACACACATTAACCACATTTCAAAACAAATCTAATAGAAACAAACTTTCATTGATATTAAAGAAACAGATTACAAAAAAATACATTGAACTTAAAAAAGATAAAAACAAACACATTACACTAAAACAGATAAGATAAAAACAAAACAAACAAAAACAAAAAAAAATACAACAGACACAGACATAAAAACAATTTCACTATTCTGGAGGAGGAGGAGGAATGCCGCCAAAGAGGTTGAAGTAGGAAGCCATCAACATTACATTGGTATTTATTTCATGAACTTCATCTTTAATATTACCAATGTCATGTTGCTGCTGCGTAAGTTGAGCATCAAATTGATCAAACCTTTGATCAATGTGAGTCTCTAGTCTATCAAATCTCTCAATCAGATTCTGGTAATCTGATTGAGAAGCATAAGCTTGCACTCCTTCTTCTTCTTCTTCTTCTGAAGCACTGGCATGTGCTTTTTCTTTTTCTTTTTCCTCCTTGAAGAGCAATCTGAATGATGCATCGTTATAGTAAACTGGCTATTCATATTCTTCATCAGGATGCACAAAATATAAGTAATTAAGTGCCCTAATGAAATGTTCTTCTTCCTCTTCTGATCAGGATGTCCTATTTCTGAAAGCCCATAGATATGATCTATGATGAGTTGGGCTTCATCAATAGGATGTCTTTGCATGATTAAAAAAGTTAGACAAGAAAGAAGAGGAGTAATGTTAATCCTATCACCAGCTTTAGGAATAATTGAGGATCTAAGGATATGCTGGATGATTCGGGCATCTTGGGTCATACCGGAGACTCTAGCAACATGATTGTCAATCGCATTTTCTCTAATTACCCTATTGATTTGAAATCATTTGAAGGAGGTTTCTGACATTAGGGTGTGGGCTCTATATCCCTCAGTTCTTAAGTTTAAAAATGCACCAAGGTCGTGCTTGGTGATCTCAACTTTTTTCTTAAAAACAAAAGAACTAATGATATAGTGGTCAGAATTGAAACTCATGTTGGCTAGAAAGTAGTGGTAGGTTTGTTTATTGTAGAGATGGACGAGAGAAAGAATGAACTGAAATTGGGTTGAGGCGAAGAGGTGCAATACCCAAAATTTCAACTCTGTTTGGATAAGAATGCGAGACGGAGTGATTTTTGCAGATGCAAAACGAGGAAAAGATTCCTCATTTGCCTTGGAAAGAAAGTTGTCTAGGGCATTCCTATTTGGTTTCCTCACCAAAACCTTTTGTCTTTTGCTAGAGGAGGCCATTGTTGATTTTATGTAGAAAGGGATTGAAAAAGAAGTTTGAAAGTGTGATTGTCAAGTTTGAAAGCCTTCATATTTAAAGAAAAATGATACGTTCGTCCTAGACGAAAATATTCGTCCTGGACGAAAAATTATCGTTCGTCTGGACGAAGTAATTTCGTACAGACGATCCAATTCGTCCAAAATGTAACGGCTTTTCGTATTCAACACAACTTACGATGCGTCCCTTCGTACAGGCTTTTTGACTTGACCGATCGTACAGACGAAAAAATTTCGTACAGACGATCAAAAAGTGAATCGTTTTAATGACTCTTGAAAACCGTCCCCTACAATGAACCGACACATGTTCGTACAGACGAAAAAATTTTGTACAGACAAAGTTCGTATTAAAAACTGTCTTATCCACTCAACCGCTGCATTCAATCGTCCCGACGTTTGAGAGAGAAAAAATTCGTCCTGGACGATTACATATCGTACAGACGATCTAATTAAAAACTGCTCTCAAAACGGTTTAAATTCGCGCAAACTGTTCCTTCACACATCGTCCCGTACGAAAACAATTTCGTCCTGGACGATGTCCTCCAAAAAAAATTTAATTTTGATTTTTTAAATTAAGAAAATCAACAAAAACATTCAAAAAACACAGAAAACATAAAACAAAATCATAAATCCAAAAACAATTCATTCAAAAACACACAAAATTCACAAAATCACAAAAACAAAACACAACAAGTATCAATGTTGCAAAGACATTTTGGTTAAGCATTCAAATCAATAACACCAAGTCTTGTTCTTAAAGTACTGAAGGTATCAAAGGCTAAAGGTTTTGTAAAAATGTCTGCAAGTTGATTTTCAGTTGAAACATGTATGAGTTCAATTTCTCCTTTGGATACATGATCCCTTATGAAATGATGCCTTATATCAATGTGTTTGGTTCTAGAATGTTGAATAAGATTTTTGGAAATGCAAATAACACTATTATTGTCACAATAAATTGGAATAGTGCCTATAGTTAATCCTAAATCAATCAACTGTTGTTTTAACCAAAGTATTTGTGCCACACAACTTCCAAATGCAATGTATTCTGCTTCTGCAGTAGATAGTGCCACTGAATTTTGTTTTCTACTAGACCATGAAACTAATGAATTTCCAATGAATTGACATGTTCCAGAAGTGCTTTTCCTATCCACTCTACAGCCTGCAAAGTCAGAATCTGAGTAACCAATAATTTCAAATTAAGAGCTAAACTTAGGATACCAAATTCCTAAGTTTTGAGTTCTTAGTAGATATCTTAAAATCCTTTTCACTGCTGTCAAATGTGATTCTTTTGGATCTGATTGAAATCTAGCACATAAGCAAACACTAAACATAATATCTGGTCGGCTAGCAGTCAAGTAAAGTAAAGATCCAATTATCCCTCGAAATTTCTTTTGATCAACAGATTTTCCCTTAAGGTCTTTATCCAACTGAACTGAAGAACTCATTGGTGTACTAACAGGTTTAGCATTGTCCATTTCATATTTTTTGAGGATGTCCTTAATATATTTGGTTTGACTAAGAAAAGTACCTTCCTCAAGTTGCTTAATGCTAAATCCTAGAAAGTAATTTAAATCTCCCATTAGACTCATTTCAAATTCACTACTCATTGTTTTAGAAAAATCATCACAAAGATGTTTATTTGAAGATCCAAAGATGATGTCATCCACATAAATTTGAACAATAAGTATATCCTTTCCAATTTTCCTCAAAAAGAGAGTTGTATCTACACTTCCTTTTTCAAAAGATCTTTCAAGTAGGAAGGTGCTCAACCTCTCATACCAAGCCCTAGGTGCCTGTTTCAATCCATATAATGCCTTTTTTAATTTGAAAACATGATTTGGAAATTTAGAATTTTCAAAACCTGGAGGTTGTTCTACAAAAACATCTTCTTCAATTACCCCATTTAAAAAGGCACTTTTGACATCCATTTGAAACAATTTAAAACCTTTAAAACAGGCAAAGGCTAGTAAAACCCTAATTGCTTCAAGTCTAGCTACAGGGGCAAAAGTTTCCTCAAAATCAATTCCTTCAATTTGATTATACCCCTTAGCTACTAATCTAGCCTTATTTCTAATGACTACTCCTGAGTCATTCATTTTATTTTTGAATACCCACTTGGTTCCAACAACACTTTGATCTTTTGGCCTTATAGTCAGTTCAAAAACTTTATTTTTTACAAATTGATTCAACTCTTCTTGCATGGCCAATATCCAAAATTCATCTGAAAGTGCTTGATCAATGTTAATGGGTTCAATAGTTGAAATAAAGGCTGAATGATTGACTTCCTTGTTTAATCCACGCCTAGTTTTAACACCCTCACTTGGTTCACCTATGATTAATTTCTTTGGGTGGTTTTTAGAAAATCTCAAATCTCTAGGCAAAGGGTCTTCTCTTTCTAAATTTTCTTCCACATTTTCTTCCAAATTTAATCTATCAATCTTTTGGGAGTTTTCTTCAATTTCTTCTTCAACAACTTTTGGCTCTTCCATATTTCCATTTTCATCAAAAACAACATGTGTGGTTTCCTCAATGACTAAAGTTCTTTTGTTGAATACTCTATAAGATTTTCCAACACTTGAATATCCAACAAAAATTCTTTCATCTGATTTTGGATCAAATTTTCCTAAGGCAGATTTTCCATTATTATGTATGAACACCTTGCAACCAAATACATGTAAATGAGACAAATTTGGTGTTCTACCTTTTAGCAACTCATAGGGTGTTTTATTCAAATTTGATCTCAAATTCACCCTATTCAGAACATAGCATGCAGTGCTAACCGCCTCAGCCCAAAAATATCTAGGAAGTGAGTATTCTGCTAATATTGCTCGGGCGGCTTCTATTAATGTTCTGTTCTTTCTTTCAACTACTCCATTTTGTTGAGGAGTTCTAGGTGCAGAAAAATTATGATCAATCCCCTTTTCTTTACAGAAATCTTCAAATCTTTCATTTTCAAATTCTCCTCCATGATCACTTTGTATAGAAATTATTTCACATCCTAGTTTTCTTTGTATCCAAGTTGAAAAATTTCTGAATTCCTCAAATGATTCACTCTTATGAAAAAGAAATTTAACCCAGGTGAATCTTGAAAAATCATCTACTATAACAAATCCATATACCTTTCCTCCTAGACTAACAGTGCTTACAGGTCCAAAAAGATCCATGTGTAGAATTTCTAAAGGTTTACTGGTCCTAAGATCTTTATTGGACATAAAAGAGGACTTGACTTGTTTTCCTAATTGACATGCATCACATAGATGGTCCTTAGTAAAGTCTAGTTTAGGTATTCCTCTCACCAAATTCTTTTGGGTAATTCTTCTAAGATTTTTCATACTAGAATGACAAAGTCTCCTATGCCAAAGCCATGATTCATCATAAACAGTTTTCAAACAAAAAGCAGTAGGATATTGAATACAATTTAAATCTAGCATGTAGATATTGTTCACCCTTTTTCCATTTAAAACAATTTTCCCATTTAGGCTAATTATGCAGCTAGTAGGTAAAAATTTTACATTATAGCCCTTATCACATAGCTGACTTATGCTAAGCAAATTATGTTTTAAGCCTTCAACTAATAAAACATTGTCTATGAAAAAGTTTTTCAAATTTCCAATCATACCTGATCCAACCACTTTCTTTGTGGTATTATCTCCAAGTGTAACCTTGCCTCCACTCCTGGCTTCCAGCGTTATGAATTGAGCAGTATCTCAAGTCATGTGTTTAGAACATCCGCTGTCCAGGTACCATATACTCTCACGAGGTCTTGTGTGAGAGTATACCTGCAAAATTCTCAAATGTTAGACCTGGGAACCCAAACTAGTTTGGGTTCACCTTTATGAAATTTATAATCAGATGCATGTATGATATGTCTAGGTTTATGTATCTTATTTCTCCACACCAAATTAGGTTTCATCTTTAAAGTTCAGGTGTGAGATATATGTCCCAAAAATCCACAATTGTTACATTTAACATTAGAAAAAATATTCCTATGTTTTCTTTCATATGATTGTCTTCTAAGGGATTTCATGAATTTAGGATAATATTTAGGATTTGTAAAATCTTCAAGTTTAGGGGGGTTCCTATTATCCTCGAGAGCTCTTATAGTGAGTTTGTAAAATGAATTCATATCCTCCAAGATTCGATTGGTATAATTGATTCTATATGTCTTGCTCTCAGATTCATCCTTAAATTTCTTAAATTCTTTTTCAAGTTCAGCATGGGATGATTTTAAATTCTCAAAATTTTTATTCAAGTCATCATATTCATCAAGTAGTTTCATGTGGTTGCTATCAATTAAAGCATGATCTTTCCTAAGGATTTCATGTTCCTTATTAAGCTCTTCCAATTCTAAAACTACACTAGCATGCATCTTTTTCATTTTCCTATATGCATCATGCATGTGTTCAGAAACTTCAAACAATTCATTATAGGTTAAATCACATACATCTTCTTAATCTGATTGTTCAGCTTTATCTGCCATCAAGCAAAGGTTGGTGACTTCTTCTTCTTTTTCAGTCTCAGATGAGTCTGAAGCTGAGTCCGCCCAAAAAGCCTTTTGAAACTTCTTCTTGCCCTTCTTCACCATTGGTTTCTCCTCTACCTTCTCCTTGCTAGGAGTGGCTTTGAGTTTTGGACAATCAGTCTTTATATGACCTGGTTTCCTGCATTCATAACAAATCACTTCATTAGAAACCTTGCCATTTCTGTTATACTTACCTCTATTCCATTGCTGGCGTCTCTTTTGCTTCCTCTTTAAAAAGCTTCTGAATTATCTAGTCATTAGTGCAATATCGTCTTCATCCTCAGGTTGTGAGTGTTCACTTTCTGACTCTTCCACATTTAGTGTAATATTCTTGTCCTTTCTTGGTTCACCTGCATCAATCTTTCTTTGACTTACTCCTTACTCGTAAGCAATGAGTGAACCAAGAAGATTGTCAATTGAATAAATGTTCAGATCTGTAGACTCTGTAATTGCAGTAATTTTAGCATCATATGCAGTAGGTAAACAACGAAGAATCTTATTAACCATTTCAGCATTTGTTAATTCCCTACCAAGTGCATGCAAAGAGGTGATAATTTGAGTGAATCTTGTGTACATGTCAGATATAGATTCATTAGGTTTCATGCGAAATAATTCGTAGTCATGTAACAAGATATTGAGTCTTGATTGCTTAACCTCATTTGTCCCTTCATAAGTAATACAAAGTCTATCCCATATGTCTTTTCCGCTTTTACAAGTGGAAACTCGCATGTAGTCTTCAGATTTTAAAGCACAAAAGAAACTATTTAAACATTTCGCATTTAATTGTGCTAAGTCACGTTCTTCTATAGTCCAATCTGCATAGGGTGTTTCTACCCTAATTCCATCAACTAATCTAGTTGGTTTTGTGTAACCTTTCTGGACTAGCATCCACATGCGATAATCAAGTGACTGTAAGAAAGTTGACATGCGTGTTTTCCAAAAATCAAAAAAAATATTGTCAAACAGTGGAGGTCTAGTGATAGAGTAACCCTCAGGTGTGTTTCGGTTTCCAAATGTAGCCATCTACGTTAATCAAAAAGTAGTTCAAACTTATGATTTTGAAACTAAGCTCTGATACCACTTGTTGAGTCCAGTAATTAGGTTGTTAAGCCTAAGTAAATGTCCCACGGCTACCAAGAGGGGGGTGAATTGGTAGTTTTAAAATTTTAAACCCTCTTAATGATAAAGTTGAACCGAAATAAAATATTCTTTTAAAGTTTGTAGAAAAATGTTTTTCAACCACAGAGTTGTTGTTGCAACCCATGACCCCGAGTTTGAGATTTTGATGATGCCAAATAATGAGTGTTTTGGAACTGCGTTTCATTGATTATTATTTTATTTGTTATTTTCCTTGAGCACTAACATTTCAGGAAGATCACAAGTGACTCAGGAAGAAAGGAAGATTCAAGACCGGGTAGATTAGGAGTATGAGTCAAACAATGTATTTTTTCATTTATTGTATTTTTACTTTATTGAGTCTGGCCACAATATGCGTAAGAGTAAGAGCAACCATGCACACACACAGGGGGAGAGTTCTTTTTTTAACTACAAATTATAACTAAAATTCTTCTCTGTAGATCGTACTGTATGATTTTATTTCGTACTGTACGATCCAAGCTATGTGGACAATTCTGTGAATAGATCGTACTGTACGAAGGATTTTGTACTGTACGATATGTTCAGATCCAAAACCCTAGCCGTGACTTAGTTTTAGTAAGTGATTTTGCGCCGTTCATACTGTACGAACAAGTTCGTACTGTACAATCTGTTTTTAATACTTACTTAAATTAACCCGTGATTAGTGCATGTAATCCAGGGCTAAAGAAAATTTGAACATCGTACTGTACGATAGTAATCATACCATACGATGAACAGAGACGACATCCGATCGTCCAGACCATCGTCCTGTACGAATAGTATCTTGTTGGATCGTACCGTACGATATTATATCGTACAGTACGATTTGTTTTTGTACTGTTCGTACATCTTCGTACCAGGACGACGGCTGTTTGTGAAGATCGTACTGTACGATGTTGAATCGTACTGTACGAACAGTAACGGCTAATTTTGAAATCAGAGGTTTTTGGAGCCCGTTTTTAGATGTCAATCAACTCTTTTTGGGTAAGAATTACAGAGGGGGTGAACGTGGTTAGAGAGGGATTCCAAGGGAGAAAACTCTAGAGAAATTCTTGAGGGTTGAGAGAGGAAGGAGGAGGTGAGTGTTGTGAGGGAGAAGAGGTGTGAGGGAGATCACACGATTGCTCCAAGCTTGCTGCATCTTGCTCCTCCTGTGGCCCGAGAAGGATTTGAGGAAGGATCTCCAAAGAAAAGGCTCGTCTACATCCGTTACCTCGAGGTTCTCTGCCTTCTCCAGGAGGGAGAAAAACGAGAAGGTTCTCTGCCGTCGCCAAGAGGGTGAAAATAGAGTTTGGTATTCCGCCACGCCGGTTGGTGAAAGGGAGGTTTGTACAGGCTTCTCCGCCTTGCCAAGGGGGGCAAAAGGAGAACTATTTTGATAGTGAAAATCCCGGAGTGGAGGACTCCGGGGAGTGGACGTAGGTCATATTTTGACCGAACCACTATAAAATTCTTGGTGTGTTCTTTCCTTATCGTTGTTTACTTTTGCTTGCATTTTAAATTTGTCATATCTATTGCATGTGAAATTTTGTGAAAGAAAAATTGCATAAATCTTTGTTTTAAAGTTTCAAAAACAACAAAAAATTAAACTCTTGTTTAGGGTTAAGTTTATTATTAAGAAGTTTTTACAATTCACCCCCCCCCCTCTTGTCGTTTAGTAATTTCAATTGGTATCAGAGCTTGTTTTTCAAAAATAGTGTTTTATAAAACCTTGAAAAAACGATCATGTCGAACTTTGGTAATCGTAACACTGTGGAGGGTTATTCAATAACTCGTCCACCACTTTTTGATAACATTCCGTTTGATTTCTGGAAAATTAGAATGTCTACATTTTTGCAATCTATAGATTACCGCATGTGGATGTTAGTAAATGATGGATATGTTGCACCGTTTAAGATTGTTAATGGTTTGAAAACTTCTGTACCTTTTATTGAATGGAGCAATGAGGATAGGGAGTTAGCCCAACTGAATGCTAAGTGCTTAAACTGCTTTTTTTGTGCATTGAAATCTGAGGACTATAAGAGAGTATCTACTTGTGTTTCTGGTAAGGAGATTTGGGATAGACTGTGCATTACATACGAAGGAACAAACGAAGTAAAACAGTCTAGGCTTAACATTCTACTGCATGATTATGAATTATTCCGTATGAAACCTAGCGAAACAATTTCTGACATGTACACTAGGTTCACCCAAATTTTGACATCCTTGCATGCATTAGGTAGAGAAATTTCAAATTCTGAGAAAGTGAATAAAATTCTTAGATGCCTACCTAGTTCCTATGATGCTAAGATAATTGCTATCACTGAGTCTAAAGATCTTAATGTTTATTCTATTGATAACCTCCTTGGGTCACTCATTGCATATGAGCAAGGAGTGAGCCAAAGGCAAAGTGATGCAGGTGAAAAGAAAAAGGAGCGGACGGTGGCATTAAAAGCTAGCAACTCAGAAAGTGAAAGCTCTGCAGGGGAGGAAGATGATGAGATAGCACTGATGACCCGACAGTTCAAAAATTTCCTGAAGAGAAAACAAAAGCGTTATCAGAACAGCTAGAATAAAGGTAAGAGCTCAAGGTCCAATAAGGTTTCATCTGATACAATTTGCTTTGAGTGCAGGAAGCCAGGTCACCTTCGAGCCGATTGCCCTAATCTGAAGAGTCAACCAGCAAAGGAGAAAGGAGATGACAAAGTTAAATACAAGAGAGGAAAGACAAAGACACAGAAAGCTTTTTGGGCCGACTCTGCCTCAGAATCATCAGAAGAAGAAGCAGAGGAGGAGGTAACAAATTTGTGTCTTATGGCTAATGATAACCTTGATCAATTGGATCAAGATGAGGTATGTCAACTTTCTTATGATGAATTATTGCTTATTTCTGAGAATATTCATGACTCGTATAGGAAACTGAAGAAAATGCATGCTAAACTTAATATTGAATTTAGTTCCTTACAAATTGAGCATGCTAACTTAGTTAAAGAAAATTCTGATTTAGATAAAGATCACATGTTACTTCTTGATGAGTATGATGCATTAAATAAGAAGCATATTGAACTAATTGAAGCGCATGAATCCTTGAAAACATCACATATTGAACTAGATGTAGAGTTTGAAAAACTAACTGCACTTGCATTAGAAGTAGATCATAGTGAGCACTTGCTATTGATAGAAGTTGATGGATTGACAGCTCAAAATAAAACTTATAGTGAAAAGATAAAAGAACTAGAAAATGAAATTGCATCACTCACAGTAGGCCATCCTAGAAAACCCCCAACACAGCATGCATTACAAAACCTTAGGAAGAGGCACCACCACACTCATAGATTAGTAAATCCATTTCCTGGTGTTAGGTGCTTCTCTTGTGGCATGTTAGGTCACATAGCCCGCACATGCACAATTCACCGTAGGACACACTTAGTATGGAGATCTAAACTGCATCCATCACAGCATAACATGCATACATCTCATTCATGCAAGCATAAGGAGGAACCCAAACTCACTTGGGTTCCCAAATCTAATCTTTGAATGAAATTGTAGGGATGCTCTCACAAAAGACCTAGTGAGAGCATGTGGTACCTGGATAGTGGCTGCTCGCGACACATGACTGGAGATATCAAGAAGTTCATCCTATTGGAGACCAAAACTGGAGGCAAAGTAACGTTGGGAGACAACACTACCAGGAAGGTGATAGGCTCAGGTATTGTTGGTAATGCTAAGAACTTTATAATTGAAAATATTTTATTAGTTGATGGTTTAAAGCATAACTTACTTAGCATTAGTCAACTGTGTGACAAAGGTTTTGATGTTAAGTTTTTTACTGATAGATGTCTGATTAGTTTATTTGATGAAATTATTTTAGAAGGAAAACGAATTAACAATGTTTACATGTTAGACCTTGATTGCGTTGATAGTTCAAAATCATTTTGCTTGAAAACAATAGTTGATGACTCGTGGCTATGGCATAGGAGACTATGCCATGCTAGCATGAAAACTCTTAGAAATATCACTCAGAAAAACTTAGTTAGAGGTGTACCTAAGTTAGAATTCACCAAGGATCACTTATGTGATGCTTGCCAATAAGGAAAACAAGTCAAATCATCCTTTCACTCAATTAGAGACGTGATCACCTCTAGGCCACTAGAAATTCTACACATGGACTTATTTGGACCCGTTAGTACAGCCAGTCTAGGTGGAAAGAATTATGGATTTGTGATTGTAGATGACTTCACTAGATTTACTTGGGTAAGATTCTTAGCACACAAGAATGAGTCTTTTGAGGAATTTAAAGTTTTCTCCACATGGATTCAATGAAAATTAGGTTGTGAAATATCAACAATCCATAGTGATCATGGTGGAGAGTTCCAAAATGATAGATTTGAGTCATTCTGTCAAGAGATAGGAATAGAACACAATTTCTCAGCTCCTAGAACACCCCAACAGAATGGCATAGCAGAAAGGAAGAATAGAACTTTGGTAGAAGCTGCTAGGGCAATGCTAGCGGAGTATACCCTTCCTAGATACTTTTGGGCAGAAGCAGTCAACACAGCCTGTTATGTTTTGAACAGAGTAAACATTAGATAGAAGCTGAATAAAACTCCATATGAACTCCTTAAGGGTAGGACACCAAACCTTTCACATTTACATGTCTTTGGGTGTAAGTGCTTCATCCTAAATAATGGTAAACATCCCTTAGGAAAATTCGATCCCAAGTCTGATGAGGGTGTCTTCTTAGGTTATTCTTCTGTAGGTAAGGCCTATAGAATTTTTAATAAGAGAACCCTTGTAGTAGAAGAATCCACCCATGTGGTATTTGATGAATCAGATAAGCCCTCAGAATCTAAAATTGAAGATGATGAAATAGAAGCAATTCAAGGAGTAGAGACGATGACCTTAGGAGAGAGGGTCGAACCTCAGGAAGATTTGCCTAGAGAATGGAGATATTCTTCTAGTCATCCTAAAGAGTTAATTTTAGGAGACCCTTCAGAAGGTGTAAGGACTAGGCATGGACTTAGGAAGGAGGTTAGTCACTCAGCTTTCATCTCTATGATAGAACCTACAAGTATAGATCAAGCCTTAGGAGATGAATTCTGGATTCTAGCAATGCAAGAAGAGCTGAACCAATTCACCAGGAATGATGTTTGGGAGTTAGTTAAGAGACCTAAAGAGAAAAGTGTTGTTGGAACAAAATGGATCTTCAAGAATAAGGTGAATGATTCAGGAACAATAATAAGGAATAAAGCAAGGCTAGTAGCTAAGGGGTACAACCAGATTGAGGGAATAGACTTTGAAGAAACCTTTGCCCCGGTTGCTAGACTAGAAGCCATAAGAGTGCTCTTAGCTTTTGCTTGCTTCAAGAACTTTAAGTTATATCAAATGGATGTAAAGAGTGCATTTTTGAATGGGGTAATTAAGGAAGATGTCTACGTTGAGCAACCCCCCGGATTTGAAAACTCACAATTTCCAAACCATGTATTCAAATTAAAAAAGGCACTATATGGATTAAAGCAAGCACCTAGAGCATGGTATGAAAGACTTAGCTCATTTCTTTTGGATAGAGGATTTCAAAAGGGTAGTGTAGATACTACACTCTTTTTACAAAAGGTCAAAGAAGAAATTCTCATTGTTCAAATATATGTAGATGACATCTTGTTTGGATCTTCGGATAAAAACTTATGCGATGAATTTTCAAAAACAATGAGTAATGAGTTTGAAATGAGCATGATGGGAGAGCTTAATTACTTTCTTGGCTTTAGTGTAAAACAAATAGATAATGGAACCTTTCTTAGCCAATCAAAGTATATTAAGGATATTTTAAAGAAACATGAAATGGATAGTGCAAAACCCATGAACACCCCAATGAGTTCGACAATCCAATTAGATAAGGATCCTAGTGGAAAATCAGTAGATCAGAAAAAATATAGAGGAATGATTGGATCCCTACTTTACTTGACTGCCAGTAGACCGGACATAATGTTTAGTGTGTGCCTTTGTGCCCGTTTCCAAGCCGATCCTAAAGAGTCTCACTTAACTGCTATCAAAAGAATTCTTAGATATCTACTAGGCACCCCAAACTTAGGAATTTGGTATCCCAGACACAGCACTTCCTTTGAAATCTTAGGGTACTCAGATTCTGACTTCGCAGGATGTATGATAGATAGAAAGAGCACCTCTGGTACCTGCCAATTCATCGGACAATCATTAGTTTCTTGGTCCAGTAGGAAGCAAAACTCAGTAGCACTTTCCACAGCCGAGGCAGAATACATTGCGGTAGGAAGTTGTGTTGCACAAGTACTATGGTTAAAATAACAAATTCTTGATCTTGGACTACCTGTTGGAACCATCTCGATCATGTGTGACAACACAAGTGCAATTTGTATCTCTAAGAATCCAATTCAACACTCTCGAACGAAACACATAGATATTAGACATCATTTCATTAGAGATCACGTCGCTAAGGGAGATATAGAATTACATCATATCGCTACAGGAGATCAATTGGCCGACATATTCACAAAACCATTAGCTTTTGACACCTTTAGCACCTTGAGGACTAGATTAGGTGTCATAGATATAAATGCATAAAAAAAAATAACAAAAAAAAAATAATAATTAAAAAAAAAAATTCTTTAGGGCTGCTCCTGATCACCACACACTCACCACATCAACACTTACATTGACTGTTCATCGTACTGTACGATCCATACCGTACTGTACGATCCACGTCACAAGGATTGGGACGAATTAAAGCCGGTTGGTACGACGTTATTAAGTATCGTACCGTACGATCCATTCGTTTCGTACTGTACGATCCACGTCAGCACGGATTGGGACGAATTAAAGCCGGTTGGTACGACATTATTGAGTATCGTCCTGTACGATCCATTTGTTTCGTACTGTACGATCCACATCATCACAAAAGGACAATCTGAGTAATAGCTATTCGGTACGATATTTATTATGTATCGTACTGTACGATCCACCTATTCGTACAGTACGAAACTTTTGGTCAAAAGTCGTACTGAGGGCCTCGGGACGATCGATATTCGCCTGATCGTACTGTACGATAAGTATCGTACTGTACGAGTTGACTGTCTTTTCCCGAAACGACCCGTCAGAATATTAATTGGATATCGTACTGTACGATCACAGATCGTACTGTACGATATACGGAAATTCCTATAAATGCCCTTGCCTATGCTGTTCCATTCACTCAACCCTCTCCTCACTCAGCCTTCACTTCGTTTTCTTGCCCTCCTGCAATGTCTAAACGAGGTCGGATGACTGCCGGAAGCTCGTCCTCATCCCATCGTCAACCCGATCGCTTTCTGAATAGTGAGAATGAGGAAGCCTACTACCGATACAAGGCTTGCAAAATTTCTCCCTCGAAAATGCTTAATCAGGCCGCTCTAAATTTCGAGGTAATGGGCCTCTTTGTCTCCACCACCTTTCAATTTCTACTCACCCTAGCGTTTCCATACAATTCTGAACTGCTTTTTGAATTTCTCGCCAACCTCACCTACACCGTTGATAACACCACTTTTCACTCCTTTGTTTGTGGCCGCCCCGTTGAAATAACTAGAGCTGACATCGCCCAACATATTGGGCTGTCCACTGAAGGACCTATGGTTCGCTCGTTTCTTACCGATGATTTTGATTGGAGCGATGTAAATAGAGTCCTTAGGAATACTGTTTTTCATCAAGACCAGCCTCTAGTCCAATCTTTAACCAGAAATGCCCGTATCATTCAACATGTTCTTCGAACCTCTATCATACCCAAAGGTGGCGACCGCATCAATCTGACCCCTACCTTGTCAGTCACTACTTACCTTATTATGTCCAACATTAAGTTTGATGAGGTCGATTTGATTAGCAATTATATTCAGCACATGACGTTTGTTCGTCTTCCCACCACTCGACGGAAACAAAATCTAGCTCTTGGTCACCTAATAGGATATATCCTCTACCATAAATATCAATTATCCTACCCTGGTGAACCCGACATGCTTCCTATTTTTTATATGGATGCTTCCTTCCGTATCCTTTTTCATCGGGGACATGAGCCTGAAGAACCCGTCTTTGATGAAGAAGAAGGAGAAGATGCACCAGCCGCAGCTCCAGCTCGACCACGACGCCATGCTGCACCCCGAGCACCTGCACCAGCACCAGCGCACTCTGATGATGACTTAGTCGCCCGCTTCGACCAGCTGCAGACTCGTCTCGACATGCATATTCAAGAACAGCATCACCAACACGAGACTGATATGCAGTGGTTTGGCGAACGATTCACTGTAATTGATCACCGCTTCGATGCTCTCTTTCAATATTTTCAACCAAATCCACCTCCACCACCACCAGATCAGGACCCGTCTGCTTAGTTTGTTTATGTTTGCATTGTAGTTTCTGTTTGTTTTCTTCTCTTACTTTTTGCTTTTAGTTGCTCCTCCTTTTTGTGCTGTCAAAAGGGGGAGAAGTTTGTTGTAATGTTGTAATGCCTATTTATCTAAATGCATTATCTTTTGTTTCGTACTTACTTGTAGTATTGTAGTACCTTTTTTTTCTTGTGTTTAATTTAAAAAACAAAAACAAAAAAAAAACAAAAAAAACAACAAAAGAAATGTTTTTCAAAAGAAATTATTTTCTTTCTTACTTGCAACAAATTATTTGACATCATCAAAAAGGGGGAGATTGTTGCAACCCATGACCCCGAGTTTGAGATTTTGATGATGCCAAATAATGAGTGTTTTGGAACTGCGTTTCATTGATTATTATTTTATTTGTTATTTTCCTTGAGCACTAACATTTCAGGAAGATCACAAGTGACTCAGGAAGAAAGGAAGACTCAAGACCGGGTAGATTAGGAGTATGAGTCAAACAATGTATTTTTTCATTTATTGTATTTTTACTTTATTGAGTCTGGCCACAATATGCGTAAGAGTAAGAGCAACCATGCACACACACAGGGGGAGAGTTCTTTTTTTAACTGCAAATTATAACTAAAATTCTTCTCTGTAGATCGTACTGTACAATTTTATTTCGTACTGTACGATCCAAGCTATATGGACAATTCTGTGAATAGATCGTACTGTACGAAGGATTTCGTACTGTACAATATGTTCAGATCCAAAACCCTAGCCGTGACTTAGTTTAAGTAAGTGATTTTGCGCCGTTCGTACTGTACGAACAAGTTCGTATTGTACGATCTATTTTTAATACTTACTTAAATTAACCCGTGATTAGTGCATGTAATCCAGGGCTAATGAAAATTTGAACATCGTACTGTACGATAGTAATCGTACCATACGATGAATAGAGACGACATCCGATCGTCCAGACCATCGTCCTGTACGAATAGTATCTTGTTGGATCGTACCGTACGATATTATATCGTACAGTACGATTTGTTTTTGTACTGTTCGTACATCTTCGTACCAGGACGACGGCTGTTTGTGAAGATCGTACTGTACGATGTTGAATCGTGCTGTACGAACAGTAACGGCTAATTTTGAAATCAGAGGTTTTTGGAGCCCGTTTTTAGATGTCAATCAACTCTTTTAATTCTTGAGAAATTCTTGAGGGTGTAGAGAGGAAGGAGGAGGTGAGCGTTGTGAGGGAGAAGAGGTGTGAGGGAGATCACACGGTTGCTCCAAGCTTGCTGCATCTTGCTCCTCCTGTGGCCCGAGAAGGATTTGAGGAAGGATCTCCAAAGGAAAGGCTCGTCTACATCCGTTACCTCGAGGTTCTCTGCCTTCTCCAGGAGGGAGAAAAACGAGAAGGTTCTCTGCCGTCGCCAAGAGGGTGAAAATAGAGTTTGGTATTCCGCCACGCCGGTTGGTGAAAGGGAGGTTTGTACAGGCTTCTCCGCCTTGCCGAGGGGGGCAAAAGGAGAACTATTTTGATAGTGAAAATCCCGGAGTGGAGGACTCCGGGGAGTGGACGTAGGTCATATTTTGATCGAACCACTATAAAATTCTTGGTGTGTTCTTTCCTTATCGTTGTTTACTTTTGCTTGCATTTTAAATTTGTCATATCTATTGCATGTGAAATTTTGTGAAAGAAAAATTGCATAAATCTTTGTTTTAAAGTTTCAAAAACAACAAAAAATTAGAACTCTTGTTTAGGGTTAAGTTTATTATTAAGAAGTTTTTACAATTCACCCCCCCTCTTGTCGTTTAGTAATTTCAGTTGTTAAAACTGAAATTTAAAGTGCGGAAACGTAAAAGCAATAAAAGTAAATAACATCAGATTTATAGTGGTTCAGTCTATAACCAGACCTACATCCACTCCTCAGAGGCACCCTCTGAGTATTGCACTAATACTACAAAGTGACTCTCCTTTAGCACCCACAGCAAGGCGGAGAAGCCTGTACAAAACACTCTTTTCACCACTACCCGGTGCGGCAGAGAACCGTCGTCCTTTTACACACTCCACAGTGCTGGCAGAGAACCGTCATCCTTTTACACTCTCCTAGTGTGGGCAGAGAACCCTACGGCTGTTCACACTCTCCAAGTGTAGGCAGAGAACCTTCGTCCTTTTACACTCTCCTAATGTGGGCAGAAAACCCTTCGTCTATTCACACTCTCCAAGTGTCGGCAGAGAATTGGATCTCCTTGACTGATCTTCTCACTAGAATCTAGAAGGAAGAAAGAAAAGAGTGAAGAAATCCAATTTCACAAGTAGAGACTCTTACCTTAGTAATCCAAGTGAAGCCTTCTCGCTCCAATGGTAGGAATCCTCCTTTGAATGCTCTCTTCCACTCTCTCCTTGGCTATTCTCTCAAGAGGCACGAAGATCAAATGACAAAAAGATTGGGTGGCAGTATAATTTGGACTATTTATACAAAAGACATGAAAAACCGCCCAAAAACTGCATATTTTCAATTCTGTGCGCAGTGGATCGTCCTGTACGATCCTGGATTGTCCTGGACGATTTTACTTAAACGATCTGAAATGACCCAATTTGTATATGTGTACGAAATGACTTCGTACAGCTGATCGTCCTGTACGAACTAGGTTCGTCCAGTACGAACGGTTATTACAAGGTCGGTTCTAGAAACTGCTGAAAACTGTTCTAAGTCGGTTAATCGTTTGGACGAAAATATATTCATTTGGACGAAAATTTTCCAGAGAGCCGATCGTCCTGGACGATTATTTATTTCGTCTGGACAAAAATTTTCCAGAGCACCAATTGCCGCGGACGATAATTTGTTTTCGTCTGGATGAAAATTTTCCAGAGAGCTGATCGTCCGGTACGATATTTATTTTCGTCTGGACGAAAATTTTCCAGAGGACTGGTCGCCTCGTACGATGATAAAATTCGTCTGGACGAAAATTTTACAAAGAACCCATCGTCCGGGACGAAAATAAAATTCGTCCTGGACGAATAGGACTTAGAAAAATTTTTTAGAACAAGTTCTTATTCGTTCCAAGTGCTCTATAGGAGATAACTGACAGATCGTCCAGTACGATAATTATCGTCCTGTACGATCAGTATAGAATTTTAAGATCTCCTTATTTGTGTGTGTGAGATTTTATTCACTCAATTACAATCACTCCCTTTCAAAATTAATTCAAAGAAAAGTCAAACTTCAAATAAACAAAATATCTCATGTTGAATTTGATTTGAAGTTATCGTAGTCTGGAGTTTGATTTTCCTGAAATGTTAGTACACACAAGAGCAAGTACAAATTTTCTGAAATTGTTAGGAGATAACTATACATTTGAACAATAATGTTTGGAATCATCAAAACTACATAAGTTGCACAAATATACATCATTCAAATAGCAACTATTCAAACACATAAATGTGTATCAAAAATCAAAAGATGCTCAAAGAGCCAATCAAAGTGACAAGAGGCATAAAATGAGCCCACTAAATGCAAGCTATCCTCTCTTTGATAAAACTCTTAAAATTTAGAAAACTCATTAATTATGTGATACTTTCAAAGACTTGATTTCAATTTCCATGATTGAGAAAAATTATTTTGGATTATTATTTATGAGATATTTTAGTTATAAACAAGTCTTGAATGGATCTTCTTATCCTATTTTGTTATTCCGAGTTAGGCCTCTATTTTTCCAAAAGAATTTTGTACCCTGAAGGATGTCCGATCTAGGGTTAACGGAATCAGTTTTTCTACCTTCTTCTGATTGGGTTTTGTTAAACTTCTTGATCTCTTGGAACTTTAAAAGTTTAATTTTTGAAAAGAATTCTCATATGATGCCTCCATAAAACAAAAAAATAGAAAAATTAAAATCCAAAAATGTTCGGTGTTTTCATTTTGTTGTTTTTATTTTTCTGTGTCTTTTATTGTTTTTTCTTTTATTTTATTTTTGAGGGTCTTGATCATCACCATTCTTTACTTGATTTCAAATTTAAGTCACATCGGCCTGGCCGATATTTCTATCGTCCTAGCCGATATGACAAATTATGTTCAAAATCTATCTGCTGACCTTTTTCTGTGCTTGCTGCAATTCATCATCCTGGACGATACTTTATCATCCTGGACGATTTGATCGAACTCATGGTGATAGTCCTGGCCGATGCATTTTATGTGCATCGTCCTGGCCGATACACTGGATCGTCCTGGACGATCCACGTGTCAGCATGTTTTGATCTTTAAATTCGGCCCCGGACGATCCATTATTGGACAATCGGCCGGGTTGATCCACTGTTCGTCCTGGACGATACACGTGGCAAGCATTTAAAATGTTTTAACTTTGGCCGGTACGATCAATTATTGTGCATCGTCCTGGATGATACACCTGATCGGCCCGGATGATCTGCTTTTTCAACGGTCGTCCGGATTGACTCCTTGGGCTGATAGCCTGTGTCTAATCGGCCTGGCCGATATCTGATCGGCCCGGACAATTGGACCGCCTTTTTGACCAATCGGCCTGTACATAATTATTGAACCATATCGGCCTGGATGATTCTGCGATTGGCCAGGATGATATGGCCGTTTCTTTAAATTCAGGCCGTTCCAGCCATGTTTTTTCACTTCCAACCCTTTCTCCTCTTGTGTTCTTTGCTTAGTGCTCTAAATGGCTGGTGGGAAACGCGCCCGACAGACTTCTGGGAGTTCCTCGAGGGCAAGGATTGACCCTCATTTCCGGGAAGCAGAAGATGAAGCCGCCTATCATCGCTACAAAGAGTGTGGAATTATTGTCTCCAGAATCATCAATCCTGTCCACATCTCTTACCCGGTAATGGATCTTTTTGCTCAGACCTCCCTTTGCTTCATTTTGTCTCTTGCCGGTTACTTTCAGCAGCCACCTCCACAACCTCCATCTGATGATCAAGATCCCTAGTTCTTTTAGTCTGTGCTTTGTGTTGTTTGTTTCTTGTTTTTTTTTTTTGTAGTTTGCTTATTAGTCTTTTGTGATATTTTTCTGATGTTTCTAGACCCTCTTTTTGTAATGTCAAAAGGGGGAGAAGTTTATGAGGTTTTTTTTTCAATCCTGAATTTTTATCTCTTAACTATTTTTTTTTCGTAGTGTTTTGCCATCATCAAAAAGGGGGAGATTGTTGCAAACCTATTTTTCATGGCTTATGTTTTGATGATTGACAAACACTGTTTCTCTTGTACTGCTTGTTGCTTCTAACTTTTCAGGAATCAAAGATCAGACGATCAAGAAGGAGCCAAGTTCAGGATTGCGTAGGTTTAGGGTTGAGTCAGTCTGTACGTTTAATTTTCACCTTTTGAGTCTACTTGTAATGGTCAAAGAGACTGATGCAATGTAACCCTTCACACACACACTTGAGAGACTTAGAATTTCTGTTTTTACTCATATCGGCCAGGACGATTTTTGGATCGGCCTGGACGATCAGCTTAAAACAGAAAGTCTAATTAAGGATTCTTAATTAAGGCAGCCGACATTAACAGATCGTCCTGGATGATACGTGTATCGGCCAGGACGATAAGCTCAAAACAGAAAGAAGTAGCCGCCATAGTCAATTATGGTATACTGTATTTTTAAATTATCATCCAGGATGATCCGTGGATCGGCCTGGACAATATTCACAAATTATGCCATAATTGTTCAGGAAATCAAGGGAGTAATTAAGGATGATTGATACGATCATATCGTCCTGGACAATCGCAGGATCGGCCAAGACGAACCAGTCACAAACCTCAAGTTACTTCAGGACGATCAATATCGGCCAGCCCTTATCCAAGGCTATTGTCAGGACGATTTTTTTCTGATTTGAACTGATCGGCCAGGACGATCGTGAGATCGGCCTGGACGATCAAACCAATTTTCAATCGTCCAGCTTTGCATCCAAGGCTATGCTCTGGCCGATCTTCATTGATTTGTACTGATCGGCCAGGCCGATGTCCATATCGGCCTGGACGATATTGTCAGCAACTTGCAATTAATGAGCTCTTTTGAAGCTCTTCTATATAAGAGCTCTTGTTCAATGTTTTTCAAGACCTTTGGCTGCTGCCTTGACCTGAGAAGACCTTGAGGAGAGAAAGAGAGAGAGGAGAGAGAGAGGATCTTGTGAGGGGGAGTTTGTGAGGGGATTCACAAGGGTTGATTCAAGGATTTCTTTGCTTCGTCTTCATCTAGAGTTTCTCGTCCGTGGAAGGGTCGGTAGAGGTAAGGAGTTTGCTTTTGGTTTTGGTTCTCTGCCAGCTTCAGGAGGAAGCAAAAGGAGGAAGGTTCTCTGCCTTGCCAGGGTGGCAAAAAGGAGGTTCTTGTGAGGGCTTCTCCGCCTAGCTGTGGGGGCTAAAGGAGAGTCACGTCTTTGTAGTGCAATACTTGGAGGGTGCCTCCAAGGAGTGGACGTAGGTCGAGTCGACCGAACCACTATAAATTTCTATGTTTCTTTTCTTGCTTCCGCACTTTTAAATTCCGCATTTATTTTTGTGGTGTGATTTGGTTTATGCAATTTTTTCTCTTTGTGAAAAGAATTTTTTAAAAAACCAATTCACCCCCCCTCTTGGTTAGCTTGGGACTAAGTTCATAAGGCTTAACATCCTTAACGAACTTTCAAGTTTGCCCAATGGTTGTTGGTTTTCTAAGCGGTTGTTCACTTTCCTATTTGTTGTTGAGTTTGCGTAGTGGTTATCGAGTTATTTTCCTTGCTCTTTCTAACAGTTTTGATCCAATCAGGTGAGTTTTGAGTAGTCCTTTTTCGTTGTTTCGATCTGATCAGGCGAATGTTAGGTTTCTTTATCTCTTCTCTCCCGTGAACATTGCATGTTTGCGTGGTTGATTGAATGAGTGTGTGGTCATTGCATAATTGTCTGTTTGTGGGGTAATCATTATATGTTGGATTGCTCATTGCATGTTTATATGATTGTGGTGTGATCATTAAATAATTGATTGGTTATTATATAAGTGTGTGGTCATGGAATGATTACGTGATTGTGGTGTGATCTTTATATGACTAGATAATTATTGCGTGATCGTGTGATTATTGTATGGTTGCATGATTATTATATAATTCGATTATTATTATATGTTTGAATGATTGTATAATTTTATGATTATTGCATGATTGATTTATTATTACATGGTTATATGATCACTGCATGATTAAATGACTGCTGCATAATTATGTGATCATTTTATGATTGATTTATTGTTGTATGATTATTTGATCATTGCTTGATTAGGTGGTTGTTGTTTGATCACTCCATGACTTATAGATTTTGGTATGCATATTTGATTATCTAAGTATTGTGTGGTCATTGCATGATTGATTGATTTCTTATATGTTTGTGTGATTATATCATTATTGTGTGATAACTGTATGATGGATTGATTATTGTATGCTTATGTGAGAGTGATCACTGTATGATTGATTGATTATTGTATGCTTAGTGATTGTGGCGTGATCACTGCATGATCGATTGATTATTGTATGCTTATGTTATTGTGTGCTTGGTTATTACACGATTATTGCATGTTCTAGATGATTGTTACATGATTTATGAGTATTGTTTGATTATATAATTTTGTGTGGATTGTTGGTTATGTCACGAGTATGTGAAAATTGTGTAATCATGTAATTATTGGGTGATTTGATGATTATTATACAATTTCATATTTGGATGTCCATTGTATGATTGCGTGAGCATAGCATGGTGGGACACTTATTGCATAAGATATATATATATATATATATATATATATCGGGTAGGAACTATGCTGCAAGTACTTAGACTGGGCAGATGTGACCTTTGTCCTCTTCTGATCACCTCGTGCTTATGCACCGGGTGGTCGTTGAGTGTTTTTTGTCCTCTTATGATCACCTCGTGCTTATGCACCGGTGGTCGTTGAGTGTTGTTTGTCCTCTTCTGATCACCTCGTGCTTATGCACTAAGTGGTCCTTTAGTATTCTTTTTCCTCTTATGATCATCTCGTGCTTATGCATCGGGTGGTCGTTGAGTGTTCTTTATCCTCTTTTGATCACCTCTTGCTTATGCACCGAGTGGTCGTTGAGTGTTCTTCGTCCTCTTCTGATTACCTCATGCTTATGTATTAGGTGGTCGTTGAGTGTTCTGTCCTCTTTTGATCACATTGTGCTTATGCACCGAGTGGTCGTTGAGTGTTCTTTGTCATATTAAAATCACCTCAGGCTTATGTACTAGGTGGTCGTTGAGTGTTCTTTGTCTTCTTCTGATCACCTCAGGCTTATGCACCGGGTGGTCATTGAGTGTTCCTTGTCCTCTTCATATCACCTCGGCATATGCACCGGGTGATTGTGAGTGTTCTTTCATCTTTTGTGCCACTCTTAAAAATATGGTCAGATGGACATTAGATTTTGGGAAGCTCTTTATTCTCTGTTGCGAATATGGTCAGATGTGTATTGAGCTGTTCAAATTTGCCATTGCGAATATGGTCAGGAGAATGTTGAACTCCCCTTTTCTAGTTGGGTTCCCGACAGAGATCCTGGTAGGCATACTTAACCACTTCTTCATTCCCCTTGTTTCCCTTTTCCTATTAGGGGGTTGTTGAGTTCCTTGTCCTCTTCGTATCACCTCAGAATATGCACCGGGTGATCATCGAGTATTCCTTTCCTCTTCGTATCACCTGGGCATATGCACCTGGTGATCTTCGAGTATTTTCATCCACTTCGTATCACCTTGACATATGTGCCGGTTAATCATAGTGTTTCATGTCCTCTTCATATCACCTCGACATATGTGTCGGGTGATCATAGAGTGTTCCTGTCCTCTTCGTATCACATCGACAGATGCATCGGATGATTGTCAAGTGCTACTGTCCTCTTCGTATTAGCTCGACAGATGCGCCAGGTGATCGTCGACTGTTTCCTTATCCTCTCTGTATCACCTCGTCAGATGCGTCAGATGATTGTCAAGTGTTACTGTCCTCTTTGTATCATCTCAGTAGATGCGCCAATGATCTTTGAGTTTTTCCTTGTCCTCTTCGTATCACCTCGGTAGATGCACCGGGTGATCATCGAGTGTTTCCTTGTCCTCTTCACATCACCTTAACAGATGCGCCAGATGATTGTCGAGTGTTCCTGTCCTCTTCGTATCACCTCAGTAGATGCACCGGGTTATCATCGAGTGTTCCTTTATCCTCTTCGTATCACCTCGGCAGATGCATTGCGTGATTGTTGAGTGTTCCTATCCTCTTTGTTTCATCTCGGTAGATACGTATCGTGATTTTCGAGTGTTCTTGCCCTTTTCTTATCACCTCAGTATATGATCTGGGTGATTGTCAAGTGTTCATGTCCTCTTCGTATCACCTTGGAAGATGTGCTGGGTGATCGTCAAGTATTTCCTTGTCCTCTTCATATCACCTCGGCATATGTGCCAGGTGATTGTTGAGTGTTCCTGTCCTCTTTGTTTCATCTCGACAGATGCGCGAGGTGATTGTCGAATGTTCTTGTCCTTTTTGTATCACCTCGGCATATGCACCGCGTGATCGTCTAATGTTCCCTGTCCTCTTCGTATCACCTCGGCAGATACGCCGGGTGATCGTCGAGTGTCCCTTGTCCTTTGTCACCATCGACCTCCAATCGCGTGGTTGTTGGCTTTCCGAGCAATAGTTTACTTTTAGAGTGGTTATCCATCCATTCTTTCTGGTTGTTGAGTTTTCCTAGTGGTTGTTCACTTCCCTAGTGGTTGTTGAATTTTCCTAGAGGTTGATTTTCTGAGCGGTTGTTCACTTCCCTAGTTGTTATTGAGTTTGCCTAGTGGTTGTTGAGTTATTTTCCTTACTCTTTCTGACTGTTTCGATCCGGTCAGGTGAGTTTCGAGTAGGCCTTGTTCGTCGTTTTGATTTGGTCTGCAAAAGTTAGGTTTCTTTCTCTCTTCTATCCCATCATGCTTGCATGATTGTGTGAGCATTGCATGTTTGCGTGGTTGATTGAATGAGTGTGTGGTCATTGCATAATTGTGTGTTTGTGGGATAATCATTATATGTTGGATTGCTCATTGCATGATTATATGATTATGGTGTGATCGTTGAATAATTTATTGGTTATTTTATAAGTGTGTGGTCATGGAATGATTATGTGATTGTGGTGTGATCATTATATGACTAGATAATTATTGCGTGATCGTGTGATTATTGAATGGTCGCATGATTGTTATATAATTCAATTATTATTTTATGTTTGAATGATTTTGGTATATAATTTTGTGATTATTTCTTTTTTATTTATTATTACATGATTATGTGATCACTGCATGATTAAATGACTGCTGCATAATTATGTAATCCTTTTATGATTGATTTATTGTTGTATGATTATTTGATCATTGCTTGATTAGGTGCTGGTTGTTTGATCACTACATGACTTATAAATTTTTGTATGCGTATGTTATTATATAACTATTGTGTGATCATTGCATGATTAATTGATTTCTTATATACTTGTGTGATTATAACATTATTATGTGATCACTGTATGATGGATTGATTATTGTATGCTTATGTGATAGTGGAGTGATCACTGTATGATTGATTGATTGTTGTATGCTTATATGATTGTGGTGTGAGCTTTGCATGATCGATTGATTGTTCTATGCTTATGTGATTGTATGCTTAGTCATTACATGATTGTGTGATTATGAGATGATCATTGCATGTTGGATTACATATTATATAATTGAGTGATTACTATATTTATTGCATGAACATTGCATGGTTAAATGATTATTTCATCATTATGTGTGCATTATTAGTGAAGTAATCATTTTTTGGTGATCACCGTATGATTTGTCGATTATTGCATGTTTTAGATGATTGTTACATGATCTTTGAGTATTGTTTGATTATATGATTTTATGTGGATTGTTGATTATGTCTTTATTTTCTGAGCGGTTGTTCACTTCCCTAGTTGTTATTGAGTTTGCCTAGTGGTTGTTGAGTTATTTTCCATACTCTTTCTGACTGTTTCGATCCGGTCAGGTGAGTTTCGAGTAGGCCTTGTTCGTCGTTTCGATTTGGTCTGCAAACATTGGGTTTCTTTCTCTCTTCTATCCCATCATGCTTGCATGATTGTGTGAGCATTGCATGTTTGCGTGGTTGATTAAATGAGTGTATGGTCATTGCATAATTGTGTGTTTTAGGGGTGATCATTATTTATTGGATAGCGCATTGCATGATTATATGATTTTGGTGTGAGCATTGAATAATTGATTGGTTATTGTATAAGTGTGTGGTTATGGAATGATTATGTATTGTGGTGTGATCATTATATGATTAGATAATTATTGCGTGATCATGTAATTATTGTATGGTCACATGATTATTATATGATTCGATGATTATTGTATGTTTGGATGATTGTGGTATAATTTTGTGATTATTGTATGATTGGTTTTTTATTAAATGATTATGTGATCACTGCATGATTAAATGACTGCTGCATAATTATGTGATCCTTTTATGATTTATTTATTGTTGTATGATTATTTGATCATTGCTTGATTAGGTGGTGGTTGTTTGATCACTACACGACTTATTAATTTTTGTATGCTTATGTGATTATATAAGTATTGTGTGATCATTGTATGATTGATTGATTTCTAATATGCTTGTGTTACTATATAATTATTGTGTGATCACTGTATGATGGATTGATTGTTGTATGCTTATGTGATTGTGGAGTGATCACTGTTTGATTGATTGATTGTTATATTCTTATGTGATTGTGGTGTGATCTCTGCATGATCGATTGATTGTTGTATGCTTATGTGATTGTGTGCTTGGTCATTACATGATTGTGTGATTATGAGATGATCATTGCATGTTGGATTACTTATTATATAATTGAGTGATTAATGTATTTATTACATGATCATTTCGTGGTTGAATGATTATTTCGCCATTATGTGTGCATTATTGGTGAAGTGTGCATTTTTGGGTGATCACCGTATGATTGGTCGATTATTACATGTTTTAGATGATTGTTACATGATCTATGAGTATGTTTGATTATATGATTTTGTGTGGATTGTTGGTTATGTCACGAGTAAGTCAAAATTGTGTAACTATGCAATTATTGGTTGATTTGATGATTATTATAAGATTGCATATTTGGATGACCATTGTATGATTGTGTGAGCATAGCATGGTTGGACACTTATTGCATGATTGTTGTGTTATCGAATGCTTGTTGAACTTCTTTATTAGTTATTTGGTTGTACCTTCCTAGAGTTAGGGAGGTCAATGCCAACACATATGGTTAACTCGTTGTTCGCCGCACATGTTGGGGTTGTGTTTGTTGACCTCCTTTTCGGCATCGGTCACTTACACATTCTTATTTTGCATTTTATAGATTGATCCACCCTATATGTTGCACCGCTGTCTTGATGAAGGGTCACATCAAGTATTCTACCTCATTTCATCGTCAGCTTTAGGAATTTATTTCTTTTCATCACATGTCATTTATCAGGGTTTTAAAATGGGTTATCGGGTTGATGATGATTTGGCTTGTATTTTGCATGTATTTGAGCCTTTATTGCGCATATTTTGTTTCGTGCATGTGATCTTTATATTGGGATCTCGTTTTGCGAAATGGATTGCTTTGGTGTATCCGGATCGTTGAGATCTTTCAAATGAGTTCATTCGCAATCGAATCGGGCATCGCTTGACGGGTGTATTTTTTGCAAATACATAATAGTAGAATTAATTGAATGCATGTGATAATAAAAATAGTAAAATCAAGATATTATTTAAATTAATTTTAAATCGAGTTTAAATACAAATCGATTTTGTCCCACCTTTTTATATTTATCCGAATGAGGTAAATTTGGATCCAATGGCTGAAAAAAATATCACAATTACCATTTGATCTCCACCCTCCGATCGAGGGCATCAAGAGTTATAATGTACTTCCAATCTTTTTTTATTTGGGACATGTTTATGCATGCTAGGGCCGGCTGAAGTGGAGGGTTTTGTTTTGGGACATTTAGGCCATTTAAGGCAAACTCACACAAACAACACATACACAAACACTCGAACCCAAGACCTCTTAGTTGAAAGCATAAGCTCTCAACCAACAGGCCAAGGTGAGCAGTGTAAGTGGAGGGGGGTTGCTTTTCATTTTTTTTCACCCGCATACCTCCCCTTATCTCTGGCTATCCTTGTCAAACTCCAGCCTCCAGGTCACCATCAGCATCCACTTGCCTCCAATAGCACGCTGGCCCCGTCTCCCCTAGCCCCCATGCATCCTCTCCTCAAAAGTTGCAAGCTCTCTATCAGGTTCTCTCCTCTCTCATAAAGAGCATCTCAACACCTTCTATCGGAGGAAACCCCAAGCCGTCGGCAACCCCAAGTTCGCCTCCAACCGCCGGTATTTCGCTCCTCTCTTGACCGACCTCGTCGGCCTGACCTCACTGATGGACCTTCTCCCATTCAGTCAACAGTAAGCTGCTCTTTCTTCCTCTTCTGGCTACGATACTCCAAGCAGGGGAAAGTATGGAAATGTGATAATGAAATAAGTGTTTGTACGATTCACCCTTTTAAAGCACGAAGAGTGGAGTTTCTTTCATTGATTTAGAGAACGTTCTCATCCCCTGTATCTTTTATACATGTAATAACAATAACTTAATTAGTAGAATGGTGATTTCAAGCCCTCAAATTATACATATGTTTTCTTAGCCAATGAATCTGACTTTATGTTTCATTAGGGGTGTCAATTCGGGTCGACGGGTCGGGTTCGGGTCGAACCCGAGTTGACCTAGATCTAAACAGGTCAACCCGAACTCGACCCATTTTTGCAAACGGGTCGGACATTTAAACCCGGACCCAACCCGGGCCGGGTTGACCCGACCCGACCCATTTTTTCAAATGGGCCGAATCTGCGAACCCGACCCGTTTTTCAAACAATGGTCCAACCCGAATTTTCCGGGTCGGGTCTGGGTCGGGTTTTCGTGTCATGTCAAATATTGATAGCCCTATGTTTCATCTAATATTCAAGTGTAGATATCATGAGCTTGTTTTATTTATGGTTTTAGTCACACTCCATGTAATTCCCTCTCGTAAAATGAGTTTAAAAAAATTCAAGAAGACTACAGTTTGTCAGGGTTAATTTTATTTAAGGATTTTGATTATAACTATTTTGTTTTTTTAGCAAGTTTTGTTTCATGTTTACAAGTAGTCATTGGTGCTACATTCGGATCTTTGAGCATGGGTTCAATTCTTCTATACCGGATATACATTTCAGGAATATTTTAAAAATATATATACATAAATAAACTTTTAACCATTTCTTTGCAAAGTAATATTTGATTTCATTAGTTGGATCTTGGAATCGTGAAAATACTTAACTAATGTAATTGAGCATTTAATATCTCTTGTTGTACTAACAAAAAGGGCTCATATATTAGCTTTAAATTTTCATTTACAATGAAAGGGCGCGACGAATGAGGGTTGGAGAATTTCTAATGTGAATATCTTTTCTTATGCCGCATGCTTGTATTACGGATTGAATCTGATAATTAATACAAGCATCTATCTTTAGCATATTGTAATAGTATAATCTCTTTTAACGATTTATCCCACGTTCTCTATAGGCGGAGTTATTAACATGAAATTTGTAAACGACGTTTATTTGATAATATACTTTTAGACGCTTAAAAAACAAATTTTGAATATGATTTGTGGTATTAGTTTTATCTATCATCTTGTTGAAACATGAAGATTTATTTGTGATGATCGATGTGTGATTTAATAAAAAAATGGGAAGCACATATATGCGAGCATCATGCGTTGGGATATGGACATGTGTATGTATGCATACATATACAAAAATGTGTGAATAAATATGAGAATTTGAGGCATGTATATATTTATATGTTTACAAATGTGCATCCTAAGTAATCCTCATGGATTAACTTAGTGAGCACAAGCATTGTATGTGATACACGCAGAATACATTTTCATGCATCTCCTGCATTACGATGATTGTTGTTGCACATTAATCTGTGTGAAAGCCATGCATACGTGATGAATCTCATTCACTAAATCTCGTAAAACTAATGTATACGTGTGATGAGCTCATGTTCATTGAGTATGAATCAATAATCATGTTGTTTGATATTTATGTATGCATATGCATATGTATGTTTTTATATATCCATACAAATATGTTTATGTATGCATATACATATACATACACATGTTGGGTGGAGTTTTATGCATTATCGTATACTACACTCATGCATGTGTATCACATCATATGTAGATGCTATATTCCATAAGTTCATGTATCATCTAACTTTTCTTGAGAAGAATTTACATAGTTTGCACACATCATTCAGATTATGATATGAACAAATGCATTGGGTTACATGTATCCTTATTTTTATAATTATTTTTGTTTCCTATTCTTCCCATACTTCTCATTTTATATATTTGATTAATTCTAAAATCGCAAATCATAGTTGTGTTAAATTAATTCTTGCTTAGTTGTGTTTCTCTTGGAATGGTGCCTACACTCATTCCATGTTTTCTCTCTTGCTATTGTTTTGCGAGTTACTTTTGGGAGAGCAAAAGTAAGAAGCAATTGGAGAACTAGACGAAGGAGCTTGGACAAACAGATCCGAGCATCAGTCACCCCCATTCATTTCTGTGGGGGTGCTACGAGCGGAACCACCGGTTCGTAGCCCCTAGTGTAGTAAGTTTCTTTAAAACTTAGAAAGCCCATTAGGAGCCCATATAGTTGCACGCTTCCAAACTTAGGACCATATAACAACTTCAATTTTATTAGACTTCTTTTATTTATTTTTTTAGATTCCCAAACATATGTACACGCATATGTCCAAAGGGTTAGAAATAAACACATTTTCATCCTATACGACATTAGTGACATTTAAGGACAAAAATTAAGGACCGAGTCGTAGATAACATAGACTTACAATGCATGTTTCTTTTAGGATAGAAATACAAAACATAAAAAAACTTAGTGATACGTTTTATTAAGATTAGTGTATCATAATCTATTAATCATTAATCAATAAAACCTAGAACAATCTGAATCAAATGCATTAAAACATCCAACTCTTAAGTAAATTATAAATAACATACATAAACTCTAAAAAGGAAAATTTGAACTAAATTTGGTTAACATATTAATCATCCCTTAATTAAATATTAACTAAATAAACTTCATTGAAAACAAATTATATTCAAGTGTTAAAATTGGAGAACAAATCTAAAATAAAATATGTTAAAAGGAAAAGACTTTTAAAACTAAAATTCTAATTCATTCAATGATTAATTCCCCTCATAATTAATAACATATGCAATCTTTCAAAAAATCATTTTTAAGAATTAGAACTAAATAACAACCTAAAGATTAATAACCTAAATGATTAAATGAACAAAATAAAAGACTAATTGGAATCTCAACATAACTCAAAATTTCAAGATCTAATAAAAAATCCAAAACTCGATCAAGCTATAAACTAATTGTTTAAAATCATTTAATTAACTTTAAAGAGAAGAGTTTATCCTCTTCGAAATAAAACATAGGAACTTTAATCTGTGAACCAAATTAAAAAAAAGAAGGTAAATCATAAAGCTTGAATATACATCACCACACCCGAATAACATGGGTTAGGTATGAACCCAATATCTCATTTTACAAGGGGTTTGAATTAATGGTTTTGATATCACATATTGCACTTGGAGGTAAATCATAAAGCTTGAATATACATAAATTATATGGTTTATTCTAGAGGAGCAAACAAAATCCAAAAAAATAACACAAACTAATTTTGATAACTCATACCACACCTGGGGGTGACTAGTGAAATTGGGAGCTAGAACTTATGGCCGATTTAAAGGCGTATGAATTCCATATGTTTATAGCGAGCTAGGCAAACCATAAATCTTGAATATACATGAATCATATGATTTACAGCAAAGAGATAAGAGAAATTCAAGAAAATAACACATTAGTTTTGGTAACCATAAATTTTTATAACGAATATCGTTAGGTAGAGGATAAATCGTCGTGGCCACACATACTATCGAAAAGTATGAAGGATCCTTTCAAGGGGTACATATATAGAGGGATATTTATAGACGGTATGAAAGCTCCCCCTATGATGTGCAAAACCCAAGCATAGTACTTTTTCAAGTACTACCTGTTGATGACAGGCATAGGGTGAACACCATTTGCATCAACAACTAGGTAAGCTCCACTATCATAGAATTCCTCTACAATGAAGGGGCCTTCCCAAATAGGCTCGAACTTACCACTTCGATGATGACACAAAATGATAGGCCTATGCAAGACTAAAACTAAGTCGCCGACTCGAAAAGCATAGGGTCGAACAAGGCGATTATGAGACTGGGCCATACGGGTTTGGTATAGCTTGATATTCTGATGAGCTTATAAACGAAGTTCTTCTAAACCATCAAGTTCTTCCAACCGTAGTCGGGCATTATCTTCATGAGAAATATTATGACTAGCTGCCATACGCAGCAAGGTGGACTTGACCTCAAGTGGAAGGACGATTTCAACCCTAAAGGCCAAAGAATATGGGGAAATCTCGTGACTCTTGGGTTATATATATTATTACCTATCGAGGTGTGTAATATAAATATATCATTTCTCACATGATACCAACCTATCCAAGACTTCCACTTTGTCTGTTATTTGAGTCTCAAATTTATCCACAATATCATTGAATGGAGAGGTAATAAGCAACATCCTATTAAATCACAACTTCATGAATAGAGAACGGGAGTAAATCTCCCTTAATAAAGTGTTCAACACCATCAGGAGTATATTTAAACATTGATGAAATGAGGAAGGGACCATTCTATATTTATGGAACCAGGGTTTAGCTAAAAGAGCATTGAAAGATATTTCAGAATCAATGATATGAAATTTAGCCTCATTTTTCAACTCTCTAACTTCCAACAAAAAAGTAATCAAGCTTAAAGCCCTCTCGCATTTCTCATTAAAACCTCACAACAAGATTTTATCTGAAGTGAGTTTGTGGGTGTTAACTTTCAAGTCAACAAGAGTTTTGACGGTCATAATGTTAATTGATGTACTTGGATCCACAAGAACATGAGAAACTTTGAAGTTATCCACATTAACAGAGATATAAAGAGGATGATTATGTTTTGTAGACCCTAAAAGTAAATCCTCGTTAGAGAACGCTACACCTGGAACCTCTTTGAAGTAAAGAACCTCCTCAAGAGACGTCGCTGCCAATTGACCCATACAAATATTTGGATCGACTAAAGCCTTGAATAAAGCTTCTCTCATTTCTTTAAATAATACCAGAGCAACATAAATACTCAACTTGGTAGGCAACTTTCTAAGATGGGCCCAGTGCATTATAATGAACCTTAGGAATCTCACCAACAACAACATCCTGGGAAGGCATATGTTATGGTGGGGATAAAGATTCAGGATTATCGACAACCTATTTTCCCTTATTACTAGGAATCATCCAAGGTGGAAATGCTTTGCCACCACGAATATGCACATGACGTCTACTTGTGCCTCAGTAATTTTTTATTAACTTTATATTGGACTTTCGAAATCTGACAAATTAACCTCAATATTGATAGGCATACCCTGAAAATTAAAAATAGGGGCATCATTATTAGAAAGGTATTCAAGAGATTGTTCAAGTTCATTAATATGCAAGTTATCAATTTAAGAATTATCATTAGTGTTATTGATGCATTCAATATCTATCAGCATATATTTTTTATTCGAATGTTTTTAATTTTTTATTTGGTCTTATGTAATTTGGAATTTTATGTTTTATTTTGTTTACCCTATGATGGAAGGCAACCTATGAACATGTTTAGGATTGGTGCTCTTAGGACATTTCACTACTTCAGTTTGCTAGATTTCTTTGGTTTTTGGGCATTTGTTATTGGGCTGAAATTCTCCTATTAGGTGTTTGTTTTATTTTATTTTTTTTTCTTTGACTTTTTTTTTATTTTTTTTATTATTTTCATTGTGTTATTTTTGTGTCTTTGACTGTCTTTTCTTTTGTTTTATTTTTGAGGGTCTTGATCATCATCATTCTTTTCTTGATCTCAAATTCAAGTCACATCGGCCTGACCGATATTTATATCGTCCTGGCCGATATGACAAATTCTTTCCAAAATCCATCTGCTGACCTTTTTCTGTGCTTACTGAAATTCATCATCCTGGACGATACATTATCGTCCTGGACGATTTGATCAAACTCATGGTGATAGTCCTGGCCGATAGTATATTTGTCTGGCCGATGCATTCTATGTGCATCGTCCTGGCCGATACACTGGACTGTCCCGGACGATCCACGTGTCAGTACGTTTTGATCTTTAAATTCGGCCTCGGACGATCCATTATTGGACCATCGGTCGGGCCGATCCACTGTTCGTCCTGGACGATACACGTGGCAAGCTTTTAAAACGTTTTAACTTCGGCCGGTACGATCAATTATTGTGCATCATCCTGAACGATCCACCTAATTGGCCCGGACGATCTTCTTTTTCAACGGTCGTCCGGACTGACTCCTCGGGCCGATAGCCTGTGTCTAATCGGCCTGGCCGATATCTGATCGGCCCGGACGATTGGACCGCCTTTTTGACCAATCGGCCTGTACGTAATTATTGACGCATATCGGCCTGGACGATTCCGCGATCGGCCAGGACGATATGGCCGTTTCTTTAAATTCAGACTTATCCAGCCATGATTTTTCACTCTTCATCCTTTCTCCTTTGTGTTTTTGCTTAAGTTCTCTCAAATGGCTGGTGGGAAGCGCGTCCGTCAGACCTCTGGAAGTTCCTCGAGGGCAAGGGTTGACCCTCATTTCCGTGAAGCAGAAGATGAAGCCACATATCATCGTTATAAAGAATGTGGAATTACTGTTTCCAGAATTATCAATCCAGTCCACATCTCTTACCCGGTAATGGATCTCTTCGCCCACACTTCCCTTTGCTTCATTCTGTCTCTTATTTTCCCTTTCAATTCTGAGTTCCTTCTAGAATTTTTTGCAAACCTTCGCATCAACTCTACCTTCACAGCCCTGTCCTCCTATGTGAATCGACGCCCTGTCGAAATCACATATCAGGACTGTGTTAATCTTCTACAGCTATCCACCACCGGAGATAAGCTGCACCTAATTGCCCCTGACCCTGATTTTGACTGGTCCACGGCAAATCACCTTCTTCGCCAGACCAATGTCCGTTACCATGTTGGAGAGACTAGCTCTTTAGTCAGAGATGCTAGGACAATCCAACATGTCCTTCGCACCTCCGTCATTCCAAAAGCCGGCGACCGTGTCCACATTACCCCTCTACTTTCCCTCACTACCTTCTACATCATGGCTCATAGGGAATTCAACACTGCGGACCTATTTTTTCGTTACATTGATCACCTAACAACAATTTGCGATCCAGGACACAGAAGAAAGCCAAATCTAGCCTTAGGACACATCATGGCCTATGTTCTTGAAACTAAATACCAACTTCAATATCCTATTCCACCAAACCTCCCAACTCCCTTCTACTCAAATAATTCCTTCAGCACCCTTCACAGTACTCGTCTCCACCCTGAGGAACCTCAGGGGGCTCGAGAGGAGGAGGCTCCCACTCCAGCTCCCTTTCCTGACCCTGTCCCTCTCCACCAACACTCACCGGTTGATCAGTTGATTGAGAGATTTGATCGTTGGGAAACCAGGTTTGATGCATATGTTGCTGCCCAGGAGCAGCAACACTCTGAGGACATTGCCCGCTACGAGCATCACCGCGCTGAGGATTTAGCTCGATTTGACAGTTTTCTTACTCACCAGCAGCAGCAGCATGACCAGGACATCGCCTGGTTCAATGCTCAGTTTACCACCCTTGCCAGTTACTTTCAGCAGCCACCTCCACCTCCTCCATCTGATGATCAGGATCCCTCATTCTTTTAGTTTGTGCTTTGAGTTATTATTTCTTGTCTTTTTGTAGTTAGTCTTTCGTGATTTTTTTTTTCTGCTGTTTCTGGACTCTCTTTTTGTGATGACAAAAAGGGGGAGTAGGATAGGGTGTGGTAGGAAAAAGTAGATGTTGTAACTTTGTTTTTCTAATGAATCTATTTTTGTCCTACTTGTGTTTTGCCATCATCAAAAAGGGGGAGATTGTTGCAGATCTATTTTTCATGTCTTATATTTTGATGATTGACAAACACTGCTTTTCTTGGACAGCTTGTTGCTTCTAACTTTTCAGGAATCGACGATCAGACAATCAAAAAGGAGCCAAGTTCAGGAATGCGTAGGTTTAGGGTTGAGTCAGTCTGTACTTTTGTTTTTTACTCTTTTGAGTCCACTTGTAATAGTCAAAGAGACTGATGCTTTGTAACCCTTCACACACACACTTGAGAAACTTAGAATTTCTGTTTTTACTCATATCGGCCAGGACGATTTCTTTGATCGGCCTGGACGATCAGCTTAAAACAGAAAGTCTAATTAAGGATTCTTAATTAAGGCAGCCGACATTAACAGATCGTCCTAGATGATATGTGTATCGGCCAGGACGATAAGCTCAAAACAGAAAGAAGTAGCCGCCATAGACAAGTATGGTATACTGTATCTTTAAATTATCGGCCCGGACGATCCTCGGATCGGCCTGGACGATATTCACAAATTATGCCTTAATTGTTCAGGAAATCAAGGGAGTAATTAAGGATGATTGATACGATCAGATCGTCCTGGACGATCGCAAGATCGGCCAGGCCGATCTAGTCAAAAAGCTTAAGTTACTTCAGGACGATCAATATCGGCCAGCCCGTATTCAGGGCTATTGTCAGGACGATTTTCCTCTAATTTGAACTGATCGGCCAGGACGATCGTGAGATCGTCCGGGACGATCAAGCTAATTTTCAATCGTCCAGTTTTTCATCCAGGGCTATGCTCTGGCCGATCTTCATTGATTTGTACTGATCGGCCAGACCGATGTCCATATCGGCCTGGACGATATTGTCGTCAACTTGCAATTAATGAGCTCTTTTGAAGCTCTTCAATTTAAGAGCTCTTGTTCAACGTTTTTAAAAACCTTTGGCTGCTGCCTTGACCTGAGAAGACCTTGAGGAGAGAAAGAGAGAGAGAGGAGAGAGAGAGGATCTTGTGAGGGGGAGCTTGTGAGGGGTTTCACAAGGGTTGCTTCAAGGATCTCTCTGCGTTGTCTTCGTCTAGAGTTTCTCGTCCGTGGAAGGGTCGGTAGAGGTAAGGAGTTTTGCTTTTGGTTATGGTTCTCTGCCAGCTTCAGGAGGAAGCAAAAGGAGATAGGTTCTCTGCCTTGCCGGGGTGGCAAAAAGGAGGTTCTTGTGAGGGTTTCTCCACCTAGCCGTGGGGGCTAAAGGAGAGTCACTTTTTGTGTAGTGCAATACTTGGAGGGTGCCTCCAAGGAGTGGACGTAGGTCGAGTCGACCGAACCACTATAAATTTCTGTGTTCTTTTCTTGCTTCCGCACTTTTAAATTCCGCATTATTTTGTGGTGTGATTTGGTTTATGTGATTTTATTTCTTTGTTTAAAAAGAAGTTTTAAAATACCAATTCACCCCCCCTCTTGGTTAGTTTGGGACTAAGTTCATAGGGCTTAACATCCCCATCGAACTTTCAAAGATCCCATGTTTCCATCATCAACACTAACAATCATTGATCGTAGTATCTAGGAAATCTGATTAGCAGCCATGGGTTGCCTCCTCTCAGGATTCCCAAGTAAACTGAAGTGGTTGGATATGGGTTTTAATTTTATTGGGAGTTTTAGGTTTTACATCTATTAGAATATCCAAAAATTAATTTAGTTTAGGATTTATGACTTCATGTAGAAGTAACCCAGGAGTTTGGATTGGAGCGGGATTTATGGCTTCTTTAGTAAGTAGACCAAGTACTTAGATTTAGGTTGGGACTTACGACTTTCGTAGAAAGTAACATAAAGATGGGTCTTATAACCTAACTCTGCAGCAAGGCTGCCTATTTAGCTAGATGACCAGTGAGAGGGTCTAATCATTAGAAATTTTAATGGATTCACTTTAGATATTAAATTATTTTATGGGATAACATATAATGCCTGAGTTTTTGAGTGGCAAAGATCAATGCTAGGCATTGCTTTTCGATTGGTGAATATTTAAATTCTACCCCTATTAATCGTCGATAGATTTAATAAAGGACATTTTTTGTCATCTTCATTTGTTTGTGCTAGCAATGCTCCGAGTGATTCTTTAAGAGTAGCTGTATATATGATTAGGGGTTTCCCTGGGATTGGGGCAGCAATGATGGGAGGATGTAACAAATATTGTTTTATGCTGTCAAATGCTCTTGACAAGCATCATCCCATATAAAAGGCTTATTTTTCTTCATTAAATGTGCAAATGATTGACATCTACTTGAAAGGTTAGTTATAAACCTTTGAATGTATGATAATGTACCTGAATTGAACAAAGTTGTTTTAAAGTATTTGGAGGTGAGATTTTCACGATTGCTTTAATTTTAGAGGGTTCAATTTCAATTCCTTTATAACGTATAATAAATCTAAGGAATTTTTTAGATGTAACACCGAAAGCACACTTTAATGGATTCATTTACAAATTGAATTTTCAAATTCTTTCGAATACAATCTTAAGATCATTTACATGCTCATGTTGAATTTTAGTTTTTACAGCCAAATCATCAACATAACATTCAATAAATTTATGAATTATATCATTGAAGATTCGATTCATTGCTCTTTGGTAGGTAGCTCCAGCATTTTTCAAGCTGAATTACATCACTTTATAGCAATATATGCCATTGGGAGTTCGAAATGAGGTATATTTTTTATCCTCCAGATCCATCTTGATTTGATTATAACCCGGTGATCTATCCATGAATGATAACATGTAATGATTCGATATATTATTGACCTTAAGTTCTACATTCGACAGTGAAAAATCATCATTTGGGCATTCTTTATTCAAATCCTGGTAGTTTATACAGACATGAATTTGACCGTTCTTTTTCTTTACTGGAACAATATTGGTAATCCAATCAGCGTACTTCTCTTCTCGAATAAAACCAGCTTCAATAAGCTTCTTGGTTTCAGCAATAACTTGTTCTTTAATTTTAAGCCGCATTAGCCTAGGTGCTTGCTTGGCAGGCTGTATCCTGGTATCGATGGAGAATTTATGCATTGCCACCTCTGGTGATAATCTAGACATTTCAATGTAGTTCCATACGAAATAGTCTTTGTATTTGAGAAGTAACATTTTCATCTCCTCTGTTTTATACTGCGAGAGATTAGCACTAAGGAATGTAGGTTTGAGATCTTCTTCAGTACCCAAGTTTATTTCTTTGAGCTCATCCATAGTAGCTTGGCCACTTTCTTCAAACTCTTTTGAAGCTTCTTTCAGATCCACAATTAAATCTTCTCATCTTCTATTTGATTTTCATACTCTGACGATCTCTCCTCCTTATCTGTAACATTATAGGAGATTGCATTTGTAAGACGGGATGTTGAGGGTACTCAAGATAATGATAGGATGTTGCTTGTGTGAGTTATGAATGTCAAGCATATCCAGGACCCTATGTTGTTGATAAACCATGGCCAATAGGTCTTTGTGCATGCTTGTTGTGCCAGAGTTCTCTTAAGTAACGAGCTCGTTTGTTTCTTTGCACGAAAAAGACATTTCTCTCCATGAGCTTTCCTATGATGGGTGGAGGATATTGGAGATTAATTATCCACATATCTTCATAGTTCCACTCATCTTCATTTTTTATTTCATGAGTAATGTGATGCGGCATTACTCTTGATTTATAGAAAATGGATCCACATTCATTGTGACCTCTTTTGGGGGGACATAGAAAGTTTTTAATATTTTTATATTTGTATTTGGCGAGGTAGTCAATGTTTTGGAATGTGCCACCGGCATATGTACTATTTTGATGATATATGTAGGAATTTGATCTTCAAACACCCTTATCATTTAAATTGTTACTTTATACAATTTCTTAGATATGGAACTAGGTCCTGGGTCCCCTTCCTCCTAAGATTCTGTAGTACATTTGAGCTGATACAGGAATTCTTTTTATCCCACAATGGTCGATTTGCTTGAATACCATACCTTATTTGTGTGATTAGGTTTATAATCTAAAAGGACAGTTGATAGTTCATTCTTTCTTTTCCCTATGATTAGGGGCTTAAAGGTTTTGGATATATCATCATCTTCGGTATCACTACCGAGGTGAGGTACTGAGCAAATTTGTTTTGATTTATTCTTCTCTACTACCTTCAATTTTTTCTTGTCCAGCATAAGAGCCTGAATTCTCGGAAGTGCACTTTCTTTTGATTTTTGAGCTATAAATTACTTGGCGTCATCATAGATTTTGACTTCGTACACCAAGAATGGTTGGTCATCCCCATCAATACAATATTCTTCATTATCTCAAATGTATTTCATACAATGATGTAGTGTTGAGAGCACTATACCATATTCATTGAGCCATGGTCTTCCGAGAAGTGCTTTGTATGATGTGTTGAAATCAATGATGTGAAATATTTCCTCTGTACTAAGTTCCCCAAAGTTTAAAGGCAAGACCATCCTAGGGTTTTTTGCCCTAGTTTGTTGAATCCTTATAGAAATACAATGCTTCTATTTAAATACTTGCCGTTCAAGGCTAATTATTTGAGCATTTTGAGACTCATTAAATTAATAGAGGACCTGGATTGATGTTGTTACTCTCCGCAGTAACATATAATGGTTGATTATGATCTGTAGTTCCTAGGAGCAGATCATTATCGCATAAAGCGATTATGGTAGTATTCTGCATATGTAAAGCTTCTTTCGAATTTTGCTCAACAAAGAATATCTTGTACTATTCAGGATTTTGCAAAGCTGTAATGAGTGTTTCCTAAAGGTTCTTAGACATAAGAAGGGCGTCATAGACGAGTCAGCAGTACAGGTAATTTATGGAGATTGGATAATATGTTATAATCCACATTTGCATTGGCTACCTTGGGTTTAAAAGGCTCTTGTGAAATAACAGCTTCGTTTAGTTGAATGTTCTTCTTCCTATCCTTTGTTTTATTTTGATGTGGAGGAACCTGCTTTTCACTTCTCAGGTGGATTTATGTCACATCTGAAGATGAACTAACTTTAGCTTGAGAATTCTTTGAAATTTTCATATCCTCAACTTCCTCAGAATATGAGCTTCTTTCGAGTTTTAGACATTTTCTTTAGAAATCTTCTTACCCTTTTGATCACTTTGTTCATCAGAAAAATTCTTCATCTGAATCAGTGAAAGGTGCTGGTGTACGATGCACTTCCCTTGAAGGCATTTCCATGTCAGATTTATAGATAATAAGAGGTGCATTACGTCCTCTTGCAACCCTTCCACCTCGTTGATTTATAACTCGGTAAGTCTCAATTGGAATACTCTCTTCCTTTTCTGACTCCGAGTCTAGAAATAAATCAGCCATGTATTCCTCTAACTTGATAGGACGCCTTAGAGGTTGTTAATATTCATTAATGGAGTCGATGCATTTTTTAATCACGGTTTTCTGCCTTTTTAATTTCTTCTTCTTTCCTTTATATGATTTTGATCCAGGCCAACGCTTTCTTTTTTTTATCTTTGAAATATTTTAAATGCTTTTTTCTTTCTTGAACTAGGCCCTCCTGCCACTAGATTCTTTAAAGAAAGGAATCTTTGATTTACTTCAAATTCTAACGCACTTTTACGATGAATACCTTCAATGAAAAGTAGGATATTTATCATATGTTTAGTTTTCTTTGAGATAAAGGTCTCTCAACCACCTTCATCTTCTTGGGGTGCTTTCCCTTTCTCATTCTCTATGTTTTGATAGGGTACATACGAGATAACATTGGTTTTCTCTCTCTTGGGATTGACAAGAATACTATTAGAAAGTGTAAGTTTACCATTCTTATCATTCCTTTCACCCCAATCTTTGAATTTGAAAGTCTTCAATTGGGTGATTTATGATCCTATGATACGGACAATAATTCGGACCATCAGTCATGCCAGCCTGTTCTGGTCGGCAGGATTCTAGCAATTGAATGCCGATTTTTAGTGCTTGCCTAAAAATCTTTCCCGTAACACCTTTTTTGAAAGAATACGACTTGCTAATTTTCTCCTACAAGGAAGGAGGCTTTTGCCTTTATCTTGTTTGTTTCAACATCCTCGGTGGATTCATTAAATCTTCTTTTTCTTTCTTATCCAATAAAGGCGGGAATATATTATTCACCTCACATTTTTTGGATCAAATATCTTGATCTATTTTCCTTTCCCTGACGTATTATTAATATAGTTGAAGCCGGCATTTCTAGGCATGGGTAATCTTTCAAAGTTGGCTTTACGATCAAGTAACTCCTGAAATGTATTGGTTGTAGCCATCGCCAGATATGAAACCATATAACCATCTATGTTTCCCATTAATAACTCGACAACATGCTTTTCAGTGAGTTGTTGCTCACATTTTATGCTGAGATTTCTCCACCTGGTTATGTACTTGGTGATTGATTTCTCTCTTTTCCTTTTCTCAAGGGTGAGGTCAGCGATAGTCACCTTCTTCGTTACATTGATGAATCTTTTAATGAGCATCGTCTCTAATTCGACGAATGTTCTTACTGAGTTGTTGGGTAACTCAGCATACCATTCAAAAGCTATACCTGTTAGACTGCTAACAAATTGGCGTAGTAACACACTCACTAATCTTCCCCCCGCAAATTCTTTTCATATGCACAACCCATGCTTGAAATTTCAAAAGATCTCTCAAATTTAAACGATTTAATATACATATAATTTAAAATATTTTAAAATACGTATATATTAATCTATAAGTATATAAGTTTAAAAAATAAGATAATTAAAAATAATTTAAAATATTTAATTTTTAAGAGATCCACTGCTCATCAAAAATGAAGTTTTAAAATAGTTTAAAATAAATTTTTTATTTTGAAAATACTTAATGTAATATTTATTTAAATAGTATTTAAGTATTAAAGTAATTTAAATAATAAATAATGATTAAGAAAAAAATAGTTTTTAACCTCTAAAAATAATATTAAATTAAAATATTTAATTTTCTAAAAAATTTAAGGTATTACATTAATTTTTAGGATTTAAAATATATTTATTGTGAATTTTTAAGGTTTAAAACAAATATAAAGTATTTAAAATAATTTAAAAAAATCAATATTTACAAATAGTTATTAAATTAAATTAAATTGAATATTAAAGCTCTCTGAAAAGTAAAATAATTTTTAAAAATAATTTTTATTAAATTTAGGAAAATATTTGAATTTTAAATTTAATTAATCATTAATTAAGAATTTAATTAATTAAAATTTACTTAAAGTAAGGATATTTCTTAATTTAAAATTAAATAAAATATGAATAAAATAAATAAAAATATACATTTTTTTATTTTGGAAAAAAAGTATTTTTTTATTGTTTTAAAATAGAATAATTATTACCAATAAATATTAATTAAATATTAACAATGTATTAATGTATAAAGATTACTTAAAAAATAATTAATTGTCATATTTTAAATTAATATAAATTTTAAAATAAATATACTTTAAATATTTTTTTGAAATAAAAAAAATATATTTAAAATAAAACTTTAAATTTTATCAAATATTTTAATTAAATATTCATTTTAAATAGTTAATACTTAATATTAAAAATAATCCAAAATATATTTAGAATTTTCAACAAATAATAATTTTAAATTAAAGAGGCTAATGTTTTGAATATTTTGATATTATATGTATTTTTTGATTTAAAAATATTTTATAATAATTTTTTAAAGTATTTTGATTTAAAAAATACATTTAAACTAATTAAAATTTGTTATATATTAATTTGACTGCAGCGATCTGTATGGTGTTCTCTGATTGGTGGATTCAAACCACAGCAATCATTACTGCGGAGAGCAATCGATGGCTAATGATTGCGGCTAGACAATCATTGGCCATTAATGCTGATTGGAGACAACAGTGGATGCGGTTTTAACTTAATCGTGTTAGCACCCGCCCCTGGCCGTCCGATCGAGCATGGTTTGAAATAGACAGCTTAGATAGAGCTAGAAAAGAATCCGATCCAATGGAAGGTTTCCACGATGGGACATCGGTGTGGAACAGCGCGATCTTGATCGTTAATCGTAAGAACAATGGTCCCCATATCCTGCACTATTATAATAGGGTGTAAAATGACACCCTAAATGAGAAAAGTGCTCAAACTCGAGATCGGGTGGATCATTTGGGACGAAATTTTAAACCTAGGTTAACCTCATGAACAGAGATCATGGGGGACAAATCATGGCTTAATAATCACTTTTTGAAAAGTTATATTATTCTAAATGTTTCTAACTAGGGTTTAAATTTTACCTCAATCTAACTATTGGATTCAGTAGTTCTTGGGTTCTTTGAGCTTGTTGACTGTCTTGTACAATTCCTTACTTGAAGTCAAGGCTTGAAATGTTTTGGTTCGACAGGTAAGAAGCTTGGAAGATTTAAAGCCTCGAGTCGCTGGAAAGTCCCCGCCAGCAGGGGTTGGCCAGTGGGTTTGGCTTGGGAAGGTGGAAGGAGGCTAGAGGAGCTCATACACAAAAGCTCTCAAGTTGGGAGAGGCTAGAGTGAGAGCAAATGAAAGAGTCCTCTCTAATGAACCCTAAAATCTTTATTTATAACCCTAAGCCTTTGATGGACGGCCTAGATCATATCTAGGGTTAATTAGGAGAGAATTAACCCCCCTGGCCATGATTTGGGTCAAGGGAGGGTTAGGAAGAATTTAAATGCTTTAAAGGAGGCTAGGGGAGCTCACACAAAAAAGCTCTCAGGTTGGGAGAGGCTAGAGTGAGAGCAAATGCAAGAGTCCTCTCTAATGAACCCTAAAATCCTTATTTATAACCCTAAGCCTTTGATGGATGGCCTATATCATATCTAGGGTTAATTAGGAGAGAATTAACCCCCCTGGCCATGGTTTGGGTCAAGGGAGGGTTAGGAAGGATTTGCTTTAAAGGAGATAATTTTGACACAAATATGTCAAATTTTTTCATGCAAGGATAGAATTAACTAAGGCATGGGTTGACCCAGTCAACAGGGTCAATTAGACCCAAATGGGTGAGGGGTTGAGTCAAGGGAGTTTTGGAATTGATTTGAATCAAGATTGAAAGGATATTGGCTAGTTAGATCAACCTAGGTTAACCTAGTCAGTCAGGTTGACCTAGGACTTGGGTTTGGGCTTAACATATTTGGTTTGACCCACGAAACCCAATGAAATAGTTCTTGGGTCTGGCTTGATCAATTTGACCAAGTCAACCCCCCCCCCCCCCCCCCCCACCTTGACCCAAGTTTGGGTGAAAACAAGGTCAATAAATGGACCCCTAATAGGGGTTGTGAACAACTAGTGAACCGCGCATATTGGCGTTGATTGAATGTAGTAATTGAAGTAGGGTAAGGAACACATGGAGGATCATCAAGGAAAGGAATATGGGTAAATCTTCTATCTACCTTACCTTTCATAAGGGCAGAATATAGAGGAAAGTAAAGGGTAAAGGGTCTCACATTCACCTGACCATATCGAATATGAATAACTTGATATTCACCTGACCATATCAAAACAGTGAAACAAAGAGCAAAATGGGTAAAGTAAACCAACTACCTGCTTGACCATATCGAAATAGTAGAATAGAATGTGGAAGGATTTCACATTCACCTGACCATATCGAAACAGTGAAAGGGGGTAACTCAATATTTGCCTGACCATATCAAAACAATAAATAGAGAAGTCACAAAATGTGATGTCCGCCTGACCATATCGAAATAATGAATGTAGACAACTCGATGTTCACCTAAACATATCGAAAAATTGAAACAATGAGTGAATGGGTGGTGAGGTATGCCTCCTAGGGACTCTATCGAGCACTCAACCTAGAAAAGTTCAACATGTTCCTGACCATATCGAAACAGTAAATGTGAACGACTAAATACTCACCTGATTATATTGAAACAATAAGTAAAGAGTCAAAGTAAGAAAGTAAACTAACTACATATCTGACCATATCGAAACAACATAATAGGTGGAAGGATCTTGTATTCACCTGACCATATCAAAACAGTGAATGGGGGTGACTCGCTACTTGCCTGACTATCAAAACAAAAAAGAAAAAAGTCATGAAATCCGATGTCCACCTGACCATATCGAAACAGCAGGATAAAAGAGAAAAGTCACCTCAATAACTACCTAACACACATCTGTGTAGGGATGTGAGGGAAAAGGAAAAGGTTGATGGGAGAATTCCAAGAAGACAGCTATCTAAGAAATCCCGAACCAACATTTTAGTTATCTCGTGGTAAAGGACACATCGTCATGGCCACGAGTATCCAAAAGGTGGAGGAATTTCTTAGGCAACACTATAATCTTATGAAGCGAAAGCATTAAACTGAAGCCTAGAAGGGAAACAGAAAGAGATACACCATCAGTAGAGTGTGAGAGGGGTTATCTCATTCTTAGTCAGAAATAACTGAAGTAGCGAGGAGTCATGCTCGCTACGATGGATAAAACTATGTCGAGGAGAAACAATCATTAAAGAATCACAGTGGTGCACCCGTATTAATTGATGGGAATCCTGTAAGAAGTGAAAACAACATCAACACATTTAAGGAACCTCTTTAGCAGCCAAGAGTTGGGTCCCAATAGGCAAGTATGTAGCACAATAAACTAGAGAGCTGATATTCTACTAGAAAATAAAAGCTCCAAAAGAGGTTATGGTAACATCTGAGATATGATGTATTTCATCATAAATGGGAAGACGAATCGAAGTAGCGATGGGACATACTCGCCACCAAGGAGAACAACTATGAATAGGATAAATCATCATCGCAAGCTCACAATAGTAACACCCACACAAACTGGTGGGACCCTGTGGGAAGTAAAAGCAACACCAACATAAACAAGGAATTACTCAGGAAACTAAGAGTAGGGTTCCAATAAGGAAGTATGTTGGCAAAGAAGCCAAGGAGCTTATATTCTTCTAGAAAATCAAAGCTCGCAATGAAATGATGCTGGTACCCAAGACATGATGCACTATATCACAAATGGGGAGAAAATTTGAGGTAACGATGGGACGTCCTCGCCACCAAGGATAATAACCTTGAATAATATAAACAATCATCGGAAGGATCACAGTGGTAACACCCACACCAACTAGTGGGACCCTGTGAGAAGTGAAAGCAATACCAACGCATCTATAGAATTACTCTGGCAGCTATGAGTAGGGTATGAATGGGAGAGTAGGTTGCCAAGAGAAGCTAGGGAGCTAATCTTCCACTAGAAAATCAAAGCTCTCAAAGAAGTGATGCTAACATCTGAGAAATGATGTACTGCATCACTACCGGGGGAATTACTTGGAGTAGCGAGGGGATACATTCATCACAGAAGGATTATAACTATGAATAGGATCAACAATCATCAAAAGATCACAGTGGTAAACTTGAGCTCATGAAGAAGTGCTGTTAATATCCAGAACACGATGTACCATATCACCCACAAATACAATGACAATTACAAAGGATCATAAAAACAGAAGTGTAGGGTCATCCCAGAAGCAATCATCGAGATGCCTCGAATCAGAGGAAAAGGAAGCGAAGTTTAGGGAAACTTGAGCTCTTGGAGAATAAAGCCAGGTTTCACTTATGAGAAGGGTAACCGGTTTTGCTCAACTGAGAGTTTCCCTCTTTTTTCATCATCATATATTCTTTTCACATATATTTTTATTAACTATTCACAATCATAGATTGGGCATACCCCATACTATCAAAGATAAAACTTTATAGAGGGAACATTTACCATATCCATAAGTTACTATTATTATAAAAATATCTTCTAATGATTGGAATACAAGGAGAGGGAGATATGGTTGGCTTTGAAAACCCTGGTCGTATTTGTTACATGAATAAAACTTGAGAGAGATAGAGAGAGAGAGAGAGAGAGAGAGAGAGAGAGAGAGAGATTATACAGGATCTTGCAAAGAAGTGTAGCATTGGCTTTGATAAGAAAGGTCACATTCCACTCATGTGAATGAACTGGGGAGCATAATTATAACAAAATTTATGCACGAATGAAATCCATATTATGATAGGATTAACATTACCTTTCCTAACTAACATAGGTTGGTATGGACCCAGTATCACATTCCTTAAGGGGATCTAAGACCATAACTTTGATATCTCAAACCACAATCAACTCATATGAATAAATTGGTGAGCATAACTATCATAATAAAGTTAATAGAAAGAAATTCACAAAGGGATAGTGGGTTAACATCACCACACACGAATAACATGGGTTAGGTATGAACCCAATATCTCATTTTACAAGGGGTTTGAATTAATGGTTTTGATATCCAAGATCGCACTTGGGGGTAAATCATAAAGCTTGAATATACAAAAATTATATGGTTTGTTCTAGAAGAGCCAACAAAATCCAAAAAAATAACACAAACTAATTTTGATAAGCCAGACCACACCTGGGGGTGACAAGTGAAAATGGAAGCTAGAACTTATGGCCGATTCAAAGGCGTATGAATTCCATATGTTTATAGCAAGCTAGGAAAACCATAAATCTTGAATATACATGAGTAATATGATTTATAGTAAAGATACAAGAGAAATTCAAGAAAATAACACATATTAGTTTTGGTAACCATAAATCTTTATAATGAATATCGTGTGGTAGAGGATAAATCGTCTTGGCCACACATACTGTTGAAAAGTATTAAGGATCCTTTAAGGGGGTACATATATAGTGAGATATTTATAAATGGTATGAAAGCTCCCCCTACAATGTGCAAAACTCAAACAAAGTACTTTTTCAAGTACTACCCGTTGATGACAGGCATAGGGTGAACACCATTTGCATTAACAACTAAGTAAGCGCCACTATCATAGAATTCCTCTAAAACAAAGGGGCCTTCCTAAATAGGCTCAAGCTTACCACTTCAACGATGACACAAAATGATAGGCCTAGGAAAGACTAGAACTAAGTCGCCGACTCGGAAAGTACAGGGTCGAACAAGGCGATTATGAGACTGGGCCATACGGGTTTGGTATAGCTTGATGTTCTGATAAGCTTGTAAATGAAGTTCTTCTTAACCATCAAGTTCTTCCAACCCTAGTCGGGCATTATATTCATGAAAAATATTATGACTAGCTGCCATACGCAGCAAGGTGGGCTTGACCTCAAGTGGAAGGATGACTTCAACCCTAAAGGCCAAACCATATGGGGTAAACTGAGTAAGAGTAGGAGTATGTAGTCCTTCAGGCCCATTATGCCTTGGGTAACCTATAATTCCAATGTCATTTATTTGTCACAATGATATTTCTTATCAGTTGCACGAGAGTCTTATTAAATGTCTCTGCCAAGCTATTGGCTTTAGGATAGTAGATCAAAGAGTATTGTCAATTAATGTTATGACGACGGATAAATCTAGTAATTTTGGTGCTTCTAAATGACGGTCCGTTATTATAAATTATACTGTGTGGAACATAAAAGCAGTAAACAATGTGATCGCGAAAGAAATGTATCACATCCTCTTATTTGACTTCTTTAAGTGGGATAGCTTCCACCCACTTAGAGAAGTAATCTGTGATAGCTAAAATAAACTTACGACCCTTAGAGGAAGGAGGGTCGGTGGGACCCACTACATCCATGCCCCAACCTTTAAATAGCCAAGATGACACAGTAGGGTGCTGTGGATTAGGAGGATGATGAATCATTATACCATGAATCTGGCACTGGTGGTACCTTCTAGCATGCTCCATACAATCATGGATCATGGTCGACCAGTAGTAATCAAGACATTTAATTATGCCTTTTATTTTTAGTCTAGACTGATGAGCACCGCAAAGCCTTTCATGTTTCTCGCACATAACCTTACGAACTTCTTCATTATTGAGGCAACACAACCATATTTAATCAAAAGAGTGTAGGTATAAGGTATCATTTAAATAAGTGAATGATAAAGCTCTATTGTTAATCTGAGTGGCAAAAGAGCAATCATCTGGAAGCCTACCATGCTTCAAATACTCAATAAAAGAAACTCTCTCCAATTTAACTCTTCTTTAATAGCAAATATTGTGAGGGTCTGATTAGGAGAAGAAAAATTTGCAGGGCACATGGCATGGCGATACTGGACAATAATAGACACTGGATTTCCAGTTGGGTCAGCTAGTTCTTTAGCTAGCTGGGCCTATGCATTTGCTTCAGGAATTAAACATAAAAGCTCCACTGCCTTATTGTGATAGGACAAGAGCTTAGGTTTAGATACTTTGAAGACTCTAGCTATGTGGTTGATGATTTATTGGGAGACTCCAAAGACCTTCACCCTCATAATCTTCATCTTAATGGCTAACTCAAGTCTCAAAATTAGAGCTTCGTACTTAGCTTCATTATTAATTCAAGGTTCTAAAAAATTATAGAGTATCGAAGAGTGTGGCCTTCAGAAGATACAAAAAAAGGCCCAAACCTACCATACGTGTGGGAGTTTCATTTAGATATAAAGATTTAACGGCTAATGCACCGTCAAAGTAGAACTCCCAAGTAGATGACTCCTGTTCATCCACACTTATGATTAGTCCATTAGGTAAATCATCATTAAGTGGGGAATCCATAGGGATCGAATGAGTAGCAAGAAAGTCAGGTAGAGTATGTCATTTGACGGCCTACTGAGGGACAAATATAATATAAAACTATAGTAGGATCATAGACCAACATCCTAAATGACCTGAGAGTGTTGGAAGGGTCATCAAATACTGCAAGGGGTTGACCCGAGAAATCAAGTTAATCTTGTGCGAAAGCATGTAATGTTTATCATTTTGCACCACAAAGATCAAAGCCAAACACTACTTTTTCATCATTGGGTATTTTAGCTCTGTAGGTATCAACCATCTGCTGAAGTAGTACAAGGCATTTTCTTTGCCGTTCTCATTTTCTTGAGCCAAAAGTACACCCAGAGATTTATATAGGGCCATAGTGTAAAGAATTAATGACCTTCTCGGGATGGGTGCAGCTAAAATATGGGGTTTCATCAGGTAGCACTTTATACTCTCAAAGGCCTCCTGACAGCGCTCATCCCAATACGAATGAACATCCTTCATTATGAGAGCAACGAAGGTATGACATCTACCAGAAATATTAGAGATAAATCTCCGCAAGAAATTAGGTTTATCTTGGAAAGATCTTAATTGGTTAAAGTTTTAAGGAGGCTTTAAGACTACTATGACTTTGATCATAGAGGGTTCAATTTCAACGCCACGGTAATGAGTTATAAACCCCAAAAACTTTCCTGCACTAACACCAAATGCGCATTTCAAAGGATTCATCTTTAAATTATACTTGTACATGCATTCAAAAATAATTTGTAGATCTCGAAGGTGATCTCCACGGACCTTGCTTGTTACCACCATATCATCCACATAGCATTCGAATTACTCGTGTACCATCTCATTAAAGATAACAGTCATGGCCTGCTGATAGGTGGACCATGTGTTCTTGAGACCGAAGGGCATCACTTTATAATAAAACACACCTATGGGTATGCGGAATACAGATAACTTCTCATCTTCAGGGGTCATCTCTATCTAATTGTAATCCAATCAACCATCCAAGAAGGAAAATATGCTATAGGATGAAGTGATATCTACCATAAGCTTGGGGATGGGAAGTGAAAAATCATCTTTAGGGCATGCCTTGTTCAAATCGCGGAAGTCAATACAGACACGAATATGTCCACTCTTCTTCCGGACTAGAATAATATTGGCAAGCCAAGCGGGATACTTATCTTCACAAATAAATCTTGCTTTTATAAGCTTCTTAGTTTTAGAGATCACTTGTTGTTCAATCTTCAACCTCATCCTATGAGGTGATTGTTTAACAGGGGCTGCATCAGGCTTGATAGCCAACTTTTGGACTGCTACTTCTGAGTTTGGACCAGGCATCTCAGTGTAATTACAGGCAAAGCAGTCTATAAACGCTATGAAAAATAGGTCTAGGTTCTGATTCAGTGCCCAATTTAACCTTACACAATTCATCCATAGCAGAAGTGATGCCATCTTTGAAATCACATAATGCATCAAAGACCCTGTCCTCAACATCATTCGGGTCTTTCTTGTCGGCAAGGGAAACAACTGAATATGAATGAGAGACAACACAAATATTGGTACGAGTAGACTGATCCTTCCCCATAAAACCCAAGCCTTGTTGGGTTTGAGGCATATTAATTTGGCAAACACGGACTTGCTGTAGAGCTTGTTCATCGGACCAAATCAAAGGAATGGTACCCCGCTCAACACAGCCTTCCACAAAAGGGGAAAAGTAATGAGGGTCATGTGTGACTTCATTATTCATAGCAGTTTCTATAAGACCCGGACTCTCAGGATCCAGTGGGGCACCTACGCTATGGGATAAAAAGGCACACTCACTAGATCATGGTGACACAAAGGATTTGCACAGTGGAGGCACAAAGAGATTTTTAGTCTATAGTGAACCACCAACACTAGTGGAAGGAGTAACATAATATGTTTGATGAGACCCCTCGACTATTATTCTGCACATCTAATGGAAAAGAGATTGTTTACTAGTATTCTGATGTTGGAAGTCTCCTTCCTCATCTGAGCTAATTTCAACAACTAAGCCACCCTCAGGTATCAGCTACCTACAGAAGGTAGGTAGCGTACTATAATTAGTAGAACTCAGAGGTGAGGAAGGGACTAGACGGTGAGGAACATCTATCATCTCATCATCTGAAGAGTCAAACTCGACAGTCAAAGAGGAAGTGTAAACATGCGAGGGAGGAGGAATTCGAGTGTTAAAGTTTATCACAGGGTGAGCCGACTCTCTAAGTCTACCTCTACCTCATCCTCTACTAGGGGGAACATAGTGCACAATTGAAAACCAAAAGGAAGATTCAACAGGATCTATAGTGGAAACACCCGCCTCAATACTAACCTGTGATGGGCCCTATACTAGTGGTTGTATAAGACCCAGTGCAGGTGACTGCATAGGATCCTATACAACACTAGCAGATATCACTGGTGACTGGGCAGGGGGAGGTCTACAAGTCTTTTGAGGTATGTAATTCTCGGCATCATCATAAATAGAGACCTTACGCACTGTAAAAGGTTGAGTATCCTCTGGAATCGAATAATCTACATTATTCCTCATATACTTCATACATTGGTGCAAAATAAAGGGAACCATTTCATATTCATGAATCAAAGGACTTCCTAAGAGAGCCTTGTATGAAGTATCAGCTTCAATCATATGAAACTTTGCATCAGTTAGAAAATTTTCAAACTTCAAAGGCAGGTGATAGACCCTAGAGCACGTTGGCCTTGGTCATAGAAGCCTTTCAACATAATCTTATCGGAGGTAAGCTTCAAATGACTGAGGGAGAGGCTCTTTAAAGTTTCATAACTCAGGATGTTGACTAAAGCTCCCTGGTCAATAAGGACCCTGTTCAACTCATAACTATTGACTTCAGTGGTGACATACAAGGGAAAATTGTGTTAGGAAGTCCCTTAGAGAAGATCTCAATCTAAAAAGGCAATACATGGTATCTATCTCAAAGAACATGCACTCTCAACAAATTCAGAAGAAAAGAAGGCTTGATAGTAATCTGGCTCAAGCAGCGCTTTCACCAGGGTCTCTCTCAAGTCGGAAGACAACATCAAAGCATCATAGACACTAAGAAGGGAAGGGATTTTCCTTAAGTGAGCCAACATATTATAATCAACCTCCAGCTGATAGAATTTGCCTTTCTCCTTAAGCTGCTCTTGGGAAGAAGGGATATGATCGTCATGCTGGATAACAAAATTTTTATCTTGTCCTTTATATTCTTAGCCATCCTAGGTGGAATGACTTTCCCTAAACATAAGTGAACTTCCCGTATTGAGTCAGACTCAATAGGAGATTCATTTGGTTGGTATGCATAGGGATGTGTAGGATTTAATAACCAATTGTGATGTATGTCAGAGATATAAATACTTAATAATCGCTCCACGTAATCTTCCACTACCTTTAGCATCACCCAATATGTGGATAGAGGTGATTATGGACTTCATTGAGGGGTTATTTCGATTAGAAGGGTTCACTATGATTCTGGTTTTAGTGAACAAATTGAGCAAATATGCTCATTTTATTCCCTTTCAACCCCCATACATAGTGGTATCACTAGCTGCAACATTCATTAGAAAGGTGGTTCATTTGCATGACCTATTAGAGGAAATTATGTCTGATCTCGATAGGGTCTTTTTGAGCTATTTTTGGAAGGAGTTATTCAAGATGCAAGGGACTATCTTAAAGCAGAGTACAACTTATCACCCTTAGATGAATGGCCAGACGAAGGTGGTGAATCACGGTGTGGGAATTTATCTTTGTTGCTTCATAACAGATACACCAAAGATGTGGGCCAACTGGTTAGCATGAGATGAATATTAGTATAACACCTCATATCATATAGCAACCTAGACAATGCTATTTAAAATCCTATATGGGAGGGGTTCATCTAAACTGATATATTATAAGCATGATAACACACTAGTGTCATCAATGGAGCAGTACTTCAAATAATAAGATATAATTTTGACAAAATTAAAGGAACATTTGTAAAGAGAACAATAAATCATGAAGAAGCAAATAGATAGACGCATAAGAGACGTGCAGTTTAAGGTTGGGGACAGGGTTTATCTGAAAATTTGGCTTTATAGACATAGGACATTGGCTCGAGAAAGAAATGAGATAATGCATTAGAGCAGTAGCATATCGCCTATAATTAACATTGATGTTAGCCATTCATTTAGTTTTTCATGTCTCATAGTTGAGGCGTGTGATAGTAGGTCACACAGTCTCCAGTACCCTTGATTATGATTGAAGACATGGATGTCGTTTTAGAACCTATAGATGTAGAAGGGGTACATAAGGGGAAACAGGAACACTGGTGGCGCTAGTCAAATGGAAGGACTTATTGAATTATGAAGCTACATGGGAGCTACAGGAGACAATCAGGAGACATTTCCAATCTTTCCTCCTTGAGGACAATGTGTGTCTTTTTTGTGGGTGGGGTGGAGGGGTATTGACATGCAGGGAGCCAGCTGGCCGACCCAGCTCAGACTGAACCATGGGCTGGATTGGGTGGAACCTGACAGGGAGAAAGAAGGTGGTTTGACACCCCTTTTGGAGCCCAAGAAAGATATGATTAATTATGTAAGGAGGAATCAAGGGTGAATTATTTAGGTAAAGATTTCCAATTTTAATTCAAATCTGAGAGAGAATTAACTAATGAAAGGGGGCTAATTTGGGAGTGATCTAGGAAAGTCTATTTAAGGCTAACTATTTTGTTATTTTTCCATAATGCAATTCATTTTCTTGATGTTGTTTGTTGGAGAATTTTTGTATCCTCAAACGGATTGCATACTTTATGATTGAGCACGACATAAGAAAAAAGATATATTACCCCGAAGGGTAAAAATATCATTTTTTTTATAGACTCGATGATAAAATTTATAATTTTTAACAGAGATTCACCCGCTCGATGTTTGTCGAGTAGGATTTATTTATTTCTGGGGTATAGACGTCCCATAGGGGCAAGCCCCTATGGTTAATTACATTTCAAGCTTTGACTTGAGAAGACTTTTGATTAAACTTGTTGTTTTTTCTTTTGGAATTCATTTAAATATTGGTTAAATTTGATTTTTTTATTTTTATGAAAGTTTTGCTTAAAGGTTTTTTTTTTTGCCTTTAGGAATTTCAAGGAAGAGGTGATCAACTAGGAATTAGATTTTGGAATGAGAGCCAAATGAGGTGAAGTAGGAGCACTCGATTCTGAGGGAAACTCAGAGGTGCTTAAACTATCCTATGTTGGACTTTACATTTTTGAAATCTAATTTTTATTTAAGTTGATATTTCTATTAGAAAGTTGGGGCTTACATTCCAATAAAACTTGTTAAAGGAACTTCCAAAAAGGTGAGGGATTATATGGTGATTTGGAATCAACCAATACCTCAGACACTAAAACTAAGGTGAGGACTACTGAGGGGTAGTGCCTCGAACCTAGGACTAACAAGTGCAAATGGGCTTACAAATTACACCTCACAAGAGGCATAGCCTGCCCGACCTCTGGATTTACTGTCTCGCCTGGAAGGGACTACCAGCTAAACCCACTTAGTCGACTTTAAAACCATGCCTTCTGGTCTCAATGTTAAATGTAGAGTGGAGAGCTATTTCATTTAGAAAGGTAGGACTTAAAGCTTGGCTTTGAGACCAAGATGCCTAATTATGTTGGGTATGCATAATGCTGACTCACAAAAAAAAAAGATTTTTTTTATCTAGTTTTTAAGTGAAGGCTTTCTATATGCAACACACTTTTGGCCATGCATGATTGTTTTAAATTTGGAAAACTTGGCTCCTTGAAGGGAGCCATGTAAATTTTTTTTTTTGTTAGAAAATCATTGAGCCTAAATCAATTTTTAGATTGATTACATTTTAATGAGTAGAAATCTTATTTTATCCTAAGAGCCTTCCGCATCAAACAGTCCAGGCCACGCCCAAATAAACAAGAGAAGAAACCTAGGAAAGGCTTACTGTTCTATTGCACACCTAGTAAACAAACAACATATGCTTTTGTATATAAATAAAGTGCAATGAATGTAAATAGAATCCAAGTTATTACAAATAAGTTTGGCAGCTTAGTTGCCTACCATTATATAACTCAGTCAAATTATTACAGACTCTACTTGTGGGGGTCTTCAAGCTTTAAATCTTCAGTGGACCTTCAATCTTCACCTCCGAGGAAGTGCACCCTTCTTTAATCCACATTTTCTTCTAGTCCAAATCCCACAAGTTTTACATCCTAGATCTAATCAAATACATGATATAAAATAGAAAAGTCTCAAGTCTGCAAAACAGAGTTAGACAGTAATTTATATAATCATCATATTATATCCAAGATTGGCCTAGCACTTAGAGTGCTAAGCACCTGCTTCTACCCTATTAGTCATGTCTTTTGGGGGGTTCTCAGCAGCACCTGCAAGCAAACAGAATTAGCATAATTATGACTTATTTATTTACCCCCTTCTTGGACATGGCCACCTGCACAAAAAACATGTATATATTTCTAAACTAACAACTTAAGGGCAAGTGCCCACAACACAAATAATCCAAAATGAAATCACTCCATAACATCAATCACATGCGCATATAAAGAAAAATTCTAATACTAGTATGCCTAAGGAGTTGTGCACCTAAGTGTGTGAGGCTTATGTGGTATGTCACACTAAGGGTTCTCTTAGAGTTTGGATCTAAGGAAGAAGTGTCCGACATGTAGCTTTTGAGCTCAATGTTGGAGGAATTCCTTCTAGCTTTTAGAGCTATAAAAGGGATGAATACTTCTTGTTACGGATCTATAGTTTATGATTTTGATGATAGCAAACATTCCTTATTTCTCTACGATTGCCTTATGTGCTAACGTTTCAGGTCCACACGATCAGACTGCAATCTAGAACCAGCTCAAGATTCGGTAGACTAGGTCTGAGTCAATTTGTAATCTTTTTCCTTTCTTAAGTCTGTTGTATTTGGTGTGGGACCAGTTGGATTATAATTTAGAAGATCTCCTGTTGTTCCCTATAAGTTTTCTATTTTTGGTAATATCGACCGGGACGATATTTATATCGTCCTGGACGATATGTCCAAAATCAGAAACCCTCATTAGGGCATCCTCATTAAGGCAGCCGTCAACAGATCGGCCTGGACGATACTTGTATCGGCCAGGACGATAATCTCAATTCAGAAAGAATCAGCCGCCATAATCAGTTTAGGAATTCTTTGTTTTAGGAAATCAGCCAGGACGATATTATTATCGTCCAGGACGATCTAACTCAATCATGCCTAAATTGATGTGGTATCTTTGGAAAGCATTAATGGTTAATTGATACGATCACATCGTCTGGGACGATCAAATGATCGGCCAGGACGATGTCCTGGATGATCTACATCGGACAGCTTGTATTCAGGGCTATGATCAGGACGATTGAAATTGGTTTTAAACTAATCGGCCAAGACGATCGTGAGATCGGCCTGGACGATGTAACCAATTTTCTGCTGATCGTCTCAAATCGTCCCGGGCTAATGAGCTTAATTTGTACTGATCGGCCATGATAATATGCCTATCGGCCTGGACGATAATGTCGGCAACTTGCATTAATGAGCTCGTTTTGAGAGCTTCTATTTAAGCTTTGGCATGACACTTTGTAAGTGTCTTTGGCAGCTATTGGAGCTTCGTTCTTGTGGGGGAAACTTTAAGAGAGAGCTTGAAAGGGAGAGAGAAAAGTGTGGAGTTTGAGAGACGGAGAAGATCCTGTGAGGGGGGACTCAAGGGAGTATGGAGGGGGTTCCACACGGTTGCTCCGGCGAACTCGCACCTTAGTACCATCGGATTCAAGGCTTGTCTCGAGGTAAGTTCACCAAAGAAGAAGTCTCTTTGGTGTTAAAGGACCCGGCAACTCCGCCGCACCGGGAGAGGTGGAAGTGATTTTGTAAGGGCTTCTCCGCCTAACTGTGGGGGCTAAAGGAGAGACACTTGTGTTAGTGCAATACTTGGAGGGTGCCTCCAAGGAGTGGACGTAGGTCAAGGTTTGACCAAACCACTATAAATCAGGTGTGTTCTTTCTTATTATTGCTTCTGCATTTTAATTTCCGCACCTTATTTTTCATTGTGGTGAATCTAGATTTTGTTGCTACCGATTCACTTCTCTTTTAATTAGCTTTGGGACTAAGTTCATAGGGCTTAACATCCCAACGAACTATCATGTAGTATCAGAGCGGTTTTCATAAAATAAGTTTTTTAAAGCTTTTGAATTTCGATCCATGGCTAATCGTACTTTTTCGGAAGGATATTCAATCACTAGACCACCATTGTTTGAAAATATTACATTTGATTTTTGGAAAATTCGCATGTCTACTTTTTTGCAATCGATTGATTTTCGTATGTGGCATATGATTTTAACTGGTTATTCATCACCATCACGTATTGTTAATGGAATTAAAACTGATATTCTTTTTAAATAATGGAATAGGGATGAACGAATGGATGCTCAATTAAATGCAAAGTCTTTAAATTATTTTTTCTGTGCTTTAAATTCTGATGATTTTATGTTAATATCCACGTGCACTACCGGTAAGGAAGTTTGGCATAAATTGCACACCATATACGAAGGCACTAGTGAAATCAAGCAATCCAAGTTGAATTTTTTAATGCATGATTTTGAAATGTTTTCTATGAAACCTTTTGAAATGATTTTAGACATGTATACAAGGTTTATTCAAATTACTACATCATTGCATGCCTTAGGAAAACATTTTTCAAATTTTGAAAAAGTTAACAAAATTCTTCGTTGTTTACTTGAAAAATTCGATGCTAAAGTTGTTGCTATTTAGGAATCAAAAGATTTGAATGATTATTCTATTGATAATTTGATTGGCTCACTCATTGCCTACGAGCAAGGGTTGGGTCAAAGACTTTTGGATGCAGGTGAAACGATCGTTCTAAAAGCCGAAGATACGGAAAGTGGAAGCTTAGTTGGTGACGATAGCAATGAATTGTTAAACAAATCACAAAGCTCACCAATGCATAAGCAAAAGAGGAAGAAAGGTAAAAGTGGTAAGGATGTCCATATTTCCTCTGACATTGTTTGCTTTCGATGTAGGAAACCTGGACATATGAAGAATGAGTGCCCTAATTTAAGAATTCTCCCTGCAAAAGAAAAGGGTAAGGCGAAGTTAAATTTAAACTGGGGAAATAATGAAAAGCAAAAAATCTCATGGGCAGATCTGGTCTCTGAAGCATCGGACCAGGAGAGAGATAATGGTTAAGAGCATTTCATATTTTTTGTGTTGTGTTTTTGTTTTGTTTTTTTTCCTTTTTTATTTGTGTTTTTTGTTTTCATGTTTTTTCGTTTTGTGTTTTTTTTTTCATTCCTTTTTGTCTCTGTGAAATTTTTCTCTCATCAACACACACACTCACTTTTCTAAAAATGAAAATTTTACTTCCTAATTTTTCTTGAAATCTTTAGTAAAAGTTGTGATTGACTTATCTAAAAACAATCAAAGGAAGGAAACTCATGTTTTTTACTTTCAAACTATGTTTCCTAAAAGAGGTTTTTCTACTTTTGATTTAAACTCTTTTTCACCTTTTAAATTGGTTTTTGAAACTAAAACTTTTTATCTCCCTATATTTTATTTATCGCATAGGAATCTTTTGCAAGTTGTTGAATTTAATTCAAAATTTTCTTAATCAAGAAATTCATTTTATCAATAGTATGGGTTTACTTTTGGTATTTAAAATTTTAGAAAGGTAGCATAATCAAAAAAATTAGCCAATGATGCCAAAAATAAAGGATGTGCAAAGTGCCAAATTGAAAAATATAGAATACACAAAGTGTATCAAAAGATGCGCAGTGCGCCAACAAATTGTCAAGAGGCACAAAATGAGCCCACAAAAAGTTAATGCTTACCATTCTTATACTTCTTAAAAAGCTTAAGAAAACCCTTGATACTTACGATACTTGACTTTGAAAATTTTAATTCTTGATTCAACAATTCGTGCATTGATCTTCTATTAGATATGTTCTATGAAAGGAGTTTTGAAAAATTATTGTTTATTTCTCTAATTTATTCCTTGATTTAGATATTGAATTAAAAAGTTTTTGAGCCTTTTTAAAGAACTTGAGTTTGGATTATCAATTCTTGATTTTCTAACCTTTTTTTTTAATTATGCGTTGTCAATCCAATTCTACTAATTTTTTGATTAAAACCCAGGGGTAACTTTCTCATTTTAAGAACATTTGTTTTTTCACTTGATCAGGGAATGTTCTTTATTTTCGTTTTGTTTTTTGTTTGTTTGTGCCTCCTCTCTTTTTGATAATATCAAAGGGGGAGAACATTGTATCTTTTCTTTTTTCTTTTCAAAAATTTTAAAACAACAAAAATATTTTTATCTCTCCTATTTTTTAAGATTTATTCTAGTGAGGGGGAGATTAGGAGAAAATTGCTCTTTTTGAAAATTCAATTTGAAATGTTTTGCCATCATCAAAAAGGGGGAGATTGTTACGGATCTATGGTTTATGATTTTGATGATAGCAAACATTCCTTATTTCTCTACGATTGCCTTATGTGCTAACGTTTCAGGTCCACACGATCAGACTGCAATCTTGAACCAGCTCAAGATTGGGTAGACTAGGTATGAGTCAGTTTGTAATATTTTTCCTTTCTTGAGTCTGTTGTATTTGGTGTGGGACCAGTTGGATTGTAATTTAGAAGATCTCCTATTGTTCCCTATAAGTTTTCTATTTTTGGTAATATCGGCCGGGACGATATTTATATCGTCCTAGACGATATGTTCAAAATTAGAAACCCTCATTAGGGCATCCTCATTAAGGCAGCCGTCAACAGATCAGCCTGGACGATACTTGTATCAGCCAGGACGATAATCTCAATTCAGAAAGAATCAGCCGCCATAATCAGTTTAGGAATTCTTTGTTTTAGGAAATCGGCCAGGACGATATTATTATCGTCCAGGACGATCTAACTCAATCATGCCTAAATTGATCTGGTATCTTTGGAAAGCATTAATGGTTGATTCATACGATCACATCGTCCGGGACGATCAAATGATCGGCCAGGACGATGTCCTGGACGATCTACATCGGACAGCTTGTATTCAGGGCTATGATCAGGACGATTGAAATCAGTTTTAAACTAATCGGCCAGGACGATCGTGAGATCGGCCTGGACGATGTAACCAATTTTCTTCTGATCGTCTCAAATCGTCCCGGGCTAATGAGCTTAATTTGTACTGATCGGCCAGGACGATATGCCTATCGGCCTGGACGATAATGTCGGCAACTTGCATTAATGAGCTCGTTTTGAGAGCTTCTATTTAAGCTTTGGCATGACACTTTGTAAGTGTCTTTGGCAGCCATTGGAACTTCGTTCTTGTGGGGAAAACTTGAAGAGAGAGCTTGAAAGGGAGAGAGGAAAGGGTGGAGTTTGAGAGAGGGAGAAGATCCTATGAGGGGGGACTCAAGGGAGTGTGGAGGGGGTTCCACACGGTTGCTCCGGCGAACTCGCACCTTAGTACCATCGGATTCAAGTCTTGTCTCGAGGTAAGTTCACCAAAGAAGAAGTCTCTTTGGTGTCAAAGGACCCGGCAACTCCGCCGCACTGGGAGAGGTGGAAGTGATTTTGTAAGGGCTTCTCCGCCTAGCTGTGGGGGCTAAAGGAGAGACACTTGTGTTAGTGCAATACTTGGAGGGTGCCTCCAAGGAGTGGATGTAGGTTAAGGTTTGACCGAACCACTATAAATCCGGTGTGTTCTTTCTTATTATTGCTTCTGCATTTTAATTTCCGCACCTTGTTTTTCATTGTGGTGAATCTAGATTTTGTTGCTACCGATTCACTTCTCTTTTAATTAGCTTTGGGACTAAGTTCATAGGGCTTAACATCCCAACGAACTTTCACTTCTTTTAGCTTTAAGGCTAAAGAAAGGGAAGAAAGAGAGTCCAACACACAGCTTTTGGGCCAAGTGTTGGAAGGGTTCTCCTTAGCTTTTGGGGCAAAGAAAAGAAAGTGAGAATCCAACATTTATCTTTCGGGCTAAATATTGGAGGACTCTCTCTAGCTTTTGGAGCTAAAGAGAGGAAAACTCTCCTATGATTTGAAAGTTAGAGAAGAGTTGGATCGAACTCACAGCTTTTAGGCTAAGGTTGGGAGAGTTTTCTTAGACTTTTTGGAGTCCAAAGAAAAGAGGGTTGATTTGTTGTTTTGGTCACAAGTCATTAAGAGTTATATGGACTTTTAGGTGTTCAAATAACAAGATCCCTCCATCCAACTTGGGTTGGAAGAAAGAAATGGAAGATGAGAATATTCGTTGGCTTTAACATCAATGAATAGATAGATTTAGTTCACTCAATGTTAGTTGGATGAGAACCAAATTTTTCTACAACTCTTGAATTGTATGAAGAGAGGATTTCTTTACAGTTTTGGGTTTGTAGAGAAGAAATGAGGAAATGTACTTGGGAGTTGCAAGGCGGAAATATCTCTTTGAACATTTTAATGTTCAAAAAGAAAGGGATAATCACGCCTCTAACTTGAGTTAGTGAAGTGAGAGGGATCTCTACAATTCCTTTTGAGTTGTAAAAGAAGAAAGGAAGGTGCAACTTTTGGGTTGCAAACTTTTAAATGCCCCTTTGAACATTTGGTGTTAGAAGGAGGGGTACACTCTCCTAACTTGGGTTTAGGAGAGTAGAAGGGAAGAGAAAGTGAAGAACCCTATAGCTTTTGAGCTAAAGTAGGGAATTTTCTATAGCTTTTGGAGCCTATAGAAGTGAAGGAGGATTTGTAATTTTGAGGTTACAAATCAAAAGGGTGCCTCCTTGAATTTTTATATTCAAGGAGGTAGGGTTTCATTTTCTTAGGATTACATGATTTATAGGATTGTAAATTGGAGGAGTTCCTTTGAATATTTGGTGTCCAAAGAAGAGGTTTATTCCTCCAATTTAGGTTGGCGGAGAAGACGAGAAGGGATGCAAACTCTCCCATAACATTGAGGGTTAAGGGAAAGAGGTGTAACTTGGGAGTTACAAAATCTCAAGAATGTTTCTTTGAATATTTGATATTCAAAGAGATGATCATTCACCTAATTGAAGTCAAGTGAATGGAGAGGGACACTCATTTATTGATTTTGTGACTCAACAAATGAAGGATGTAGCTTAGGATTTGGCCCTTAGCTCCACATGATTCATATAATGATATATTTGGAGACTCGAGAGATCTCCAATAATCATGCATGAAATAGGGAAATTGTTTGTTGGTTTTGTCTCAACAAACAAGAGATAAAACATCTAGGATTTTGATCTTAGGATTACATGATTTATAGGATGATTTTATTTATAACCCTTGAAGGTTTCAAATCATCATGCATGAAAGAAGATAAATGTTTATTTGCTAGTTTTGTATTCTAACAAATAAAAAGAAGAAAACCTTAGAATTTGATTCTAGGTTTAAAGGATTCACTTAGCGATATACTTATAGACTTGAAGCGTCTCAAATCACTATGCATGAGAGGATGCTTGTTGGTTTTGGGGTTCCAACAAGAAATGTAAGAAAACTTGGATTTAGGTTCCAAATTTCTAAATCTTGTAACATGATGCATTAAAGATTTTAAGGAAATTCATAATGCAATGCATGACAAGGGTTGATGATAACCCCTAAGACATGCTAGGAGTCAAACAGTAACACATTTGGAGTGTTGAGGGAGCTCCAAAGATTATGCAATGATAGATACTTAGAGCCTTGAAAAGGTTCCAATTACCATGCATTGGAGGGATGGATTGTAGATTTTGTGTCTATAAGCAAAGAGATTTGAACCTAGGATTTTTTTGGAATCCTAAGTTAAGATCATTCATGCAATGGAAATTTTGGAGCTTTGAGGTGCTCCAAATTATCATGCATGAGGGAGGGAAGACTACTATAGGGATTCCAACACATCAAAATGAGCTCCAAATCGATTTTGGCATGATTTGGGTAGGGGGAATTGGTCCTACAACTTGAATTTGGAAGGCGACCTATAACATTATCAAAAAGTCTACGCAAAGAGGTTTTCCGTAAATCAAACCTAATATGATTTAGGAATTTGAGAGCTTGTATCTAGTTATATTATCTTGCAAATTAGAGAAAAATGAGCTTAAATAATCCCTTAGTATGATGGGGCAATGATCATGGGCCTTTGGGGTTCATGAAATGCTCCATCTCAATTTTATCAACACTTAGGATTAAATAAGCACATTTATGAAAAATTTGCAAATTAATAGACTCACTAATCTAAGCAAGAAGTATATAGCATATGACTTGAATCATAACATAGTAAGAAACATGCATTTGAAGCTTTTAAGGGATCAAATCACTTTTGACATGGTTTGATTCATTAAAGGCATAAAGATGAGTTTTCAAACTTTGGAAAATTGCATAACAAAGGTAATTAGCCATAAGCGTTTCTATCATAAACTGTACAACACATCCAAAAATGAGCTTGATCAAACACACTTGCCCTAGGATTTTCGAAGTGAATCTTTGAGATTCACATTAGATCCTACAACACGTCATCACAAACATTTCAGATATATTGCAAGGCTTATGACAAACTCCACAAGCTCCAACAAATTCCAAATCATATATCTATTTCGTCATGACACTAGTGTTGAGTAGGCACATGTACACAATGTGAAATTTGGGAGGATATGTGAGCTACACACTTAATTTGACTACGAAAAGTAACATACCCTAGGGTTTGAATGTAGGTGAAGGTGTCAAGCTCAATATGATGCACAAACATATATTTGAGAAGTGTTGGATAACAATCTGACACCTCTGCACGCGTCGAAATCCTTTCCGGACCCTCACATGAGAGCCAACAAGTGGAAATCACTGAATTTCCACTATTTTTGTGAAGTGGATAGCCAATAAGAGGTTTTGGGAGAGCGACAATCATGGTTTCTAAGGACCTAGGGCTTGGGGCATCAACCACACAACAATTGGCCTTGGGGGATCCTATGTTTCACTAAATTTTAGTGTTATACCTCTCCCGGTTATTCCAAAGGAGGAAGACCGTTGTCCAAGCCTTTCCGGATGTCTCCGCCGCTGTCCAAGGTGATTTGAAGGCTCCAAACTGCTATTTGGGGAGTTTTGAAGTCTTCCTTTGCTGTTTGGAAACTTCAAATAGCTTCCCACTCGCCTCGAGGTCACCGAAAACGAAGAAGAAAGAGGGTAGAAACATTCTTCCGCAAGAATTCCGCACCAAACCCAGATCTGGACGAAATTGTAGACTTTGGAGCGAACCTGGAGGCCGGCGGCTTAGAGAGAAACGGCTAATAGAAGGATGTCGATCCTTAGAAGGCTTGGCCGAACTCTTGGATGGAGTCGGACAAAAGCTTCACACGCGAGGCGGGGCGCGAACGATGGCCTGAGCACGGGATTCTCCTTCTCTCGCTCTCTTCTCTCTCTTTCTCTTCGGGACAGACAAACATGGGGGAGCCGAATGATGCTCCCCCCCCCCCCCCCCTCTCTTTTCATTTACTTAGGAACACACACACCGAGCGAGTAGCCGCCTGATCTGTCCCATCTTCCTGCCTCGTTTCATGAAACGAGAGCAAATCCACTTGAGTAGATTTGCTGCTCAATTGATTTGAAATTGGGTGGGATTTGGGTACAATATCAGCCCTAGGTCTCAAAATGTGTTTTGAGAACCAAATTCAGCCCAAATTGACAAATTAGGGCTGAAATTGAGTTCGAATCGAACCCGACTTGGATCAATTTGGGTCGATTTGGGGCCAATCGAGTTAATTTCATGAAATTAAACTCAAATCGGCATCGAATTGTGTCGAATTGGGTTTGATTGGGTTTGATTTGATTTAAATTAAATTAAATTAGATTTAATTTAATTAAAATAAATTTAATTTAATCAAATTGGGGTCTAATTTGAGTCAATTTTGCTTTAACGACGATCGATTAGGTCGATCGAGCACGGTCAAGCTTAGTCGACCGTGGTTGGGTCGATACAAAAATGTTCGTCAACATTATTTTCTTTATGAGTTGCCTAGAAATGTTTAGGATTTTTTGGAGAGCCGATCCACATCTCAAATAGTAGATAAATTATATCTTGCATTATTTTTGAAGGTGAAATTAAAAAATAACCATTATCTTTGTGTTCCTACTCTTTTCTTCTCTTTTGTTTGCTATTTTTGGTTACAAGATGCATCACCAATTTCCTTGATTTGTAGAAAAATCCTTTATACTCCCTAGGCTCTTGAACCATGGAATATGTTAATTAGATTCTTATAGCTGATTTTTCTTGTCTTAATTAAGATACAACAATAATAACAACAACAACATCAAGCCTTTATCACACTATGTGGGGTCAACTGCATGAACTTCATTGTGTCCTGATAAGAGTTAAATTTTCATTTAAATCTAATAAAGAAAAGTCATTGATAATATTAAAAGGCCTACATCTATCTTTATTAACATAAGTCAAATCTAATACATCTACTTCAACCATCCAACTTGAATTCTACTAATAATATCCACATCTATTTCACTATCACTCTTAACAATAGACCCATGATGTCGAAAATGTGTACTCTTATTAATGTCTTAATCACCCAAAGTCACAATCCCCGCACGAGATCTATTATTACTAAGATTACACTTAATATATTTAATTTTAGATATACTCAAACGAAAGCCTTTAGACTCTAAGGTTGACCTCCATAATTTAAGTTTACCTTCAACCCCATCTCAAATCTTATCAATAAGAAGAATATCATCAGTAAAAAGCATACAATAGGGTACAACCTCTTTCAAATGTCTATTAAGATGTGGAAGAAAATTGCAATGAACTTCCTACCAGCCTTTATAAACCTTTCTCTTTTGGTAACAATACTTGCTCGTCTTTGACAGGGTTGTTCCTGTTGGTGAAATTGTAAAAGGGATATTTTCTATCTGGGGTAACACAAAATATTTTCATTTTAGGTAAATTTTTTATTTAAATGTTATTTGATTCAAGCTTTTTATTGACTGATAAAAAATAGAGTACTAAAATGAAATAAAAATATATATAAAAAAAATACATCAGAGAGATATATCTCTTCATGAATTCAGTCCGGTCCCACCATTAGTAGTTGGTTGCCAAACAATGCGATGCTTCACTCCCCATAACTCCCTAGCGACAGTCTAAGTAAATAAAAGAGGAAGGAAGTGGAGAAAAAAAACTTACGCTAGTTCTCTCGCTTCTTCGATTCAGTCGTTCCTGTTCGAATTCGTTGCTTTGCAGGAGGAGTTTAGGATTTACCTTTCATCTTCTCTTTTCGTCATTGTTGTTCGGTTTCATTGCTTCGCAAGAGATGAAGAGATTGCACACGTAGCTTCTTCCACTCCTTCGTTGTTGTCTGAATCCGTCACTTCGCAGGAGGTATAGAGGTTGCACTCGACGCTCCTTCGGCTCCTCCCCTTGCTGTTCGACTTCGGCTCCCTCTTTGTTGTCTGACATCGTCTCTTTGTAGAAGGGGTAGAGATCGCACGTCGCTTCTACGGCTCCCTTGTTGCTGTCTAACCCCGACGCCCAGTCCGCCCCACACTCACAAACGTAGGGCTTTAAGGGCTTTAAAGTTGGATTTTTTTTATTTGCATCTAAATCTTAATTCTAATATATATCATTTGACAAAAACCATAGACATTCTCTTTCACTGCTTCAAGATACTTAAACCTGCAGTATTCGCCAATACTCGCATTTGAGTAGCCGACTTCAGCAAGCTAAGGAATTTTCAAGAAGAATCTTTTGAGTTATTATGGCTTTGTCCTTTCATTCAATTAATTTGGAAATGAATAATATAGTATATCTATATATATTTAATCTTATTTGATAATTGTAAAACATGCAAGTTGTACGTATACACCAATTTAAAGACCTCTAGTCGTTGATTTTAATTTGAAAGCCCCACACAGTTGATCTTAGATCCTAGTGGGATGATTTTAAATTCAAAGCCCCCGCACCATTGATCTTAGATTTGGGCGGGATGAAACAAAATTTGAAGACCCCACATAGTCGGCTTTAGATCCTTGTGGGATTGTTTAAATTTGAAGACCCTACACGATTGACCTTAAGTCCGGGTAGGAAGAAATTTCAGCATATGTCGTCCTAATTTCTCCCTCGGTGGGGTGGAGACGTCGAGAGGCTACTGAAATTTGGAAAAAATTACAAAAAAAAAATTAGAGTAATTATATAGCAATTAAATTTGAATCTTTGATTAATCAATTAAAAAAAATTAATTAATCAAAATTAATTAAAAATAATTGATTGATTATTTTAAAGAAAAATACAAGGGCGTTTGAAATCAGTAAGTTTCAAAATACAAGTGCAATTTTTTAATGAAAATTTTAAATACGAGAATTTCAAATTCTGATAGTTTTAAAATCCGAGAGTTATTTAAAAGTTTAATAGCATTGAAATTTAAAATTTATTTATTGGTTAATTTTTTGTTTAACCAAATAATAATAATAATAATAATAATAAAATGTAGTTAAAAAAAGAATAAGAGTTTTACTAATAAACATGTGTTGTTCTCCCAATCCCTCCAAACAAACAATTCTCAAACTTCCCTACAACAAACCGAACTCACTTTGCTCTCCAAAAACCTTTATAAGATTGGCTCTTTAAATCTCTCAAACTACAACCTCTTGACAACAAACTTAACTCAACTCTTCCCAAAAATATATACAAACAACTCAGAATCTTTAAATCCCTTTCCAAGCTTTCCAAAGTCTCTCCTGTACGAGCTCTTGCATCTACCTGTGGGCTCTATCCTCTACAACTGCAAGCCCTGACTGTTGTAATTACTAACTACGAACACCTGTAAACAAACAAATAAAGAGTTAGTACATCATAAATAAATTGAATGAATGTTGATAAATTTAAGCTATTGCATGTAGAACAAAGTACTATAAAGCAAGAAAAGCTAAGTACTAAAAAACTAATAAAGTAATAGTTCCAAAAAAATAGAGTAGTGGACTACTATGGTAAGAAAAGAGTACGAGCACAGAACAACTAAAACACTGACTAAGTGTCAAAAATCACAAACTCAAACCAACTCAAATAAGAACAAAATAAATCTCCAAATATTGTACAAGCAACTACTGTCTACTCAAACAATTAAAATTAACCTTCGGGCATACTTGTTTATAAGAACTTGGTTGTAAAACCCACAACCCGAGAACTTTCAAAGGAAAGTAGTAAGCTCGACCTTAGGGGAAAGTTTAGGTAAAAATTGACCTATTCCCTAAACTCAATTAAAGAACCAGCCACTTCTAATAGAAGTCATAAATCTGACATCTGAGGGAAACGTTTAGGTGATAATACAACCCTAGACCTCTCACTTGGGCATTCTAGTCTATAAGGCTTTGTTGTAAGACACAACTCGGGCCACTTAGCTTACAGGGCTAAGTCGTAAGACCTATCATTAGGCAACTTCTAAGGAAGCAATAAGACCTACCCAACTAAAATTTTTGGGCTACCTTCAGTAGAGGCCCTAAGTCCCGCTAATTTGGACTACTTCCTAATGAAAGCCATAAGTCCCTACTCAAATTTGGTCACAAGTACAACTCTTGTTGAAAACTTAAAGCAAAAGCCTCAAGAGAAAATTTTAGCTTTAAATAATACTTTGAAATACAATATTTATGATTCCTATGTTGAAAGCATATGGAATTGCTACCGTAGGATCTCCTACCCAAATAATTAAAGCCTTCGGGAATCTTAGCCTATGCGGTTAGGTTGTAAGACCCACTAGTGGGCTGCTTCTAAGTGAAATCGTAAGTTTCACATTTTAGAAAAATTGGTAAGTAAATAACGATGATCCTAAACCCCAAACAATCAAATAATTAAAACCTTCGGGCAGCCTTGTTGTAGAGGTAGATTGTAAGACCTATCTTTGGGCAACTCACAAATAGAGTAGTAAACCCCATCCTAAATTAACTACCTGGGTTACTTTCTACGAAAGCCGTAAATCCCAACCTAAATTTAAATCCAGGGGCTACTTTCTACGAAAGTCATAAGTCCCAATTTAAATCTAAATACTTTGGCTACTTCCTAAAGAAGTCATAAGACCCACTTCAATCCAAACTCCTTAGTTACTTCTAAATGAAGTCCTAAATCTCAAACTAAATAAATTTATAGGTATTCTAATAGATGTAAACCCTAAAACACCCAAAAAAATTAAAACTCAAATCTCATCACTTCAGTCTACTCGGGATCCCTGAGAGGAGGCAACCCATGGCTACTAATCAGATTCCCTGGACACTATGGTCAATGATTGTTCGTGTTGGTAGACTGGAATATGGTATACCAGGGACGACATAACCATGAGATTTTGATCAGGTTTACCTCCATTTTCCCCACTTTTGAGACTAAAAATACCTAAAAATTATTTCATCCTTAATCGAAAGTTCTCTCTTACATGTTAAGAGGGGTAATTAACTATGAGTGCTTGAGCTCATAGGAAGTAAGGACCCCAGATCCTTAAACCCTGACATTACCCTCAGGGGAAATCTGATTAATTACAATCTGACTTAAGAAAAGTGGAATTCTACTGCTGCAAAGCGGATTCATGCATTTGTGCCGTTTTTCATGAGCCCAACACTTTTATAAAGGTTCCCCCAATTATGTCATTTTCTCCTAAATTTTGAGTTAGTGGTTGATGAGGCTAAAATAGTAATGAGCTCAACACTTTTACAATGATATTGGCCATAATACAATCAAATAAATCAATATTTTTATCTATCTAGGAGAAGTAACTACTCTATTTAATGAGCTTGCCTATTTTGTGATTTCTTTTACTTTCAAAGGCAGTTAAAATGAATTTGATATGGCTAACTTGTTAATGGTGGTTGATGCTGAAGTTTATCATCAGGATGTGATTAACACATATTGAAGGTAATGTTGATAGTGTACTTTTTCTAGAAATGTATTCCAACCATTCTATCGGCCTAATCTTCCTCATGCAACATGTTATCACCCGTACTGAGTAGTAGCATATAGACATCTTCTAATTTCTCCTATTGACCTATTATTGCTTGAGTGCTCCCTCTTTAAGAACATGATCCACCTATATAAAAGCATTGGTATAAGAATAATATTTCCAACTTTTCTCTCTTACCTTCTCCTAAAGCGCATCTTTATGAATGATTCTTGTTTCCTTCACAATTGTTAGATCAATGAGAAGTGCCTTTTGAATCATTATGATCAGTCAAAATTGATGATGGTTGTGCAAGAGGTTCCCCTCTATAAACATCAGAGGTTTTATGGGGGACCTTGAGATTGGCAGTTTGATTTGACATCTGATTAAAAACATTTAGACCATTAGTTAGATTTGAGAAAGCACCCAACAACATTTTAGGTTATGATTGAGATAGATTTCTTACTGCTTCTTAAAGTAGATTTCAAGTACAAGTTTTTATTTTTTTGTACTAAAAAGCTTATTTAAGAAGAAGTGAAGAAGCCATCCCAAACTAACTCTTAATCTTCTCTCATTGTTGGCTTATATTGATGCATGAGATTTTGTCTCTAAAGGATCTTCTATTGCTTCTCTCCAATTCCTTAATATAAACATATTTATGAATCTTACAGGTTGAGATTAATGATTTGTTGCCAAATATACTAACTATTCCTTTCTTGGTTGACTCTATGTTCACTTAAGCATAAATTTTAATGCACTGAACTACTCTCATGGGTTATCAGGCGACAGGTATATCCTACATGCGAAAATTCTATTGTCGAACTATTTGTCAAATAATCATTTTGCTACAAAGAGCTGCCGGAACTCTGAAATATTAGCAATGATACTTTCTTTGCTATGTTTAAGTTGTTTTTTTGTGTGAGTTGAACATAAATAAAGTACACGTGTGTTTTAGATTAAAAATAATGTTTTTTTTTTCAGTTTTCTGACTTTCGACTAACTGAATACATTCTCAACCTTTGTTCATGGGATTGAAGGTGGACATTTGCACTTATCATTATTTATTTTTCGGTACACTTCTGCAACTCTCTTATTGTTATTTTCTGTATCCGTTTTGGTTATAATTAAAATAATTTCTGTACCAATTTTTGTTGTATTGCTTGTAGATTGGTACTATGGCATCTGCTTATGGTTGCTGGACCTATTCAAAGCAACCTATTTCTGAAAATGAGGAGACAAGTTGCCTCCTTAGAGGAGACGTTGAACAATGTCATGATGCAGACTTAGCTCTTACAGGTGTCAGGGACAGGGATAGTGATACATTCTCAATTTATCGTGGTGAACAGATGCATAAAAGAGTGGATGAAGGAAGTACGTGTCTATGGGGCCATTCCATGCAAATTGTCTATCAGGTTTTACCCTGTCTCTCATAAATCATTCATTTGTGTTAGGCTTATTCTAATTTTTCTTTTTTGGCTCTATGGAACCTCATGCCAGTCCTATAAGCTGTAGAAATAATCACTTGTTTCCTTTATGTACCTTGGAGCAAAAAGGAAACTCTTGTAGGTGCCTTAATTTTTTGTCCACTTCCATTTTATGTTAATATCTCCTGATTGTCCTGCTCTAATGTTCTGATTAGATAATGGTTGATGTTTAATTCAAGTAAGCCATCCTCATTATTTATGATCATATTTAACTAGTAAAAATTTATGTTTTTGGCAGACGAGTGCATGAGCTGTGATTTTAACGGATGTTGTCTTTTGGAGCCTTCTCATACCATTCATGTCTTATGTGCACTTCAGGGTGAATTTGGTTTGTATTACTTATCCAAGTCTTCTTTAGCTATGTAAGCAAAGCTATTAGCTTGTCTTTTCTTCCATGGTGGTCGTTTTAGAGAAATCAACTTCATTGATGCATTGACTATATTATAAGTTACAAAATAGGAAGTAATTATAGAAACTGGCATTAATTTTTCCAGCTGGAAAACTTGAACATAATGTTGGATGCATTAATGGAGTTTTTATTCCCTTATTTCATTTTCGTTCTTCACTGAAATTGGGCAAGGACGGTTACAGCTAAAAATACCAAATCTCTCATTTTTTTGTTCTACTGTAGCCCTCCAAAACTATCGAAGTGCCCGAAGAGAATGTGATGGATGAAGATCTGTTGTTTCTCTTCACTTGAACTTTGTTCGGGAAGAACTACAGGAATAAACACTTTAGAATCAATATAATCTAAATATTATCTCATTGGAATAAACGGTTTAGTTTCAATATAAGCTAAATCTTAACGTGAGCTCATTTAATTATGGAAATCGAGAATGTGATACTTTGCAGGAACTTGTCTAAAATTTAGTTCTAGTTAAGTCTTTTTATTAGCTTTATTTAACATGATAACAATATTCCACAGATAATGGCCTGCTTGCACTCGCTAAATGCCATTTTTCTTCTTGTTGACTCTGCACTCAATAGTCTGGTAAGCCTAGGTACCAATACTTCACTCTGCAATCCATCGTATGTTCTTTTTTTGTTTCTTTGCTTTTTTTTTTTACTTACTTCACTCATTTCAGCCTTTTCCTTTCTTCGGAATGGCTTACTTTGTTCTCTGGAGCTGTATCTATGTAACTTTCCAGTGGATTCTGCATGCATTTGGCCTTAAATGGTGAGCAATAATTCTAAAACACTATAGCTTGTTGGTACATAACCATATTTTTCCATTCCTTCTATGATCTCTTCTTTATCCTGTCTGTTAATCTCTTCTGTTTGTGATTACTCTTCAGGTGGCCTTACCCTTTTATGGATCTTTCAACTCCATTGGCACCGCTGTGGTAAGCATCAGATATCTTATGCACGTTCAGGTCTTCATAAAGCGCTCACAGGTTACTTCTAACTGCAGGTATTTGGCCATGGCCTTGATTCAAATCCCCTGATTTAGCATATTTTACCTGATTGCTAAAGCAAAGAACTCATATTTCCCTAAAGTTTTTCCCACTGCATGCAGACAGCTATTCTTTTGTGAACAGAATGGTAGAATGTTTGCCTTCACTATAGCCCTTGAAGCGAAAAAAAATCTCTGCTTAAAAACATGATTACCCTCTTAGAAGACTTGATTTTTATGAACTGATGTCAAGCCTCTGTAGCATTTGGGATTATTTTTAGTCATTATTTATTATTTTATTTTACTCATATTTTGATAAAATAAAATTTTATTTGATATCTTAAAAATATTTTATTTATATTGAATATTGAATAAGTTGATTTAAGCAACAGTGGTAGCAATCGCTGGCAGGGGACGGTAGTGATGGGCAAGGTGATAATAATAGCAATAGTTGCCGATGGTAGTAGTGGTAGGAGGTGGTGATAGTTGGTAGTGATTGTTTTTTTTTTTTCCTTCTGAGAGTATGTTGACCCTCATGATTATACCCAGAGGAAACAAAGGGAGATGAAATCAAAGTAGAAATCCAGCGTACAAACCTCATACCCATTGGATCCACGAAATCCTCCGCAAATCCTGCCGTTCAGCGCCGTCTGCGTCGTTTCTCTGAAAAATCTGCCGAAATCCTGCGATTCATCACTGCTTTACTCGTCATTAAATATCGATCGAAGAAAGCCTTCGGGACAGCTCCACACAGGCGAAAGCTTCGGCTCTCTGCTCTCTCGCTACTCTCGGCTTTCCCACGCAAGAATCCCGAACTCCTCCCTTGCTCCTTCTTCCCGCTGCTCTTCCTCCGCTCGATATCTCCTCCCATCTTCGACCTTTAACCCGCATCCTCCACCTCTCAGTGCCGAACCCCCATCTCCCTATCCCGACCTCTTGCTTCTCTGATCCATTGAGGAAGAGAGAGAGAGAGAGAGAGAGAGAGAGAGAGAGAGAGAGAGAGAGAGAGAGAGAGAGAGAGAGAGAGAGAGAGAGAGAGAGAGCCAACCTACCTCCTTTGCTGGTCGACTCCGCCTCTTCGACAACTTCCCTCCTAGTTCGATCGGAGGCAACAACGGGAGCTCTTGCCGTGAAGGTAACTTCTCCCTTCCGTGCCCTTCTTCAGCCAAATCCCGTGAGCACACCGAGCCAATAGGGGGAGAGGGGATTTAGTTTTATTTATTATTATTATTATTAATTAATTAAAAAATTATATTACTGATAATTAACTTAATTTAATTATAATTGATTATCATAATATTAATTAATTATTATTAATCATATTTAAATATAATTAATTTATTATATATTAATTACTTTAATTATATTTAATTAATGATAATAATAATCATTCATAATTAATTTAGTTTAATTATGAATGATTATTTTATTAATTAATTAATGATTATTAGTAATTAAAATATAATTAGTCAAATTAATTATATATTAAATATTTTTAATCATAATTAAATAATACTGATTATCAAATGACTACAGTAAATGCAAGCATCCACAGACTACTGTAGAAGATTCATAGTATACTCAATTTATTGTCCACAAGCAATGTACAAAGTGATTATATCAAGTGCAAGTGATTATAAGTTACAGTTGAAAACTCATCATGCATACAACAAGCTATCTACAAGCAAGGATGAAACATCTGCAACACATACGATAAGTGAATTCAAGTTCGAACCCGATCCTTCTATACGGGTCAATAGAAGTCGACAAGGTTCGAACAATCAAACAAGTATACGGTGATGGTGACCGATATATTTGTTTTAATACATTCATATTAAGCCTTCAAAGGTCTATAATAATTTGAATTCACTAATAAGGGTATAAAGCATACGAAATCTGATCCTCTATCAATAATTCGATAGAGTTGACAAGATTCAATCAACAAAAGAGAAATGACCCCGAACACCCCAATAATGGCCGTGTTGAATGCAGATCTCAACCAGAGGGGTTCCCAAATATTTTCAAATGTCTCCCAAATATCCAAAGTCCATCTCAAATATTCCAAAGCTCCACCAAAAATCCCAAAAACTCCAAAAAAATATTTAAAATTGAAATCCAACTATCAAACACTTAAAACAAAATTCATCCACCCTCCGCAACAGTTTGCCGAGGTGGACAAATTAAAATTTACTTCAGCTCACAAAGAGTCAAATGTATAGTCGAAAATATTACTATGATTCATTCTCAAATAGTTTCCTGCTAGTAAGGACGTGGTATGTGTCCTCTAACCGGCGGTTTTGCCGCCAAATGGCACCGCAGGATAAACGGTTATGACCCGGGGCCCTCTGAACTGAGTTGTTTTGCCGCCAAATGGCACCACGAAATACCGGTTATGGTCAGCGCCGATACACTCCTTATTGGCATCAAATCCTTGAGACATGAATCAATAGGATATGATTGATAGGGCACAAAGCTCTCTGTAAGCTAAGGTGGATTCAAATTTTTCCCCTTAGACAAATATCCAACCCAGTTCTACAAGGTCTCCTTGGACGAAGCAACCTATGGCTGCCAACAAGGATCCTTCTGTCAGGTTGGGTCGACTACCTCCTCTGACTAAGTAGACCAGGGACCACAATGGCCCGGGACGACGGAACCATGGGTTCTTGATCGGTTCTATCATCCATTCCCCCACCATCCGCTTTAAGTGTAAGATGGTGCAATTTCTATTTTAAATATCAAATTTCCCAAATTCCCAAACTTCCAAACATTTAAAATACCTAAATTCATTGCTGCTACTATATGCCAGATAACATGTATCTCTATGTATCTGATTGACGACTAGCCTTAATCGAAAGTTCTCTCTCGTGATCGAGAGGGGTAATTAACTATAGGGGCTTGCGCCTATAGGAAACCAGAACTCAAATCATAAAGTCCTCACAAAATGAGGGAGAAATATCTAGGTAGTGTATTATCTACAAACCCATCTGCCTTTCAAAAATTACCTCAGAACTTATCTATTAAAACTCCCTTGCTGAATAAAAAGAAAAGCGAGCGGAGGCCGAGGCCAAATTTTTGGAGCCCACAGAAAATTAAGGCTTGATAGTTGTTTTTAAAAAGAAAAATTTTAAGGAGCTTATTTGAAAGTAAATTAAGAGATAGGAGCATACAACAACAACGACATCAAGCATTTATCCCACTATGTAGGGTTCACTACATGAATCATTTTTTTTCATTATGTCCTATTAAGAGTTAAATTCTCATTTACATTTAATAAAAAATGGCATTTTTTAATACTTTCTAAACAAGTCTTTTTAGGTATTCTTCTATCTTTCTTAACGTATGACAAATCTAATTTCACAACATAACCCAATAGGATTGCTATCATATTGAGCAATAGTGGTAACAATCGATGGCAGGGGATGATAGCGATGGGCAAGGTGATAATGATAGCAATAGTTGTCGAAGGTAGCAGTGGCAGGGGGTGGTGATAGTTAGTAGTGATTGCTATTTTTTTTTCCTTCTTGGAAAGTTAAGGCATGATAGTTGTTTTTAAAAAGGAAAATTTTAAGGAGCTTAATTGAAAATAAATTAAGAGATATGAGTATACAACAACAATGACATGAAGCATTTATCCCAATATGTAGGATTGGCTACAGAAAGTTCGTTAGGGATGTTAAGCCCTATGAACTTAGTCCCAAGCTAACCAAGAGGGGGGGTGAATTGGTATTTTAAAAACTATTTTCACAAAGAAAGAAAATTGCATAAACCAAATCACACCACAGAAATAAATGCGGAATTTAAAAGCGCGGAAGTAAGAAAAAAAACACAGAAATTTATAGTGGTTTGGTCGACTCGACCTACGTCCACTCCTTGGAGGCACCCTCCAAGTATTGCACTACAAAACGTGACTCTCCTTTAGCCCCCACAGCTAGGCGGAGAAGCCCTCACAAGAACCTCCTTTTTGCCACCCCGGCAAGGCAGAGAACCTTCCTCTTTTGGCTTCCTCCTGAAGCTGGCAGAGAACCAAAACCAAAAGCAAACTCCTTACCTCTACCGACCCTTCCACGGACGAGAAACTCTAGACGAAGCAGAGCGATCCTTGAAGCAACCCTTGTGAATCCCCTCACAAGCTCCCCCTCACAAGATCCTCTCTCTCTCCTCTCTCTCTTTCTCTCCTCAAGGTCTTCTCAGGTCAAGGCAGCAGCCAAAGGTCCTTCTAAAACGTTGAACAAGAGCTCTTTAAATAGAAGAGCTTCAAAGGAGCTCATTAATTGCAAGTTGCCGACTATATCGTCCAGGCCGATATGGACATCGGCCTGGCCGATCAGTACAAATCAATGAAGATCGGCCATAGCATAGCCCTGGATGCAAAGCTGGACGATTGAAAATTGGCTTGATCGTCTAGGCCGATCTCACGATCGTCCTGGCCAATCAGTTCAAATCAGAGGAAAATCGTCCTGACAATTGCCCTGGATATGGGCTGGCCGATATTGATCGTCCTGAAGTAACTTAAGGTTTTTGACTGGATCGTCCAGGACGATATGATCGTATCAATCATCCTTAATTACTCCCTTGATTTCCTGAATAATTATGGCATAATTTGTGAATATCGTCCAGGCCGATCCTTTTATCGTCCTGGCCGATAATTTAAAAATACAGTATACCATAATTGACTATGGTGACTACTTCTTTCTGTTTTGAGCTTATCTTCCTAGCCGATACACGTATCGTCCAGGACGATCTATTAATGTCGGCTGCCTTAATTAAGAATCATTAATTAGACTTTCTGTTTTAAGCTGATCGTCCAGGCCGATCCAAAATCGTCATGGCCGATATGAGTAAAAACAAAAATTCTAAGTCTCTCAAGTGTGTGTGTGTGTGAAGGGTTACATAGCATCAGTCTCTTTGACCATTACAAGTAGACTCAAGAGGTGAAAATCAAACGTACAGACTGACTCAACCCTAAACCTACGCAATCCTGAACTTGGCTCCTTCTTGATCGTCTGATCTTCGATTCCTGAAAAGTTAGAAGCAACAAGTAGTCCAAGAGAAACAGTGTTTGTCAATCATCAAAACATAAGCCATAAAAAATAAATTTGCAATAATCTCCCCGTTTTTGATGATGGAAAACACAAGTAGGAAAAAAAATTAAACAAAAAAAATATGTTCATTAGAAAATCAAAGTTACAACAGCTTTTTCCTACCACACCCTACCTACTCCCCCTTTTGTCATCACAAAAAGAGGGTACAGAAATAACAGAAAAACATCACAAAAGACTAACAAGCAAACTACAAAAAAGACAAGAAACAAACAACATAAAGCACAGACTAAAAGAACGAGGGATCCTGATCATCAGATGGAGGTTGTGGAGGTGGCTGCTGAAAGTAACCGGCAAGAGTGGTAAACTGAGCATTGAACAAGGCGATGTCCTGGTCATGCTGCTGCTGCTGGTGAGTAAGGAAACTGTCAAATAGGGCTAAGTCCTCAGCGCGATGATGCTCGTAATGGGCAATGTCCTCAGAGTGTTGCTGCTCCTGTGCAGCAACATAGGCATCAAATCGGGTCTCCCAACGATCAAATCTCTCAATCAACTGATCAACTGTTGAGTGCTGGTGGAGAGGAGCAGGGTCAAGAAAGGGAGCTGGAGCGGGAGCCTCCTCCTTTCTAGCCCCCCGAGGTTCCTCAGAGTGGAGACGAGTACTGTGAAGGGTGCTAAAGGAATTGTTTGAGTAGAAGGGAGTTGGAAGGTTTGGTGGAATAGGATATTGAAGTTGGTATTTAGTTTCAAGAACATAGGCTATGATGTGTCCTAAGGCTAGATTTGGTTTCCTTTTGTGGTCTGGATCGCGAATTGTGGTTAGGTGATCAATGTATCGAAAAATTAGGTCCGTAGTGTTGAATTCCCTATGAGCCATGATGTAGAAGGTAGTGAGGGAGAGTAGAGGGGTGATGTGGACTCGGTCGCCGGCTTTTAGAATAACGGAGGTGCGAAGGACATGTTGGATTGTCCTAGCATCTCTGACTAAAGAGCTAGTCTCTCCAACATGGTAAGGTACATTGGTCTAGCGAAGAAAGTGATTTGCCGTGGACCAGTCAATATCAGGGTCAGAGGCGATTATGTGCAGCTTATCCCTGGTGGTGGATAGCTGTAAAAGATCAACACAATCCTGATATGTGATTTCGACAGGGCGTCGATTCACATAGGAGGTTAGGGCTATGAAGGTAGAGTTGATGCGAAGGTTTGCGAAAAATTCTAAAAGAAATTCTGAATTGAAGGGGAAGGCAAGAGACAAAATGAAGCAAAGGGAGGTGTGAGCAAAAAGATCCATTACCGGGTAAGAGATGTGGACAGGATTGATGATTTTGGTGACAGTAATTCCACACTCTTTGTAATGATGATAGGCGGCTTCATCTTCTGCTTCCCGGAAATGAGGGTCAATCCTTGCCCTCGAGGAACTCTCAGAAGTCTGTCGGGCACGTTTCCCACCAGCCATTTGAGAGCACTAAGCAAAGAACACAAGAGGAGAAAGGGTTGGAAGTGAAAAACCATGGCTGAAATGGTCTGAATTTAAAGAAACGGCCATATCGTCCTGGCCGATCGCAGAATCGTCCAGGCCGATATGGTTCAATAATTACGTACAGGCCGATTGGTCAAAAAGGCGGTCCAATCGTCCGAGCCGATTAGAGATCGGCCAGGCCGATTAGACACAGTCTATCGGCCCGAGGAGTCAATCCGGACGATCGTTGAAAAAGTAGATCGTCCGGGCCGATTAGGTGTATCGTCCAGGATGATGCACAATAATTGATCATACCGGCCGAAGTTAAAATGTTTAAAATGCTTGCCACATGTATCGTCCAGGACGAACAGTGGATCGGCCCGGCCTATTGTCCAATAATGGATCGTCCGGGGCCGAATTTAAAGATTAAAACGTGCTGACACATGGATCATCCAGGACGATCCAGTGTATCGGCCAGGACGATGCACAGAAAATGCATCGGCCAGAAAAATATACTATCGGCCAGGACTATCACCATGAGCGATCAAATTGTCCAGGACGATATATGATCGTCTAGGACGAAGAGTAATATTAAGCACAGAAAAGTTCAGCAGATGGATTTTTGAAGAAATTTTGTCACATCGTCCAGGACGATAACAGGACCGGCCAGGCCGATGTGACTAGAAATTGAAATTAAGAGAAGAATGGTGATGATCAAGACCCTCAAAAAAATAAAACAAAAGAAAAACAGTCAAAGACACAGAAAAATAAAAACAACACAATGAAAACCAAACACCGAATATTTTAGGATTTTAAAAAAAAAAATTTGTTTTATGGAGGCATCATATGAGAATTCTTTTCAAAAATTAAACTTTTAAAGTTCCAATAGATCAAGAAGTTTAACAAATCCCAATCAGAAGAAGGTAGAAAAACTGATTCCGTTAACCCTAGATCGGACATCCTTCAGGGTACAAAATTCTTTTGGAAAACAGAGGCCTAACTCGGAATAACAAAATAGGATAAGAAGATCCATTCAAGACTTGTTTGCAACTAAAATTTCTCATAAATAATAAACCAAAGTAATTTTTCTCAATCATGAAAATTGAAATCAAGTCATTGAAAGTATCACATAATCAATGAGTTTTCTAAGTTTTAAGAGTTTCACCAAAGAGAGGATAGCTTGCATTAGTGGGCTCATTTTATGCCTCTTGTCACTTTGATTGGCTCTTTGAGCATCTTTTGATTTTTGATACACTTTTGTGTATATAGCTTTCTTTTCAATTTGGCTTCATTGGCCTCTTTCCTTTTTAATTTTTGCAAGCTAAAAACTCTTTAATATACCCTTAAAGAAAAAGACTTTGTTGTGAGCATATCCTCCAAATATTAGAGAATAGGAGCTCTCTCTCTAACATAGGGAAGAACAATCCACAACACAAAATCAAAATCACGTGATAAATGAAATGGCACGATTTCAAAAGCTTGAATGATATCTAAGAACTTTGGCTATTATGCATAAGATAATTTGATGTAGCAAGATAAGAAAAAGATCTTAGATGAAAAGTCATTGGTTAAACTGAGTTTAGACTTTTGTTTTAGAGAATAAAATCATGCCACTAAACAAAGTCAGAAGAAAGGAAAACATCAACAGTTTACTCCCTTTAACCAATTTAGAAAAGCTAAACCCTATCTCCAAAACTCCAATATTTAAAAGCTTGAAAAGTTTCATCATATGAAAGGTCAAATTTAAAGAACAATGTGAAAAATAAAACACATAAAATAATAAACCAAACTAAAAACAACACAAAGTGAGCACAAAAACTAGCACAAAAATAAAATAAAAGACACACAAAAACTAAAGATTTCAAGCACGTGATAAAGCAGCGAGTTTAAACAATTTTGAGCTACGAGCCTCCTTATGTCCAGTTATCTTATGCTCCCACGAGGTCTTTGGCGAGAGCACACCTGCAAAACTCAACTACAGTCAGATTTAGGAACCCAAACAGGTTTGGGCTCCTTCTTAGGAAACGTAGAGTGCAATGCTGAAGTGGTATGCATTGAATCATACATCTTAGGTCTCCACACCCAATGTGTACTACGGTGAACTGTGCAAATGTGTGAGATGTGTCCTAGCATGCCACAAGAAAAATATTGAACTCCAGGAAAAGGTTTTCTTAAATGGTTTGGGTAAAAATGCCTCTTCCTAGGTTTTGGCTTTTGATTAGTAGTTGGTGTCATCCTAGCTTTCTTACATGTTTCCAAATCATTTTGAATCCTCAAGTTAGTTCTTTTTAATGCATCATTCTCAATCCTTAATTTTTTCTCAATCTCTTTAGATTTCTTAAGATCATCCTAAAGTGAGGTGTGTGAAGCTTTTAATGCATTACTTTCATCAACTAATTCCAAATGCTTCTTGTTTAACTCATCAAATTCATCAAGAAGAGCCATGTGATTTGAATCAATCGTTGCATGATCTTTGAGAAAAACTTCATGCTCTTTTTGTAGATTTGAATGTTCTAATTTTTTGCTAGCATGAGTTTTCTTAAGTTTTTTGTATGATGTATGTATTTTTTCACAAATTTCAAACAATTCATCATAGGTTGGTTTACATACCTCTTCCTCATCACTTTGATTTTCTCCCATGAAACACAAGTTTGTAGTCTCTTCCTCTGGTTCAGTCTCAGAGGAATCAGTATCAGATTCTGCCCAAAAACCTCTTTGGATTTTCTTCTTGTCCTTCCTAGACTTAGCTTTCTCCTCACCTTTTTTCCTTTTCTTTGCTTCAATGATCTTGAAGTGTAGGACAATCGGCTCTCACATGTCCAGGTTTTCTGCATTCAAAACAAACAACGTCAGAATATCCTCAAACATGTTTGTGATCCTTACCTTTTCTCCAACTTTGATGATGCTTTTGTTTCTTCCTTAGAAAGCTTTTGAATTGCCTTGTGATGAAGGCAATTTCATCGCTTTCAGACCCGGAAGATTCAAAATCCGATTTGTGAGCCTTCAATGCAATTATTTTCTCCTTTTTCTTTTCACCTGCATCAACATTTCTTTGATTCACCCCTTGCTCGTAAGCAATGAGTGAGCCAAGTAAGTTGTCAATATAATAGGTATTCAAATCTTTAGATTCGGTGATGGCAGTAATTTTTGCATCATAAGACGAAGGCAAGCATCTCAAGATCTTGTTAACTTTTTCATAATTCGAAAGTTCTTTTCCTAGTGCCTGCAATGAAGTAGCAATCTGCGTAAACCTAGTGTACTTGTCAGAAATTGATTCATGAGGTTTCATACGAAAAAGTTTGTAGTCATGTAAGAGAATGTTTAAACGGGATTGTTTAACTTCATTAGTACCTTCATAAGTGATGCATAATTTATCCCAAATTTCTTTACCAGTTTTGCAAGTTGAAACACGCATGTAATCTTCAGATTTCAAAGCACAGAAAAAACAGTTCAAACATTTCGCATTTAGTTGATCTAAATCACATTCATCAAAAGTCCATTTAGTAAAAGCAACATCAGTTTTAACAGCATTAATTTCACAAGAAGGTGGAGAATAACCTTCTTGAATAAGCATCCACATGCGATAATCAGTAGATTGTAAAAAAGTTGACATGCGAGTTTTCCAAAAATCAAAAGATAGGTTATTGACAGGGGAGGTCGGGTAATGGAATACCCTTCCGTAGTGTTGCGATTCCCAAAGTTAGCCATGGATCAAATTCAAAGAGTTTTCAAACTTTAATTTTCGAATCCCGCTCTGATACCACTTGAAAGTTCGTTAGGGATGTTAAGCCCTATGAACTTAGTCCCAAGCTAACCAAGAGAGGGGGTGAATTGGTATTTTAAAAACTATTTTCACAAAGAAAGAAAATTACATAAACCAAATCACACCACAGAAATAAATGCGAAATTTAAAAGCGCGGAAGCAAGAAAAAAAACACAGAAATTTATAGTGGTTCGGTCGACTCGACCTACGTCCACTCCTTGGAGGAACCCTCCAAGTATTGCACTACAAAACGTGACTCTCCTTTAGCCCCCACAGCTAGGCGGAGAAGCCCTCACAAGAACCTCCTTTTTGCCACCCCGACAAGGCAGAGAACCTTCCTCCTTTTGCTTCCTCCTGAAGCTGGCAGAGAACCAAAACCAAAAGCAAACTCCTTACCTCTACCGACCCTTCCACGGACGAGAAACTCTAGATGAAGACGAAGCAGAGCGATCCTTGAATCAACCCTTGTGAATCCCCTCACAAGCTCCCCCTCACAAGATCCTCTCTCTCTCCTCTCTCTCTTTCTCTCCTCAAGGTCTTCTCAGGTCAAGGCAGCAGCCAAAGATCCTTCTAAAACGTTGAACAATAGCTCTTTAAATAGAAGAGTTTCAAAGGAGCTCATTAATTGCAAGTTGCCGACTATATCATCTAGGCCGATATGGACATCGGCCTGGCCGATCAGTACAAATCAATGAAGATCGGCCAGAGCATAGCCCTGGATGCAAAGCTGGACGATTGAAAATTGGCTTGATCGTCCAGGCCGATCTCATGATCGTCCTGGCCGATCAGTTCAAATCAGAGGAAAATCGTCCTGACAATAGCCCTGGATACGGGCTGGCCGATATTGATTGTCCTGAAGTAACTTAAGGTTTTTGACTGGATCGTCCTGGCCGATCCTACGATCATCCAGGACGATATGATTGTATCAATCATCCTTAATTACTCCCTTGATTTCCTGAATAATTATGGCATAATTTGTGAATATCGTCCAGGCCGATCCTTTTATCATCCTGACCGATAATTTAAAAATATAGTATACCATAATTGACTATGGCGACTACTTCTTTCTGTTTTGAGCTTATCGTCCTGGCCGATACACGTATCGTCCAGGACGATCTATTAATGTCGGCTGCCTTAATTAAGAATCCTTAAATAGACTTTCTGTTTTAAGTTGATCATCCAGGCCGATCCAAAATCGTCCTGGCCGATATGAGTAAAAACAGAAATTCTAAGTCTCTCAAGTGTGTGTGTGAAGAGTTACATAGCATCAGTCTCTTTGACCATTACAAGTAGACTCAAGAGGTGAAAATCAAACGTATAGACTGACTCAACCCTAAACCTACGCAATCTTGAACTTGGCTCCTTCTTGATCGTCCGATCTTCGATTCCTAAAAAGTTAGAAGCAACAAGTAGTCCAAGAGAAACAGTGTTTGTCAATCATTAAAACATAAGCCATAAAAAATAGATTTGCAACAGCTACATGAATCATTTTTCTTCATTATGTCCTATTAAGAGTTAAATTCTCATTTACATTTAATAAAAAATGGCATTTTTTAATACTTTCTAATCAAGTCTTGTCGGTATTCTTCTATCTTTCTTAACGTATGACAAATCTAATTTCACAACGTAACCAAATAGGATTGCTATCAGGTTGAGCTATGACTTGAAAATCCTAAGATATAGTTTTAGAATGTTTCAGATTCTCTTACAATATTCATTTTAAATAAACAAAATACTATGGAGCTTATAAAACACCGAGAGTATTGAAAATAAAGTTATTTACAAGGATTTTTTCATTTTATCAAAATGTATATACTACAGTATATGACTATCAACAAAAACTATAAAATGGAATAATAAACTATTTATGATAGTACAAAAAATAAAATAGAGAAATGTCTATTCACTTAGATTTGTTTTTGAACTGTTAATCAATTGGTTGCTTCCCATTTCATGATTCTAAAAATTAGAAGTAAAAATATAATTAGCTACAATAGCTTTAGTAGGCTATAAAAATTGATCTATATTTTCAAATTATTTTATTAAATATTTTTTAAAATATTTAAAAATAGTTAAATGCAATATAAGGAATCATTGTATTGAATAAATTAATAAGAAAATACCAGTTATCCAATTATTTAAATAATATTACTGAAACGATAAATTAACTAAAATTCATATTGTAGAACAGGTCATATCGTAAAGCAATTTATATCATATTTCTCGATCACGGGTAGAATCCCAAATAATTCTGGCAATTTATGACTTTGTATTTATAACACCAAAATATGTTTGGAGGAACCAGAACATGACTTACAAACATAAAAATATGGTTTTTTTAGCAACCAAAATATGAATTATAAGCATCAGAAAATTTTCGGCTATAGAAATAATCTTAAAGATTTTTAGCCTCTTATATCTCTCAGTAGTCATAATTCAATCACATAAGCACATATTTCATCACATTTTAATAGTTAAGTCATAATTGATTACATGTCAAATTTTCACAATATTATACAATGGTAGGCAATAAAAATTTCTACAGGATAAAATTATCAAGGATTGTGTAAAACATCATTTCAAGACTTTAATTGTGCTAAAATATTATTTTTCGATATATAGATTATTTTTTATTCAATTAAAATATCATAAATTTTAAAATATCTTTTATAAAATTTGTAGAATATACTCCAAATATTCATAATCTCAATCTTTATAAAATATAAAAAGTTACGTGGTGAAAGCTTTACCAATTAAAAGTTATCCTTATTTTTTGTTAAGAGAAATATTACTTTAATTAGAAAATAAAAAAAATCATATTTTTTCTATAATTAAGATAGAAATAATGTAGCCTAGCTTAGTTCAAATAATTTTCCCGATTGGGCCAATGCCTAAAAATGACCTAGAATGACTCAAAATTCTCTTTTTCCCCTCCAAAACCTCTCTCTTTCTATTTCCTCACGTTTAGCATGCTCAAGCAAATGAATCAAAGAATGGAATTTATTTTAATTTAAAGTGATGTTAGTGGCCTAACATTGTAGTGCTACTACCGGGTATTGCGATGCTAGTTCAAATGTCAAATTTTAGAGTCAAGAACATTGCGATGTCATTATTTCGTTATTGGGAGCAGTGTAGTGTCGCGATGCTCGGACACCCAACATTTGGGCACTTCAAAAGTAAATTTTTAGATTTTGCAAAAATTTATTCCAAACACTTGAACTCATTCTAGAACACATGCAACTTTTTCAAGTATTAAAATACTCTCAATGACATGTAAATGGGTTTAAAACAAAAAATAAATATAAAAATTTTACCTTTTCACTTAAGTTAAAATAGTCCAGACCAAATGACTGAATATGGAGGTGTCACAACTTCTCTCCTCAGAAAAAATGTCATCATCGACATTTCAAAACTCATATCTCATATCACATAAATAGATCATAATACAATTGTCTCATTGTTGACTAATTAAAAAAAAAAGAATAAACAAAATTAGGAAAAAAATCATCGTCCCGGACGATGGGTTCTCTGTAAAATTTTCGTCCAGACAAATTTTATCATCGTACGAGGCGACCAGTCCTCTGGAAAATTTTCGTCCAGACGAAAATAAATATCGTACAGGACGATCAGCTCTCTGGAAAATTTTCGTCCAGACGAAAACAAATTATCGTCCGCGGCGATTGGTTCTCTGGAAAATTTTCGTCCAGACGAAATAAAGAATCGTCCAGGACGATCGGCTCTCTGGAAAATTTTCGTCCAGACGAACATATTTTCGTCCAAATGATAAACCTACTTAGAACAGTTTTCAGCAGTTTCTAGAACCGACCTTGTAATAACTGTTCGTACTGGACGAACCTAGTTCGTACAGGACGATCAGCTGTACGAAGTCATTTCGTACACATATACAAATTGGGTCATTTCAGATCGTTTAAGTAAAATCGTCCAGGACGATCCAGGATCGTACAGGACGATCCACTGCGTACAGAATTAAAAATTTGCAGTTTTTGGGCGGTTTCTCTTGTCTTTTATATAAATAGTCCAAATTAGACTGCCACCCAATCTTTTTATCATTTGATCTTCGTGCCTCTTGAGAGAATAGCCAAGGAGAGAGTGGAAGAGAGCATTCAAAGGAGGATTCCTACCACTGGAGCGAGAAGGCTTCACTTGGATTACTAAGGTAAGAGTCTCTACTTGTGAAATTGGATTTCTTCACTCTTTTCCTTCTTCCTTCTAGATTCTTGTGAGAAGATCAGTCAAGGAGATCCGGTTCTCTGCCGACACTTGGAAAGTATGAACAGACGAAGGGTTCTCTGCCCATACTAGGAGAGTGTAAAAGGACGAAGGTTCTCTGCCTACACTTGGAGAGTGTGAACAGCCGTAGGGTTCTCTGCCCACACTAGGAGAGTGTAAAAGGACGACGGTTCTCTGCCAGCACTGTGGATTGTGTAAAAGGACGACGGTTCTCTGCCGCACCGGGTAGTGGTGAAAAAAATGTTTTGTACAGGCTTCTCCGCCTTGTTGTGGGTGCTAAAGGAGAGTCACTTTGTGGTATTAGTGCAATACTCAGAGGGTGCCTCTGAGGAGTGGATGTAGGTCTGGTTATAGACCAAACCACTATAAATTTGGTGTCATTTACTTTATTTCTTTTACGTTTCCGCACTTTAAATTTCAGTTTTAACAACTCTATGGTTGAAAAACATTTTTCTATAAACTTTAAAAGAAAATTTTATTTCGGTTCAACTTTATCATTAAGAGGGTTTAAAATTTTTAAAACTACCAATTCACCCCCCTCTTGGTAGCCGTGGGACATTTACTTAGGCTTAACAACCTAATTACTGGACTCAACAAGTGGTATCAGAGCATTGTTTCAAAATCATAAGTTTGAACTACTTTTTGATTAACGTAGATGGCTACATTTGGAAACCGAAACACACCTGAGGGTTACTCTATCACTAGACCTCCACTGTTTGACAATATTCCTTTTGATTTTTGGAAAACACGCATGTCTACTTTCTTACAGTCACTTGATTATCGCATGTGGATGCTAGTCCAGGAAGGTTACACAAAACCAACTAGATTAGTTGATGGAATTAGGGTAGAAACACCTTATGCAGATTGGACTATAGAAGAACGTGACTTAGCACAATTAAATGCGAAATGTTTAAATAGTTTCTTTTGTGCTTTAAAATCTGAAGACTACATGCGAGTTTCCACTTGTAAAAGCGGAAAAGACATATGGGATAGACTTTGTATTACTTATGAAGGGACAAATGAGGTTAAGCAATCAAGACTCAATATCTTGTTACATGACTACGAATTATTTTGCATGAAACCTAATGAATCTATATCTGACATGTACACAAGATTCACTCAAATTATCACCTCTTTGCATGCACTTGGTAGGGAATTAACAAATACTGAAATGGTTAATAAGATTCTTCATTGTTTACCTACTGAATATGATGCTAAAATTACTGCAATTACAGAGTCTAAAGATCTGAACATTTATTCAATTGACAATCTTCTTAGTTCACTCATTGCTTACGAGCAAGGAGTAAGTCAAAGAAAGATTGATGCAGGTGAACCAAGAAAGGACAAGAATATTGCACTAAATGTGGAAGAGTCAAAAAGTGAACACTCACAACCTGAGGATGAAGACGATATTGCACTGATGAATAGATAATTCAGAAGCTTTTTAAAGAGGAAGCAGAAGAGACGCCAACAATGGAATAGAGGTAAGTATAACAGAAATGGCAAGGTTTCTAATGAATTGATTTATTATGAATGCAGGAAACCAGGTCATATAAAGACTGATTGTCCAAAACTCAAAGCCACTCCTAGCAAGGAGAAGGTAGAGGAGAAACCAATGGTAAAGAAGGGCAAGAAGAAGTTTCAAAAGGCTTTTTGGGCGGACTCAGCTTCAGACTCATCTGAGACTGAAAAAGAAGAAGAAGTCACCAACCTTTGCTTGATGGCAGATAAATCTGAACAATCAGATCAAGAAGAGGTATGTGATTTAACTTATAATGAATTGTTTGAAGTTTCTGAACACATGCATGATGCATATAGGAAAACGAAAAAGATGCATGCTAGTTTAGTTTTAGAATTGGAAGAGCTTAATAAGGAACACGAAATCCTTAGGAAAGATCATGCTTTAATTGATAGCAACCACATGAAACTACTTGATGAATATGATGACTTGAATAAAAATTTTGAGAATTTAAAATCATCCTATGCTGAACTTGAAAAAGAATTTAAGAAATTTAAGGATGAATCTGAGAGCAAGACATATAGAATCAATTATACAAATCGAATCTTGGAGGATATGAATTTATTTTACAAACTTACTATAAGAGCTCTCGAGGATAATAGGAACCCCCCTAAACTTGAAGATTTTATAAATCCTAAATATTATCCTAAATTCATGAAATCCCTTAGAAGACAATCATATGAAAGAAAATATAGGAATATTTTTCCTAATGTTAAATGTAACAATTGTGGATTTTTGGGACATATATCTCACACCTGCACTTTAAAGATGAAACCTAATTTGGTGTGGAGAACTAAGATGCATAAACCTAGACATATCACACATGCATCTGATTATAAATTTCATAAAGGTGAACCCAAACTAGTTTGGGTTCCCAGGTCTAACATTTGAGAATTTTGCAGGAATACTCTCACACAAGACCTCGTGAGAGTATATGGTACCTGGACAGCGGATGTTCTAAGCACATGACTGGAGATACTGCTCAATTCATAACGCTGGAAGCCAGGAGTGGAGGCAAGGTTACACTTGGAGATAATACCACAAAGAAAGTGGTTGGATCAGGTATGATTGGAAATTTGAAAAACTTTTTCATAGACAATGTTTTATTAGTTGAAGGCTTAAAACATAATTTGCTTAGCATAAGTCAGCTATGTGATAAGGGCTATAATGTAAAATTTTTACCTACTAGCTGCATAATTAGCCTAAATGGGAAAAATGTTTTAAATGGAAAAAGGGTGAACAATATCTACATGCTAGATTTAAATTGTATTCAATCTCCTACTGCTTTTTGTTTGAAAACTATTTTTGATGAATCATGGCTTTGGCATAGGAGACTTTGTCATTCTAGTATGAAAAATCTTAGAAAAATTACCCAAAAGAATTTGGTGAGAGGAATACCTAAACTAGACTTTACTAAGGACCATCTGTGTGATGCATGTCAACTAGGAAAACAAGTGAAGTCCTCTTTTAAGTCCAATAAAGATCTTAGGACCAGTAAACCATTAGAAATTCTTCACATGGATCTTTTTGGACCTGTAAGCACGGTAAGTCTAGGAGGAAAGGTATATGGATTTGTTATAGTAGATGATTTTTCAAGATTCACCTGGGTTAAATTTCTTTTTCATAAGAGTGAATCATTTGAGGAATTCAGAAATTTTTCAACTTGGATACAAAGAAAACTAGGATGTGAAATAATTTCTATACAAAGTGATCATGGAGGAGAATTTGAAAATGAAAGATTTGAAGATTTCTGTAAAGAAAAGGGGATTGATCACAATTTTTCTGCACCTAGAACTCCTCAATAAAATGGAGTAGTTGAAAGAAAGAACAGAACATTAATAGAAGCCGCCCGAGCAATGTTAGCAGAATACTCGCTTCCTAGATATTTTTGGGCTGAGGCGGTTAGCACTGCATGCTATGTTCTGAATAGGGTGAATGTGAGATCAAATTTGAATAAAACACCCTATGAGTTGCTAAAAGGTAGAACACCAAATTTGTCTCATTTGCATGTATTTGGTTGCAAGGTGTTCATACATAATAATGGAAAATCTGCCTTAGGAAAATTTGATCCAAAATCAGATGAAGGAATTTTTGTTGGATATTCAAGTGTTGGAAAATCTTATAGAGTATTCAACAAAAGAACTTTAGTCATTGAAGAAATCACACATGTTGTTTTTGATGAAAATGGAAACATGGAAGAGCCAAAAGTTGTTGAAGAAGAAATTGAAGAAAACTCCCAAAAGATTGATAGATTAAATTTGGAAGAAAATGTGGAAGAAAATTTAGAAAGAGAAGACCCTTTGCCTAGAGATTTGAGATTTTCTAAAAACCATCCAAAGGAATTGATTATAGGAGAACCAAGTGAGGGTGTTAGAACTAGGCGTGGATTAAATAAGGAAGTCAATCATTCAGCCTTTATTTCAACTATTGAACCCACTAACATTGATCAAGCACTTTCAGATGAATTTTGGATATTGGTCATGCAAGAAGAGTTAAATCAATTTGTAAGAAATAAAGTTTGGGAACTAACTACAAGGCCAAAAGATCAAAGTGTTGTTGGAACCAAGTGGGTGTTCAAAAATAAAATGAATGACTCAGGAGTAGTCATTAGAAATAAGGCTAGATTAGTAGCTAAGGGGTATAATCAAATTGAACGAATTGATTTTGAGGAAACTTTTGCCCCTGTAGCTAGACTTGAAGCAATTAGGGTTTTACTAACCTTTGCCTGTTTTAAAGGTTTTAAATTATTTTAAATGGATGTCAAAAGTGCCTTTTTAAATGGGGTAATTGAGGAAGATGTTTTTGTAGAACAACCTCCAGGTTTTGAAAATTCTAAATTTCCAAATCATGTTTTCAAATTAAAAAAGGCATTATATGGATTGAAACAGGCACCTAGGGCTTGGTATGAGAGGTTAAGCACCTTCCTACTTGAAAGATCTTTTGAAAAAGGAAGTGTGGATACAACTCTCTTTTTAAGGAAAATTGGAAAGGATATACTTATTGTTCAAATTTATGTGGATGACATCATCTTTGGATCTTCAAATAAACATCTTTGTGATGATTTTTCTAAAACAATGAGTAGTGAATTTGAAATGAGTCTAATGGGAGATTTAAATTACTTTCTAGGATTTAGCATTAAGCAACTTGAGGAAGGTACTTTTCTTAGTCAAACCAAATATATTAAGGACATCCTCAAAAAATATGAAATGGACAATGCTAAACCTGTTAGTACATCAATGAGTTCTTCAGTTCAGTTGGATAAAGACCTTAAGGGAAAATCTGTTGATCAAAAGAAATTTAGAGGGATAATTGGATCTTTACTTTACTTGACTGCTAGCCAACCAGATATTATGTTTAGTGTTTGCTTATGTGCTAGATTTCAATCAGATCCAAAAGAATCACATTTGACAGCAGTAAAAAGGATTTTAAGATATCTACTAGGAACTCAAAACTTAGGAATTTGGTATCCTAAGTTTAGCTCTTCATTTGAAATTATTGGTTACTCAGATTCTGACTTTGCAGGCTATAGAGTGGATAGGAAAAGCACTTCTGGAACATGTCAATTCATTGGAAATTTATTAGTTTCATGGTCTAGTAGAAAACAAAATTCAGTGGCACTATCTACTGCAGAAGCAGAATACATTGCATTAGGAAGTTGTGTAGCACAAGTACTTTGGTTAAAACAACAGTTGATTGACTTAGGATTAACTATAGGCACTATTCCAATTTATTGTGACAATACTAGTGCTATTTGCATTTCCAAAAATCCTATTCAACATTCTAGAACCAAACACATTGATATAAGGCATCATTTCATAAGGGATCATGTATCCAAAGGAGAAATTGAACTCATACATGTTTCAACTGAAAATCAACTTGCAGACATTTTTACAAAACCTTTAGCCTTTGATACCTTCAGTACTTTAAGAACAAGGCTTGGTGTTATTGATTTGAATGCTTAACCAAAATGTCTTTGCAACATTGATACTTGTAGTGTTTTGTTTTTGTGATTTTGTGAGTTTTTGAATGAATTGTTTTTTGGATTTATGACTTTTGTTTTATGTTTTCTGTGTTTTGATCGTTTTTGTTGATTTTCTTTATTTAAAAAATTCAAAATTAAAATTTTTTTTTGGAGGAAATCGTCCAGGACGAAATTGGTTTCATACGGGATGATGTGTGAAGGAACAGTTTGCGCGAATTTAAACTTTTTTGAGAGCAGTTTTTAATTAGATCGTCTGTACGATATGTAATCGTCCAGGACGAATTTTTTCTCTCTCAAACGTCGGGACGATTGATTGCAGCAGTTGAGTGGATAAGACAGTTTTTAATACGAACTTCGTCTGTACGAAATTTTTTTGTCTGTACGAACATGTGTCGGTTCATTGTAGGGGACGGTTTTTAAGAGTCATTAAAATGATTCACTTTTTGATCGTCTGTACAAAATTTTTTCGTCTGTACGATCGGTCAAGTCAAAAAGCCTGTACGAAGGGACGCATCGTAAGTTGTGTTTAATACGAAAAGCCGTTATATTTTGGACGAATTGGATCGTCTGTACGAAATTACTTCGTCCAGACGAACGATAATTTTTCGTCCAGGACGAATATTTTCGTCCAGGACGAACGTATCGATTTTCTTTAAATATGAAGGCTTTCAAACTTGACAATCACACTTTCAAACTTCTTTTTCAATCCCTTTCTACATCAAATCATCAATGGCCTCCTCTAGCAAAAGACAAAAGGTTTTGGTGAGGAAACCAAATAGGAATGCCCCAGACAACTTTCTTTCCAAGGCAAATGAGGAATCTTTTCCTCGTTTTGCATCTGCAAAAATCACTCCGTCTCGCATTCTTATCCAAACAGAGTTGAAATTTTGGGTATTGCACCTCTTCGCCTCAACCCAATTTCAGTTCATTCTTTCTCTCGCCCACTTCTACAATAAGCAAACCTACCACTACTTTCTAGCCAACATGAGTTTCAATTCTGACCATTCTATCATTAGTTCTTATGTTTTTAAACAAAAAGTTGAGATCACCAAGCACGACCTTGGTGCATTTTTAAACTTAAGAACTGAAGGATATAGAGCCCACACCCTAATGTCAGAAAACTCCTTCAAATGGTTTGAAATCAATAGGGTGATTAGAGAGATTGGCATAACCTATCATGTTGCTAGAGTCTCCGGTATGACCCAAGATGCCAGAATCATCCAGCATATCCTTAGATCCTCAATTATTCCTAAAGCTGGTGATAGGATTAACATTACTCCTCTCCTTTCTGTTCTAACCTTTTTAATCATGCAAAGACATCCTATTGACGAAGCCCAACTCATCATAGACCATATCTATGGGCTTTCAGAAATAGGACATGCTGATCAGAAGAGGAAGAAGAACATTTCATTAGGGCACTTAATTACTTATATTTTGAAAAAGAAGTACAATATAGTGCATCCTGATGAAGAATATGAAGAGCCAGTTTACTATAACGATGCATCATTCAGATTGCTCTTCAAGGAGGAAAAAGAAAAAGAAAAAGCATATGCCAGTGCTTCAGAAGAAGAAGAAGAAGAAGGAGTGCAAGCTTCTGCTTCTCAATCAGATTACCAGAATCTGATTGAGAGATTTGATAGACTAGAGACTCACATTGATCAAAGGTTTGATCAATTTGATGCTCAACTTACGCAGCAGCAACATGACATTGGTAATATTAAAGATGAAGTTCATGAAATAAATACCAATGTAATGTTGATGGCCTCCTACTTCAACCTCTTTGGCGGCATTCCTCCTCCTCCTCCAGAACAGTGAAATTGTTTTTATGTCTGTGTCTGTTGTATTTTTTTTGTTTTTATTTATTTTATTTTTATCTTATCTGTTTTAGTGTAATGTGTTTGTTTTTATATTTTTTAAGTTCAATGTATTTTTTTTTTAATCTGTTTCTTTAATATCAATGAAAGTTTGTTTCTATTAGATTTGTTTTGAAATGTGATTAATATGTGTGAATTTCATTAGTATTATTTAATCTACAGAGTGCTTAAATTCGAATGTAATTTGAGATTATCTATATTAGAAAATCTAGACTTTCTAAATTTATAATTTGTTTATAACTTGTTGTAATTAGAACTTTTAAATTCATGTCTATTCATTTAAACTACATAAAAGTTAAAATTATTATTGCAATTTTGATGTTTTCTTATTTTGTATTTCTATGCTCAAATGATATTTATGCACCTAGAAATATTTGAAATTTTAGATTATAGATTTTGGAAAGAATTGGTCAAATTACTCTTGAACATTGTACAAATGTACAAAAATCAAAAGGAATTCGCAAAAATTTGCAAAATGAAAAAGAGGCACAAAATAAGTCCAACCAAAGAAAAATGCACAAAAATGTGCTCCAAAACTTTGAAAAGATGCGCAAAGCGCCACATGAGGTAATTCTCTTCTTTCCAAATTCATTAAATCTCTTAATTCAAATTAATCTTATGTTCATTTATATTCTATTGAATTTTAAAATATAGAATTTTTTTTACATCTCTCTTGTAATGATTTTCAATAGTCAAAATGTCTAAATTGAATCATGTCTTTGATAAATTCTTCTTACTTACAATGTTATATCATTTCTTAAATTTTATGAATTTCTATGATTGACCTAATATCTTTAGTTTAAAATTGCATACCCTATGTCAATCACCATTTAGATTAATTTTTAAAAATGAATTTCATATAATTACTTACATTTCTGGTCTATTTCTTCTTCACTTTTTGTTGCTGTCAAAAAGGGGGAGAAATTATTGTGTTTGTGTTTTTTATTTTTGTTTTCTATTTTTGATTTCTGTTTGCAAGTTTTTTGTTTGTGTTTTATTTTTGTTTTCTATTTTTGATTTCTGTTTGCAAGTTTTTTGTTTGTGTTAAAATTTTTGAAAAAACAAAAATATTGTTCTTTAATGCCTCCTTATTTTAATGTCTCATCAATTCAGGGGGAGTTTAGGAGATAGGAAAATTGTTTAACTTGAAACCTTACAAATAATAATTATTTTGCCATCATCAAAAAGGGGGAGATTGTTTGAATAGTTGCTATTTGAATGATTTATATTTGTGCAACTTATGTAGTTTTGATGATTCCAAACATTATTGTTCAAATGTATAGTTATCTCCTAACAATTTTAGAAGATTTGCACTTGCTCTTGTGTGTACTAACATTTCAGGAAAATCAGACTCCAGACTACGAAAACTTCAAATCAAATTCAACATGAGATATTTCGTTTATTTGAAGTTTGTCTTTTCTTTGAATTAATTTTGAAAGGGAGTGATTGTAATTGAGTGAATAAAATCTCACACACACACAAATAAGGAGATCTTGAAATTCTATACTGATCGTACAGGACGATATTTATCGTACTGGACGATCTATCAGTTATCTCCTATAGAGCACTTGGAACGAATAGGAACTTGCTTGGAAAAATTTTTCTAAGTCCTATTCGTCCAGGACGAATTTATTATCGTCCCGGACGATGGGTTCTCTGTAAAATTTTCGTCCAGATGAATTTTATCATCGTACGAGGCGACCAGTCCTCTAGAAAATTTTCGTCCAGACGAAAATAAATATCGTACAGGACGATCAGCTCTCTGAAAAATTTTCGTCCAAACGAAAACAAATTATTGTCCGCGGCGATTGGTTCTTTGGAAAATTTTAGTCCAGATGAAATAAAGAATCGTCCAGGACGATCGGCTCTCTGGAAAATTTTCGTCCAGACGAACATATTTTCGTCCAAACGATAAACCGACTTAGAACAGTTTTCAGCAGTTTCTAGAACCGACCTTGTAATAACCGTTCGTACTGGACGAACCTAGTTCGTACAGGACGATCAGCTGTACGAAGTCATTTTGTACACATATACAAATTGGGTCGTTTCAGATCGTTTAAGTAAAATCATCCAGGACGATCCAGGATCGTACAGGACGATCCACTGCGTACAGAATTGAAAATTTGCAGTTTTTGGGCGGTTTCTCTTGTCTTTTATATAAATAGTCCAAATTAGACTGCCACCCAATCTTTTTGTCATTTGATCTTCGTGCCTCTTGAGAGAATAGCTAAGGAGAGAGTGGAAGAGAGCATTCAAAGGAGGATTCCTACCACTGGAGCGAGAAGGCTTCACTTGGATTACTAAGGTAAGAGTCTCTACTTGTGAAATTGGATTTCTTCACTCTTTTCCTTCTTCCTTCTAGATTCTTGTGAGAAGATCAGTCAAGGAGATCCGGTTCTCTGCCGACACTTGGAAAGTGTGAACAGACGAAGGGTTCTCTGCCCACACTAAGAGAGTGTAAAAGGACGAAGGTTCTCTGCCTACACTTGGAGAGTGTGAACAGCCGTAAGGTTCTCTGCCCACACTAGGAGAGTGTAAAAGGACGACGGTTCTCTGCCAGCTCTGTGGATTGTGTAAAAGGACGACGGTTCTCTGCCGCACCGGGTAGTGGTGAAAAGAGTGTTTTGTACAGGCTTCTCCGCCTTGCTGTGGGTGTTAAAGGAGAGTCACTTTGTGGTATTAGTGCAATACTCAGAGGGTGCCTCTGAGGAGTGGATGTAGGTCTGGTTATAGACCGAACCACTATAAATCTGATGTCATTTACTTTATTGCTTTTACGTTTCCGCACTTTAAATTTCAGTTTTAACAACTCTGTGGTTGAAAAACATTTTTCTACAAACTTTAAAAGAAAATTTTATTTCGGTTCAACTTTATCATTAAGAGGGTTTAAAATTTTTAAAACTACCAATTCACCCCCCTCTTGGTAGCCGTGGGACATTTACTTAGGCTTAACAACCTAATTACTGGACTCAACATTTCTGTCGTTGTTGTTCATGTTCAGTGATTCGCAAGAGGTGCAGAGATTGAACCATTGCTTCTTCGGCTCCCTCGTCACCGTCCGACTTTGCTTCGCAGGAGTAGAGATTGTAAGTGTCGCTTCTTCCACTTTTTTGTTGATGCCCTACTTCGTTGCTTCACAGATGTTGTAGAGATTGCAAGAGCGCTCCTTCAGTTCCCTCTTTTTTGTTTGACTTTGCCTCCCCAAAACTCTGACGCCCACGAGCTTTGACCCGTGCGTGACTTCCGCCTCCGACCCATACCCGATCGGGCTCCCTCTCACCTTCTCTTTATTACTTCATATAATATATATTATGATATAATATTACATATTATATTATATAATATTAAAAAATATTATAAGGTTGCATATCTAAAAAAAGAGAGAAGAAGAAGACATAAAAAAATGATAGAAGAAGGATTTTTTTTCTTTAAGCAAGTGTCGAAGAAGAAGAAGAGAGAAGAAGAAGAAGAAGAAGAAGTGAGTGAGAGAGAGAGAGAGAGAGAGAGAGAGAGAGAGAGAGAGAGAGAGAGAAGGAGGAGGTGGAGGGAGAGAGGGAATGTGTGTGTGTGTGTGTGTGTGTGTGTGAGAGAGAGAGAGAGAGAGAGAGAGAGAGAGAGAGAGAGAGAGAGAGAGAGAGAGAGAGAGAGAAAAAGAAGAAGAAGAAGATGAACGAGAAGAAGAAGGAGAGATATATATATACATAGAGAGAGTGTGTGTGAGAGAGAGAGAGAGAGAGAGAAGAAGAAGAACAAGAAGAAGAATAAGAAGAAGAAGAAGAAGAAGAAGAAGAAGAAGAAGAACCTGTAGCAGTTATATTTATTAATTATTTAGCCTCCTTTATTGCCCTATATGAGCATGGTCACCTATATAAGATTGAATTAATATAGATCATCTCTAACCTAGGGATAAATCTGAAGCACAATCAACCATCAATCCACAAAATGTAGTAAAAGTAGATAAACACTCACATCAAACATTTCAATCAAAAAATGTAATAAAATCTAAAAAATCTGACACCCAGTAGAAAAGTAAACACCGACCTAACCTAGATCTAGAATTAATTGTCCTAACAAATCATCTAAAGTATATGTAGTAGGTCGTGTGGCTGGGGTTGATCCTAAACTGGGTTTTTTGTTGAGATTGTCTAATGTTTGAGTTTGTTAAAGGTCAAAGGGGAGATTTATGTTTGAATTTAAATATTAATGTATTAAAGCTTGATTAATGATATATTTTAATTGATAAATGATTACTAGCTTTGTTTCTCACCGAGGCCGTGAAGTTTATTTCACCTTTCTTGGGGATAAGTTAATAGCCTCATAGGCCTGGGTTACCTTGTAACAATCAGGGTTGGTTAAGTTGATTAAGTTGGTAAGAAATCAAGGGTTGAATAGTCTTAATTAATTTGATTAATTATTGATTTTAAAAGTTAAATTAGTTTATGTTTTTATGGACCTTCGAAAGGAACACTATTGTGCATGGGGACAGAGTGTAGAGAGTACGACCGCACCATCCCAAAGGACGGAATGATCGCAGGCCTTCACGCTCTTTGCCCACACCTTGATGGGTAATAATATGCATGACCTAATCAGAGTAACAAGGTTTCCCCCATCTGATACATCAGCTCGAGTGAGGTTTATTTGATGTAGGATTTCATTTCCCATGGGCGCAATCCCTCGTGGTTAATTACATATTCAGTCGGGGCCAAAGAAGACTTTCGATTAAGAATTCTACATTATTCTCTTAAATAGGATTGGTACATAGGGAGGAGACTAAGTATAGATCGAACCACTATAAATTTCTAGTGCACTGATTCTAATTTTCATTTTTAGTACTTTACTTTTCAGTGATTTATTTTTGTAAAAATTGCGTGTTGAAATTCTTTGATTGACATTATTTTGAGTTGATTAAATTATCATAACAAATATTATAATTATTAAAAAAGTTTATTAGCTTTCATATTGGGTGATAGTATTGCTTGCATTTAAGTTATTAAAAATCCAAAAATAGAGCTTCACCCCCCCCCCCCCCACACACACACACAAACACACACACACATTGTGTCCCTGGGGATAATTAACCAAGGATTAAGATCCTACATCAAACTTTCAGGCTGCCTAGTTGATGGATTTATACTTAACTAGAATAGTATCTTCTAGAGAAGGTAGACTCAAGTTTGGATGGGATAGCTTCTCAAAAATAGATGGATTTATACTTGACCAGGATAGCATCACCTAGATAAGATAGATAAAAATTTTAATGGGATAACAACTCCCAAGAAGATGGATTTATACTTAAATAGGGTAGATTCTCCTATATAAGGTAGATTGAAATCAGGATGGGATAACTTCTCCCAAATAAACGATTTATACTTCAATGAGGTTTATAAGATATCATGAGAATGGCTTTATACCATTTGGTTGCTTATAGTGAAATGAAGTTCAAACGAGAGGTAACTTTTAAATGAGAAAGTTTAAATGGTCATGCTATCAGAATCCAAAAAGAAAAGGACACCACAAAAAGTTTTGTACCATTTCATTCAGAATATAATTTAATGATACCTCAGGAATTCAAAACTAATAAACCTTTTTATATGGTGTTGTTAATCAACAAAAAAAAAACAAAGATCTTCTCTTGATTTGATCAGCTGCTAATCTATCATGAGGGAGAATATTCTCTTACAAGTATTTGATGAAGGGTTTTTTCCAATCCACCACTTCATCTTTTACTAGTAAAAAAAAATTTACCTGGATGAGACATTTTCTATTTACATATTCAAGGTCTATTGATGATAGAACCTAGTGACCTTACACTTTATTTGAAATTGAATCTCCTTCAAGATAAGCTAGAGATCAAGCTAAATTTACTAAAGAATCTACTGTGAAATTATTTCAACAATGAATCTTGTACAATGTTACATTTGGAATTTGTTTAGGGTGATGAATTATGTGTTGATGATAATAAACTAGATTTTCTTTTATTACATGGTACACGTTTGAGTAGATCTAAAATGGAATATATGAAGTGTAATTTTAGTAGTAATAGACCTAGTCAGGGGATTGTGACTTTGGGCGATCAAGTCATTAATAAGAGTACACATTTTAGATATCTTGGATCTATTGTTCAGAGTGATGGTGAAATAGATTGGGGATATTATTAGCAGAATTCAAGTTGGATGGTTGAAGTGGAGGAATGCATCGGGTTTGTTGTGTGATAGAAAAGTAACCCTCAAACTTAAGGGAAAATTCTATAAGATGGTAGTGAGGTCTGCAATGCTTTATGGTGCTGAATGTTGGCCATTAAAAGAGAAGCATAATACTAAGTTAAGTGTGGCAGAGATGAGGATGCTCAGGTGGATGAGTGGCTTTTCCCTTAGAGATAGGTTACGAAATGAGCATATATGTGAAAGGTTGGAGTAGCTCCAGTAGAAGATAAGATTAGAGAGAGTCGCCTTAGATGGTTTGGTCACATAAAACGGCGGCCTTCCAATGACCCGGTTAGGAGGGTAGAGGTATTAGATTTGACTTATGTTAAGAATGGTAGAGGCAGACCTAAAAAGACTTGGTTAGAAAAATATTAGGAATGACCTTTCTTTATTAGATTTAAACAAGAATTTGACCTTTAATAGGATACAATGGAGAAAAAGGATTCATGTAGCCGACCCCACATAGTGGGATAAAGGCTTGATGTTGTTGTTGTACCTGGTATGTACCAACTATCTAATTAATCATCAGCTACAAATCTCCCAAAATTTTGATCACACCGAAATTTTATTCAAAATTATCAATTTTAACTTAGTTATCCGTTCCTCATACTTAGCTTCAGTATTTTTACATAGTTCTAACAAATAGTAAGAGTAATACATTACTTCCTTTTCTGGAGTAACGAATACCATACCTATTTTAACCTCCCATAGAAAATGTGATCAGATACTTCTTATTAACTAGAAGCAACAACAACAAAATAGAATTCCTCGGTAGACTTTTTGTTCAATTCTAGATTCATGATTTATTCATTTTGTGATTCATCAATGATCGGTCAATCATCTTGTTCCAGATGAGTTGCTAACAAGTCTTCGACAACTTGCCCTTTTACATCCCATAAAGGAATGTATATAATTTAAAATTATGACAAAATCATTGGCCATCTAATTAATCTTCATAATGTTATTGGACTAGTTATCATATTATAGTCGATTTACTTTGGATATTAGATTCACTTAATGATAGAACTTATAATGCCATATATTATAGGTGGAAAAGATTAAGGCCGAACAATTTTTTTTTTATCATAGGGAAATTTACATCAATTTGAAGTAAATGTCTACTCAAATAGTAAAGTGCATTCTTTTTTCCTTCCTCATTAACCTGAGCTAACATGGTGCTATGAGATTCACTAAAAGCTATGACATATAAAATCAATAGCTTCCCTGGAATCTAAGTTGTTAATATTGAGGGATTTCAAATATTATTTAATACTATCAAATATGTTATGACATTTTTCATCCCATTGAAAGTGAGCATCATTCTTGTACAAAGGTACAATTGGATGACATCTCCCAAAAAGATTTGATATAAATCTTCTATGATATGCCAATCAACCTTGGAAAGATCTTAACTTATTAATACTTTTAGGTGGTGACATTTCTATTATTTCTTTGATTTTATTTGGATCTATTTTGATTCCTTAATGTTAGAAAATAAAATCTAAAAACCTCCCTGAAGTGACACCAAAAGCACACTTTAATAGATTAATTTTTGTGTTATGATGATCTCATCTTTGGAAAATTATTTTTAGAACATATAAATGAACAACTCTTTAAAGGATTTTAAGGTCTAGAACATCAACATAAAATTCTATCTAATGGATCAAAAAATCATCTTTATTTTTCGCTTGTAAGTTGGTCCAACATTCTTAAACCTGATTGGCATTACTTTAGAGTAGTAGAATCCTATCGGTGTTTTTGAAAGCTATATACTTTTCTTCTTCAACAGACATTTTAATTTGGTTATATCCATATGAGCCATCCATAAAGAAAAATATTGCATGGTAGAAAGCAATATAAACCATATATATGGGTATAAATAGTGAAAATTCATCTTTAGGATAAGATTTATTTAAATATCTAAAGCCAGTGCATATAAGAATTTGACTGTTCGTCTTCTTAACTAGAACAATACTAGCTAACCAAATTAGATATTTCTCTTTGACCTCTAAGATGCAGCCAAAGGAAGTAGACAAAAAAGAAAATAAAAAAAACGAGAACTTATATCATTACTTGCCTCAAATCTTTGTATCTGCCCATACCAAAATCTCTGCTCTAGCCACATCCACAGTACCCCATGCCCTGTAGCGCCGAACTGTCGCTTCACCATGATCTCACATATGTGTAACTCCCTCTGATCCGCCTCTGCCTTTGTTAATAAAATGAGAGCCAAATAAATCTCTATGTTTTGCTCTCTGTGATTCTACACACGGCAGTTCTCTACGAAATTCTTATCCCTCTTCCCCAATGCCAACCTCTCTCAGTTCACAAGCCCTGCCTCCTCTCTCATAGCCGAAGCCCTCACTGTGCTGACCTTCTTCTCCTCCATCCAGGAAACCATGCCGAACCTCCTTGATCTATCCACGACCTCTGAGCCCGATCTCACCTTAGTCGCAAGCCGTAGAGAGAGAGAGAGAGAGAGAGAGAGAGAGAGAGAGAGAGAGAGAGAGAGAGAGAGAGAGAGAGAGAGAGAGAGAGAGAGAGAGAGAGAGAGAGAGAGAGAGAGAGAGAGAGAGAGAGAGAGATTTCGCTTGTCACCCCAAACACGGTCAGGGATATCAAAACTAATAATTCAAACAATTTTCTAGAGGTTATACTGGGTCCATGCCCACCTGCATTAGGCAGGGGTGGTGATGTTATCCAATATCCCTATGTGAATTTCCTTCTTCTATCGGTCATGATATGATAGTTGTTTTTCCAAGTTTCACTTGGCACCCCAAAGTATGGTCTGGGTTATAAAAACTAACGTGTAATATTTTTCTAAATTTTCTTTAATCTCTCATTATGTGTACCCCTAATAGGATCCTTATTACTTTTCGTCAGCCTGTGTGGCCACGATGATTTTCCTCTACCATATGATATTCGTTATGAAGAGTATAAGGCCATCCTTAGGGAACCACTTGTTAGTACCCAAAGACATTTTTGAATGGGGTGATTCAAGAGGATGTTTATGTTGAACAACCTCCAGGTTTTGAAAATTCAAAATACTCAAATTATGTTTTTAAATTGAAAAAAGTATTGTATGGATTGAAATATGCACCTAGGGCTTGGTATGAGAGGTTAAGCAATTTCCTACTTGAGAGATCTTTTGAAAAAGAAAGTATGGACACCACTCTCTTTTTGAAGAAATTGGGAGACGATATACTCATTGTACAAATTTATGTTGATGATATCATCTTTAGATCTACAAATAAAAATCTTTGTGATAATTTTTCTAAAATAATGAGTAGTGAATTTGAAATGAGTTTAATGTGAGATCTGAGTTACTTTCTAGGTTTTAGCATTAAGCAAATTAAGGAGGGAACATTTCTTAATCAGTCAAAGTATGTTAAGGACATCCTCAAAAAGTATGAAATGGATAATGTTAAACTTGTTAGTACACCTTTGAGTTTCTCAAATCAATTGGATAAGGACCCAAAGGGAAAATCTATTGATCAAAAGAAATTTAGGGGAATAATTGGATCTTTGCTTTACTTGAACTCTAGCAGACCCGATATATTGTTAGTGTTTGTTCGTGTGCTAGATTTCAATCAGATCCAAAAAAATCATATTTGACAGCAGTAAAAAGGATTTTGAGATATCTCTTGGGAAATCAGAACTTAGGGATTTGGTATCCTAAGTTTAGCTCTTCATTTGAAATAATTGGATATTCAAATTCGGACTTTGCAAGTTGTAGGGTTGATAGAAAGAGTACATCTAGAAGTTGTCAATTTATAGGGAATTATTTAGTTTCTTGGTCCAGTAGAAAATATAATTTCATAGCACAATCTACTGCTGAAGTTGAATACATTGCCTGAGGAAGTTGTGTGGCACAAGTTCTTTGGTTGAAATAATACTTGATTGACTTAAGATTTATAATAAGTACAATTCCAATTTATTGTGATAACACTAGTGCCATTTGAATTTCAAAAAATCCTATTCAATATTTTAGAACCAAATAAATAGACATAAGGCATCATTTCATTAGGGATCATGTATTAAAAGGAGAAATTGAATTGAACCATGTTTCTACTGAAAATCAACTTGTAGATATTTTTATAAAACCACTCGCCTTTGATACTTTTAGCACATTAAGAACAAGGCTAGGTGTGATTGATCTTAATGCTTAAACAAAAATCCTCTCCAAACTTGATATCATCTTGTGTATCTTTTGTATTTTTTATTGTTTGTGTTTTTATTCTTGTGTTTTGTTTTTTATTTTTTTCTGTTTTCGTGTTTTTTATTTTTTATTTTTTATTTTTTGTTTGTGTGTGTTTTGGACATGTTATTGACACATCGAAATTCTTGTTTCTGATCGATCGTGCGAACTTTTCTAAGTGTTTTATTCGTACTATATGAAATTATTTTTGTCCCGAACGAATTCTGTAGCATGTTGATCGTTGCTTCGGACTGATTGCGTAAAGTTTTAATTTTCCAATATATATGATATTGTATGATATTTATATCATCTTGGATGATTTGTATTACTTCGTCTGTACACATGTAGATGGTTATACTAGAAAAATTAGTTAATATAATCATTCATACGTACAAACTTATAGTTTATACATACGAACCACGTGTCATTCGATGTGGGGGATGAACCTAATCATCATTAAAATGATCTTAAATAACTGATCGTCCCGGATAAGCACTTGTTCGTATATACGATCGTCTGGTCAAAAAGCCTATACGAAAGGTTGCTTCGTAACTTGTGTGATTACGAAAAGTTGTTTCATTTCGAACGTATTCGTTCGTACATACAAAATTTATTTCGTCATATATGAACCATTAATCGTACTGTACGAACACTTTTTTGTACGTATGAAAGAACATTTTTCTTTAAATAGGAGGGCTTTAGAATTCATTTCCATTCACTTCAATAGCCTCTTCCAATCCTTCTAATCTTAGCAATGGCTAGTTCTAGCAAGCGGGTTAGACTCACTAAGGGTTTGTCTTCTAGGAGTGGAGACGAAAACTTTCTATCTAGGGCTAATGAGGATTATTTCCTTAGGTTTGTTTCTGCCAAAATTACTCATTCTAGAATCTAACTTCAAGAGGATATCCACTTTCAAGTGATGCCTCTTTTCGCCACCACTCAATTTTCCTTTATCCTGACTTTGATTCATGCCTACAACAAAGAAACTTTTCACTATTTTTTGGCAAACATGTCTTTAGTTAGGATAAGAGTAGGATCAAATCTTATGTTTTTAGGAAAAGGGTAGAAATCACTAATGAAGGTTTTGAGAACCATTTTGCATTTAAGAACTCAAAGAGTTAGAGCTCATAAAATGACTTATACATCTGATTTTGAATGGACCTAAATAAACAAAGTTATTAGAGAGATTGAACAAGTATGTCATTTTCTTAGGGTATATACCTTAAACCAAAATGCAAGGGTCATTTAGCATGTCTTTAAAACTTCTATTATTCCTAAATCTGGTGACCGCATTAATATTATTCCTCTTCTATCCACTGTTACCTATCTTATCATGCTGGACAACCTATAGATGAAGCCCAACTTATTCTTGACTATATTCATGGCCTTTCTGAAATTGGGTATGTCTCTCATAAGAGGAATAAGAACATTACTTATGACACCTAGTGACCTATATCCTACATAAGAAGTATAATCTTATTCATCCTGAGCCTCTACTTGAATTACCTATCTACTTCATTGATGCTTCATTTCGAACACTTTTTGGAAAAGGTGATAATACAAGTGAGGATTCTGAGGGAGAAGGGGGAGCACCAGCACATGCACATGCTCATAGATCTGACTTTCAGGAGATGGTCTAGCGCTTTGATCGATTAGAGAGTCATTTTGATCAGTGTTTTGATCAAATCCATACTCATCTAAATTAGCAGGATATACAGTACCAGCAGGATATGGGTTGGATTCGAGATCAGTTCGACTCGGTGAACACCAATGTGGCTATAATGAATAGCTATTTTTCTATGTTGAACCAGCCTCCTCCACCAGACCAGGGCCTCTCTAATTACTAGATGTACTTCTTGTGTGTTGTCTTTGCCAGTCCTTTGAGATGTGATGTGATGATTTTGATATCAATAAAAAATGTCTTATTTTGTTTAGTTGATTTTGTTCTTTATTTGAAACATTAGTTTGCCTATATGATAATCCTGACTTAATTAATCTAAAAAATATTATAATATGAACATCAATAAAAAAATTAATTTCATTATGAAATATAATTTTTTAAAAAATATAAGTTAATTTATAAATTGATCATGTTAAGGCTATCAATCTTATGTTCTTTTTTGGCATACATAATTTTAATATTATTATTGCAATTTTGATGTCTTATTATTTTTAATTCTCTTTTCAATATAATTACTTTATACTTAGAGAAGTTTGAGTTTTTATATTATTAATTTTGGAAATATCAATTAAAAAAATAGAGAAATGTATAAGTGTACTAAAATCGAAAGAATGTGCAATGGTTCGTAAATTGAAAAGATGTACAAAATTAGCCCAAATACAAAAAGATGCACAAAGTGTGCTACAAATATTTGAAAAGATGCGTAATGCCGCCAAACAAGTATTTTGATAATGTTCTTTCCTCTATCTTTTAATCGTCAATTTCAAATCAATCAAATGTTCAATTATATTTTGTATTGAAAATTGACTTTAATTAATCTTCATTTCGTCACTTTTGCAATAATTCTCCTTATCTAATTGTCTAGAATGTTTCATGATTTTGATATATTTTCCTTGTATATGTTATATTTTAATTTAAAATTTTTGAATCCTTATTTTTATCTAATGGACATTAATCTTGTTATTGCTATTATAATTCAATCTCTTTCAAGATCAATTATTAAAGGTTTCTCATATGACTTCTTTCATTTCAACTTTTCCTTCTTTTTTTTGTTGTTGTCAAAAATGGGGAGAAATATTATTTTCTTTTGATGTTTGCTTTTGATTTATTTTTTGTTTATTTGTTTAGTTTGTGAGTGATGTTTTATTTTTTGTTACTTGTGTGTTTTTATGTATGTTTATGAAAAAAAAAAAAATTTTTTGATTTGTTCTTAATAGAAATTCCCCTATATTCACATGTTTATTCATTTAAGGGGAGTTAAGTAGAAATTTAGGATTTTTAATTTTATTCAAATAATAATTGTTTTGTCATCATAAAAAAGGGGGAGATTGTTGAAATAGTTGCTACTTAGTTTTTGCATGTTTGATATTCTTATAATTTATATGTTTTTTATGATTCTAAATATTGTTGATTTAATTATTATTTCTTCTAACATATTTTGGAAAAATTATTTTTTCTCTTGTATGTACTAATACTTCAGAGAAATCATAATCCAGATTGTTGAAAACTTCAAATCAAGATCAGTTTAAAGTTTATTATATGTGAAGTCTGTATTTTTCATTTTATTGAGTCTGAGATAGTGTGATTGTAATTGAGTAACTGAGCACACACACACACCGAGAGAGAGTTTAAAATTCATATTATTTAAATTAATCGTACTGTACGATATCCTATCCCGACGAGCAATCGAACGAACATAAATGAATCTTTTTTTCTAAGTATGGACCGTACGGGACAATCCTAGTTCATACATGCTTTCATGAGTACGAACGTCTCAGGTCCGTTCTTGCTCAAAAAAACAATTTCCAAGTATGGATCATACGGGATGATCCCAATTCATACATGCTTTCACGAGTACAAACATCTCGGGTCTGTTCTCGCTCAAAGAAAAAAAAATTCTAAGTATGGATCGTACGGGACGATCCCAGGTTATACATGCTTTCACAAGTATGAACTTCTCGGGTCCGTTCTCGCTCAAAAATATTTTTTTAAGTATGATCGTACTGTACGAACCTATTTGATACATGCCTTCCAGAGTACGAAAATGTAAGGTCCCATTTCATCTTGACATTTCGTTCAAACGAATTTGAAAATTTTTTATAACTGATCGTACCGAATGATGACATCATCGTAAGTACGCCATCCAGAGTATGAAATATTAATGCTCCTTTTCGTACAGACGAAATTTGAAAATTTTCATATTGTTCGTCCCTGACAAACTTGGTTCTTACCGGATGATGATCGGGTACGATATGATTTCATACCGATTCAGAACAGGTTTGTATGTAACAATATTTGAACTGTTCGTATGTACGAACATACGATCGTACTGTACGATCATGTATGCTAAAAATTGTAAATTGTAGTTTTCTTGATGATTTTTCGTGTCTTTTTATATAAAAAGTCCACTAAAAACTGACATGAAAAATCTTGTCTTTGTGATTTTTCAAGGGCAATTGAAGGAGAGAGTGTGAGAGAGATTTCTTGCTAGTGGAGTGTGAAGGGTCCACAAGGTTACTCAAAGGTAAGGATCTCTATGTGATTTGTGTTTTTCACTCCTCCTTTTGTCTTTCTAGATTGCTCGTGAGAAGATCTTTGAAGAAAATCTGGTTCTCTGCCGACACTTGGAGAGTTTGAACAGCCGAAGGTACTCTGCCGACACTGGGAAAGTTTTAGATCTACACAAGAGAAAACCTTTAGACTTTAAGGTTGACCTCCATAATTCAAGTTTACCTTCAACTCCCTCTCTAGTCTTATCAACAAGAAGAATATCATCAGCAAAAAGCATACACCAAGGTACATCCTCTTGCAAATGTCTAGTGAGAACATTCATGACTAAAGCAAAAAGATATGGGCTTAAGGCTGATCCTTGATCTAACCCAACCGAAATAGGGAAATACTTGGTCAATCCACCTTGTGTTTGAACACAAGTAATGGCTCCTGCATACATATCTTTAATGATTTGAATATAAGCATTATTAACTCCTTTCTTTTCAAGAACTCTCCATAGCACTTCTCTTGGAACTTTATCATATGCTTTTTCTAAATCAATAAATATCATATGTAGATCCTCCTTATTTTCTCTATAGTTCTCCATCAAACCTCTTAATAAATGTATGGCTTCCATAGTCGACCTACCCGGCATGAATCCAAATTGATTTTGAGAAACATTAGTATCACGCCGCAACCTATGCTCCATAACTCGCTCCCATAGTTTTAAAGTATGACACATTAACTTAATACCTCTATAATTCGCACAATCTTGTGCATCACCTTTATTCTTAAAAATAGGAATTAACACATTCATTCTCCACTCATCTGGCATCTTTTTAGTCTTCAAAATAGTATTAAAAAGTTTAGTAAGACATGAAATTCCTTCATCTCCTAAGCATTTCCACACCTCTATTGGAATATCATCAGGTCCAACAGCTTTTCCACCCTTCATTTTCTTTAAAGCCTCTCTAACTTCAGTTTTACTAATACGCCGATAAAAACATAAATCTTTATTTTCATTTAGGGTGCTAAGGTCACTATAGTCAATCTTATTTTCACAATCTTTATTAAAAAGTTTAGCAAAATATCTCATCCATCTTTGTTGAATATCATCTTCTAAGAAAAGTATTTTTTGATCTTCATCTTTAATACACTTCACTTGAACTAAATCCTTACTACTCCTATCTCTTTGTTTGGCTAACTTATACATATATCTTTCTCTCTCTTTAGTATCTAATCTATTATATAAATCACTAAAAGCTAATACCTTTGCATCGCGTATTGCTTTCTTAGCATCCTTACGAGCCACTTTATATATTTCCCAATTATCAGAATTTTTAAAATTAAACCAATTTTTATAACAAAGCTTCTTATTTTTAATTTTTTCTTGTACATTAGGATTCCACCACCAACTATTTTTACTATTAGGAGCTTTTCCCTTTCATACTCCAATCACATCTTTTGCAATATTCTTAATATCACTAGCCACTTTTTCTCACATAATATAAAATATTATATATATTATATATAACAAAATAGCACAAATATTACCACTACTCCCCCTTCAACATCACAAAAAGGAAGAGGAAAATATAAAAGAAAAACATAACAGTAAAAAATAAAGCAGGAAAAAGAATATAAAAATGATTAAAAAAATGAAAAACACTTTTTTTTTATCAAAGCACGAATATGATAAATTTTCCATATGATTGAATTAAAAAACAATTGTAAGAAAATGAGTTAACATCATCGAAATCCAAAAAATGGTTGAACAGCCGATCATGTTAACCCTAGCTCAGATTTCTTACAAGGCAAACCATCTTTTAAAAGTAAAGATCTAACTCATAAAAACTAATTGGATAAGAAAAGGTGATCCATTCAAAACTTGGATCAATAAAAATATCTTATAGAATAATATACCAAAGTAATTAGTCACCATCATGAATTTCGAAATCAAGTCTTTGGAAATATCAAGTGATAAATGAATTCTTCTAAGATTTAAAGATTTGAAAGAGAGAGGAAGTTTGTTTTCTTGTGGGCTCATTTTGTGCCACTTATCAATTGATTGACGCACTTTGCGTATCTTTTATTTTTGATACACTTTATATATCTTTCAATTTTTTTGGAGATCATTGCGCATCTTTTTTAGTTTTTCTTCTTTTAGGCTCATTTTATACCCTTTGTCATTTTTCCAAGCTAGATCCCTTTTCAAAACTTTTAAATACTCTCAGTTATAAGAATATCTTCCAGATATTTGAGAAGAAAAACTTACTCTGTATTATAAGGATGAGTAAACTACAAAACAGAATCAAATTCATATGATAAATGCAACGAACAAGATTACGAAAGCTTAAAAGTAATGTAATGATTTTGAATATTATTTATATAAGATAGATTATTATAACAAAATAGAAAAGATCTGAATAGTAAAGTCTAATTATTAATTTGAGATAAATTTTTATTTAGAAAAAAAATTACACCACTAAAAAGAGTTAGAGGAAGTGAAACAATCAATGGTGTTTAACCCTTTAACTTATTTAGGGATGTCAATCATTGGCTATAAATTTTCCAAAAAAAAAAGAAGGCATAAAATATCATTTCAGTTGTGACGAAAAAGAAAAATTGAAAGAGAAATAAGAACATCAGAAATAAAAACACTGAAAAATAACAACAAATAAAATTTAATAATGTAAAACTAAAAACAAAGGAAAAGTCAAACACAAAAGAAAGAATAGAAAACAACATATCCAAAAATATAAAATTCAGAGTTCAGTTAGCAATAAGTTCATGCATTTATATCAATCATACACAATCTGATCCTTAAAATGCTGAATGTGTCATGAGTATCCACTGTCTAGGTGCCACATCCTCTCATAAGGTCTTGTGTGAGAGCATACCTATAAAATTATCAAAAGTCAGATTTAGGAATCCAAACAAGTTTGGGTCCCTTCTTATAGAAAGAAGAATATAATGCATGTTTGTTATATTGTGAATCATATAATTTAGGTCTCCACACCCAATGAGTACTATGGTGAACAGTGGAAGTGTGGGAGATGTGTCCTAGCATGCCACATAAAAAAAACATTTAACACCATGAAAAGGGTTTATTAATCTATTCGGGTTATAGTGCCTCTTCCTAGGTTTCAAAATTTTTTGCTTTGGATCATGATTGAAAAACTATTCAGGTGTGGGTGGAATCCTATTTTCCTCAAGTGCTTTTAATTCTTCTTTAAAAAATAAGTTAGCACTTTCTAAAATAGCTTTATCAACTTTCAAATAGTGTTCCCTACTCTCATATTCATCAATATATATTTTAAAATCATTTTTAAGTATAGTGTGGAATGCTTTCAATAAATCATACTCAATGACCAACTCAGAATGTTTTTTATTTAACTCATCAAACTTATCAAGTAATGATATGTGATTGCTATCAAGTGTATAGTGATCTATAAGCAAAACTTCATGTTCTTTTTATAAATTTAAAAATTCTAATTTCATGCTAGCAATAAATTTCTTAAGTTTCCTATATGATGCGTGAATTTTCTCAGAAACTTCAAGTATTTGATCGTAGGTTAGTTCACATACCTCTTCTCGGTCAGACTGACCAAGATAATCTTCCACCATCAAACACAAGTTTGTTTTCTCCTCCTCAGCTTTAGTCTCTGAGGAGTTAGATGTAGAATCTGCCTAGAACAACTTTTTAAACTGCTTCTTATTCTTCCTAAATTTGGGTTTCTCCTCACCCTTCTCATTGCTTGGGTGAGCCTTAAGTGTAGGATAATCAGCTTTCACATGTCTGCTTCCTAAATTCAAAACAAACCATATCAAAATAACTTTAAAAAATTTTGTTACCCTTACTTTTGTTCAATTTTTATGGTGTTTTTATTTCTTTTTTAGAAAGCTTTTGAATTACTTAGTCATTAAGGCATCATTGTCACTTTCAGACCTAGAAGAATTAGTATGCGTATCAGTAGCATTCAGCGCCACAGTTTTCTCCTTCATTTTTCTCACCTGCATCAAGTTATCTTTGGTTCACTCCTTGCTCGAAAGAAATGAGTGATCCAAGTAAATTATCAATAGAATAAGTGTTAAAATTCTTGGATTCAGTTATTGTAGTAATCTTATCATCAAAGAAAGAAGGTAAGCATCTCAAAATTTTGTTAACTTTTTCATAGTTAGTTAGTTCTCTTCCTAAGGCATGCAGTGAGGTAACAATTTGAGTAAACCTAATATAAATGTTAGATATCGATTCACTAGGTTTCATGCAAAAACATTCATAGTCATGTAGTAAGATATTCAACCTAGATTGTTAAACTTCACTTGTGCCTTCATAAGTGATAAATAATCTATCTCATATTTCCTTACTTGTAGCGCACGTTGAGATACATATATAATCTTCCAATTTTAAACCACAGAAAAAATAGTTTAAATATTTTGCATTAAGTTGTGTTAAATCCCTATCATCAAAAGTCCATTAAGAAAATGGAAGTTCAGTTTTTATGCTATTAATTTCACGTGACGGAGGTGAATAACCTTCTTTAATAAGCATCCACATGCGATAATCAATTGATTGTAAAAATGTGGACATGCGAGTTTTCCAGAAATCAAAAGGTATATAATCAAACAATGGTGGTCGGGTAGTGGAATGCCCTTTCGTAGTATTTATATTACCAAAGTTAGCCATAGATCAAAATTCAAAAGTTTTCAAAAACTTGATTTTATGAATCCCGCTCTGATACCACTTGAAAGTTTGTTAGGAATGTTAAGCCCTTATGAACTATCCTAATGCTAACCAAAATGGAAGTGAATTGGTTTTTTAAAAATTCTTAAACAAAAATCACGATCTAAACCAAACAATCATTCCTCAGAAAATAAAGTTCAGAAATTAAATACGCGAATGCAATAAGAAAGAACACACCAAATTTTATAGTGGTTTGGTCAACTTGACCTACGTCCACTCCCTGGAACCTCTCCTTCGGGTATTGCACTAAACGCAGTGACTCTCCTTTTTCTCCAATAGCAAGGCGAAGAAGCCTATGCAAAACTCCTTTCCACTGACCCCGATGAGGCAGAGAACCCAACTCTATTCACTTTCTCCTGAAGCAGGCAGAGAACCTGACTCCTTTTACTTTCTCCTGAAGCTGGCAAAGAATCTCAATCAATCGCTAAAGTAGACCTCTCTAGAACCTTCAAGGAACCAGGGATGAAGATTGGAGAAGACGACTCGGATCCTTGCTTGGAGCAACCTTTAAGAAATCCTCACAAACTTCCCCTCATAAGATCCTCTCTCTCGCTCTCTCCCAAGCTCTCCCTTTCCTCCTGGCTCTCTCAGGTCAGGTTAGCAGCAACAAGAGATCTTGTATATAAGGGCTTCAATTTTTCTCTAAATTATAATTAATCAATAAAGATCGTCTAGGATGATCGACAGATCGTCGTGTACGATCTGTTCAAATTTAGCTCAATCAGCTGAATGATTTGGGGGAAGCTAGACAATCAAAAGATTTGTTTATTCTAATCAGCCAGGATGATAGGACATCATCCTTTACTATTAGTTCAAAAATGTTAAGTATTGTCCAGACCATCGCTCTGTTCGGACAGACTTTTCATGTTGGAAGGTAAAAAATAATCGATCGGCTAGGAAAATTCTTGGATCGTCCTGTACGATTAGTTCAAATGAATAAATATAATTCAAAACATCATTCTGGTCATCCAAGAAGAAACTAAGGTTAATTTAGCGGATCGTCCATCATCCAGAACGATATGATAGATTAATCAAATCTTAGATGCTTTTCTTAATCATCAGGCTAATTTAGGCATAATTAATGCATCTTTCATGACGATATCCTATACGATGTCTAAAAATAATAACATGCCTAAAAGAGTTGGCGGCTGATTCTTTTTTATTTGAGCATATCATCTAGGATGATGCTAATATCTTCCATGACAATTTGCTTAATTTTGACTGCCTTAACAAGGATGTTCTAATTAGGGTTTCTATTTTTAACTAATCGTCCATGATGATTTTGGATCGTCTTGGATGAAATAATCAAAAATATAAAACTCTAAAACAGACAGAATTTTTCCCTTGAGTGTGTGTGTGCAATGTTACTTAGCATCAGAACCCACTTTGTTACATTTGATTCAAGAAAAGGTAAAAATATTTAAAGTACACTTATAAACTGACTTAGTCCTAATCTATCCAATCTTAAGCCGGCTTGATTTGCAATTGACCTTGTGGACTTGAAACGTTAGTAGGCAGGGCAATATTAGAAAAAAAATAAAAGTGTCAGAAATATTTGCTATCATCAAAATTATAATTCCTAAATCTAGATTCACAACACTTTCATCTGGTCTTCTTCTCTCTTTTATAAAAATTTGTTAAAGTTGAAATCATTAACAATATTACTCTGCATTTGGAAACCAATTGCTAATGTTTTTTTTTTTTTTCCATCGTCTATAGTTCTACTAAATTTATGATGAGAATGCTTTCAAAGTTGTATGTAAAATTACTCTATTCATTAAAACTTTTGGCCTCATTTGGTTATACATTTTGTTTACTTTATTTTTCCAAACATTTTATATATTCTAATTTTGATTTGTGCTGAGAACTTGTGAAAAGCTCTATACCATCAATATGATAATAGTGTACACTTTATTTAAGCGTGTTAAATATTAATTCATGTTGATGAACAAGTGCAAAATTTGCCCTAAACATTCATCTCATGATATTAATCTTTAATTTCAATTCCTATGTGAGGTTTTAATATATTTTTTATAATTCATCTATTGATGTTATTGATATTTTCTTTGTTTATGTGGGCTCTGAAAATTTGGCCTCGGCCTTCCCCGCTGCTTTTTGGGGGATTTTTAACGGATTAAGTTCCAGGGTAAATTTTCAGAAGGCAGATGGGTGTATAGATAAGACACTACCCAGAAAATTCACCCTTATTTTGTGAGGACTTTATTATATGAGTTCTGAATTCTGATTTCCTATAGACGCAAGTCCTTATAGTTAATTACCCCTCCCGGTAATGAGAGAGAACTTTCGATTAAGGCTAGTCGTTGATCAGATACATAGAGATACATATCTAGTATATATTAGTAGCATGGGTTCGGTATTGGAAATTTGAAGGGGTAATTTTTAAGATAGAAATTTCACCATCTTGTACTTAAAGCATATAGTGGGGGAATGGATGATGGACATAATCAAGATCCCATGGTTCTATCATCCAAGGTCATCGTGATCCATAGTCGACTTAATCAAACACTACAGGAAAAACAGTTAAAACCGGCGGTTTTTACCGGCGGTTAGTGTAAAAGTACCGGCGGTTTGGCAAATTACCGGCGGTCTGACGGCGGTTAATTGACCGCCGGTAAAAACGGCGTAGGAAACAAATTCCGACGGCCTTTTACCGGCGGTTTATTTTTGCGGCGGTTTTCCGGCGGCCCATACCGCCGGTGCTCACCGGAATTTCAACCGTCGGTCTTTCGGCGGTTTGGCCGCCGGTAATGTAACCGCCGGCAAACCGCCGGTCATAGTACCGGCGGTGTTCCGGCGGTTAAACCTGGCGTCGTCTGGTTCATTAGACCGCCGGTCCCCGCCGTTAGACCGCCGGTACCTTACCGGCGGTTGACGGCGGTTTAAACCGTCGTGCGTCCATCGTAGCACCGCCGGTGACCGTCGGTAAGCCGCCGGTATTCACCGGCGGTTTAATAATAACACCGGCGGCTTTATCTTGCCCGTCCGGTATCGTAGTTTCCGGCGGCCAAACCGCCGGTAATAGCTGTTTTTCCTGCCTTTAAAGGAGGTAGTCAACCCAACCTGATATAAGAATCCTTATTGGCAGTCATAGGTTGCTTCGTCCAAGGGAAACTTGTTGACTGGAGGTAGGTATTTACCTAAGGGGAATAATTTAAATCCACCTTAGCTAATAAAGGGCATTGTGCCTTTTTTATTATATCCTATTGATTCATATCTCAAGGAATTGATTCCACTAAGGAACGTATTGGCTCTGGCCATACCCATAATTTAGTGGAGCCAGTTGGTGGAAAAACCACTCGGTTTAGAGGGTCCTAGGTCATAGTCATTTATCTTATAATGTCATTTGGTGGCAAAATCACCGATTAGAGGACAAGTACCTTGTTCTTACTTGTAAGATGTTATTTGAGAATAGATCATAGTGATATTTTTGACTAGGCATTAACTCTATATGAGTTAAAGTAAATTTTAATTTATCCACCTAGCAAACTATTGCATAGGGTAGATAGATGTTACTTTAAGTGATTTATGGATAGATTTTAGTTTTAAATATATTGGAGTTTAAAAAGTTTGAAATTTTCTTTGGAGTTTTTATGAGTATTTGGGTGGCATTTCAAACATTGGATTAACCCCTCCGATTGAGATCTGTGTTTAACATGATCATCATCGGGGTTTGTGGGGTTATTTATATTTTTTTTGTATTTTATGGGAATTTAATAGCATTTGAAAAGGTAGGATCCCCTCTGATTGAGATAGACATTCAACATGGCCATCATCAGGGTGTTAATTAGAAATTATGTTTTATTGATTGGACCTTGTTGACTCTATCTACTAATTGATAGATGATCGGGCCTAAAGGCTTTATATTTTTGTTGATGAATTTCTTTTGTCATAGATCTTGAAGGCCTTATATGAATGTATAAAATATATATCAGGTCGACTCCATGACTGTATATCTGTTTGATAATTCGAGTCGTGTTGACTCTTATATATCCATATAAAAGGATCGGGCTCAAACTATATTCATTTATTGACCTACACATCATCCTTAGATGTTACGTGTATACCCGTAATACGCTCGTCGGGGCCATGCATGTTTATATTTATATGTGTACTTTAATGTAAATATGTGTATACAAGCTATAATGTATATGCGGGGGGATTTTGGGCATGTGACAGGTCTCCTAGGATGGCTTGTAAAAGCCTATGTTTGTTGTGGTCCTTGAGATGATTGGCATAGCATGTGTATCCTCTATTTATAATTATGAATTTAGGCTATCAAGCTTTGCATTGATCTTTAACAACATATTTGTCAAATATTGATCATTAAACCTAGTGAGCCCAATGCCTTATGTATTGGCATCCCCTTGAGTACATCTAAATATATCACATTGTTGCTTCCACTACATGTTAAATCCTCCCTAGCTTGTAGAAGTTTGGTTTATTTGCTTGTGGATTGGAGGCAACTATAGGAAGCTTGCTATAATTGTTGCATATCTATTCTAATAATCAATAGATATATGCCTTTATTGTGTGTTGTTTTATGTCTATATGTTAGGGAACTTTGTCATTTTTTTGTGGGCGATCTTGTTATCCATCTGTAAGCTAGTACTGACTACAAAGTGAGCTTCCTCCCCTAACTTTCCTGTGCTTGCAAAAGGATCTCTCATCTTTGTAATATATTTGCAGTTGCTTCTTTATCCATAGAAAGCTTAGTGCATCTTCTTACATATTGATGATGAGTGCATACTAAGTTATACTTCTCACCAATTTCTTCATGAATATTAGCTAGTAAATCGCAATACTCATAGCACATCAATGTTCAGAACTTTTAAGAGACTATAGTCTCTCATTTTCTTGGCATTACATGGTTGTGAGTGGACTGTTATATGAATGGGTACTTTTCTATATTTTATTATAAATGCTTTTGTCTATATGATAGGTATTTTTCAGTGACTCGTAGGCTTGAGCATTTGATGTAGTCACTTTGTATTTTTCTTATGGATTATGTATCGAGCATACAACATATATTTTTTATAATAGCTCATATGAGCTGGCATGCTTGTATCCCCTTCATTGTGTTTGTTGTGTTATGAAGTATTTTCATTATCATTAAATATGTGCAAATCATTATACACATTAGCAATTTGATGTTGACTTCTAGCTACGCTATCTTCATTAACTATCTCTTTATACATCGATCAGTGAGTTATTATATTCTTACTGTCACCTTGTATTGAAAGTGTAATTTTAGCCATTGCATTCATGCCTCCTTACATACAAGCTGATTGGCATGGCCATCACTTGCACTTGCTCCTTTCTTGTTCATTGATGCCCGCTATGCATTAATCTTCAATGCTTGTAGGAGACCGATATATTTGCTAGCATTTTGATTTGTTGGTTGTAGAAGCATCTTGACCTCTAGTAGATAGTAGTGCTATCCCAATATTTGTTGCATGAGTGATATGAATGTTGTTTATTCCCATTTAGGAATTGATTTGATTGAATGTTCAATTCATTTGAACCGTAAGGTTTTCCATTTATGTGCATTGAGGGCTTGTCCACCCAAAGTCTTATGTTCACGTACTGATGTATTTGAAAGGTCCAAATTGTCATTTAATATTAATTTGGAGTCCAATTTGTCGCTTGTTCATAGTCGCCATATCATATTCAAATCCAAGTTCCCTTGTAGTTCATTTGAGTTCATGTTCTTTATACATTTTGTTTAAGTTCAAATTATCTGGATTCGGTTCAAGTCTAGAAGCCCCCTATATAGCCATTCAAGTCTCCTACTATTTGTTTGAGTTCAAATTTTGGTCCTCAATTGTTCATTTAAGTTCAAATCCTCTATTGTTCAAGTCTTGTTCAAGTCACATGTTCACCGAAATTTTCAGCAGCCTCCCAGCGTCTTTCCCATTTAGGAAAAATTTCGGAAAACTAGGCCATCACACCACGCTACTAAAAACGTTATGGTAGGTGTCCATAGAAATCGAGGCCATATAATCTTCGATCCTACCACGCTACAAGAGCGTGTATGGGAGCTTCAAATTACCCATTAAAAAGCACAATTTTCTTTCCCTGTAGGTACAGAGCCATGTACGGGTACTTAAGATTATCCCTACCACGCTACAAGAGCGTGCATAGGGCATACCCTCCTCGTTGTATATGTCGCACCGGATTCCCTCCTACCGTATTATAAGAGCGTGTATATGTGGTTTTCCGGCTTGACACAAATACCGAGAATGAGATTTTTTTTAGTTTGAAACTTATACATGTGCGGAGGACGACAAGGATGACATTATCAAATGTGCACGATGAACCAAGCACAAAAATATATTTTTCTTTTTTTTTTTCCTTTTCTCCTTTTTTTTACAATATTTCTCTCTTCTTCTTTTTTTTTTTTTTTTGTATTTTCCTTGCCCCCCCACCCCTTTTTTTGAAATATATATATATATATATATATATATTACAATTATGATAATACAAAATAATAATAAGGGGTTTTTACATACATTTCATTAAATACTTATTGTTTTACATATCTAACACCTCATACATTAATATTACACTTATACCACCAAAATCCCTAATTTACATAATTTCTACCACTCCGTTAAAGCATTCCTCACGACGTCTTTCTTCCCGCCCCAAACCAATCTTCGCACCTGTGTCGGACGTCTTTCTTCCCGTCGAAATCTCCATTTTCGCTAAGTCTCAAAAATTTCCTTCGTCGGACTTCTCGCGATTTCCTTCCATCTGAGGCCGCTACAGCTCGTGCTCGAATTGTCCTTCACGGTATTGTCTTCCTAACCTTTTTTTGATGATATGGTATTTCCTCCATCTGAGAGTTACTGTGATCGGTAGTTTGCTTATCAGCATTGTCTTCCCAATCCTTTTTTTTTTCCTTCACTCAGTACTTTATTTGACATTAGTTTTTGTATTTCCTCCCAAGGTAATCCTTTTTTGATGATGCTCTTAGCCCTCTGTATCTTCATTAGTAATTTGGTAAAGATATAATACCCCAATTTTTAATAACTACATATAATCAAAAGAGTAGACAAAATCAAAGAGCTGACAAAATCATTTTGAAGTCCGGTAAAGACCATCCCAAGAAAAGCTAATAAAATCATTTTGAACAAAATTACTTAGGAATGAAGACCGGCAATTTTTAAGAGGTCCGACAATTTTTAACGAAACTCAGCATGTATGTGACGGACAACAAGCCAGTCTCCGAGCAAATCAAATCATTTTGAACAAAAATGAGAGCATGCATTAGAACTCACCTTCCTCCCCCTTTGCGAGCTCTGATTCCCCGTTCAGTTATGCCCTAACTTACTCTCAAATTCGCGCCAAACAAGATGGGAGAAAAAAGTCGTGAGGAATGCGTTAGATGGAGTGGTTGAAATGATATAAATTAGGGATTTAAGTGGTATATGTATAATATTAATGTATGAGATGTTAGATATATAAAATAATAAGTATATAATGGTATATATATATATGTAAAATTTTCCTAATAATAAACATCGATAATAATACTATTAATATTAATATAAATCTAAAAGAGAGAGTTTACCTAGGCTAAGCTCGGCTGAGGATCAGGTTAAAGCAAGAGGATGTGTTAGATGCTGAGGTCGACTGTCAGTTAGCATATTAGTTGGATTCGGCTAGGGCAGGATGTGGGTTTGTGAATGGAAGAGTTTGGCCTGTTGAGGATTTGGGCGTCGGAAGCTTGCAGTCTGAAGTGTTCGATAGCTTGGGGGATTCGAATGGAGGAGGGTTCGGTACTTCGGTCCAAGGGATTCGGCTACTGAGATGTGAGGAGGATGAGGCTTCGGTACTTCTTCCCCTCTCTGCAATCTTCAGGTTCGCATCTTTGGGTCCTTTCGGTTATAACCCTTCGTCATAAATTACTGCTCTCCGCCTTCAGATTTCACCATCTTTAGATTCTTACCATCTTTAGACAATAACTCTTCATCTTTGTTTAGCTCGTTTATAACCCTTCATTTCACATCATTTCAGTTAGGCTATTCGCTGCCCTTCATATACCCTAAACCTCCATCGACATGCACTGCTCGTTGGACATCTTTAGAATCACAACCGAATGCATTTTGGAGAAGATGGAGAAGAAAATGAGGGAGATCAATCATCTGAACTAAAATTGACGTCTACACTTATAAATTGACGTAAGATCCTTCTTGTTATTTTCTTAAAAAATAAATACTTTGTGATAAATTTTAGATTTATGTTTAGAATATCATAAAATATGCTACAATTTGCTCATGTGAGTCACAATCAGTATATGGTTTTTTCTCGTTCTAATCTTTTTTTATAGAATTTCTATTTTTTAACAATCTTTGAATTATATTTTCAAGCTACGCTAGTGTTTCCTAATTTTCATAAACAATAACTTTTTTCTTGAAGAAATGAACATTTTCATAAATTACCAATTTTAGTAACCCATCAAGTAAATTTTCCTAATCGATAACTATATTGTTAACCTCTATGCCATAATAGAAGCAACCTAACAAATGTTACAAGCCCTCCCAGGTGATGTCAAGGTTATGTAAACCAAAAAATTGTTCAATATATCCAGGTTTGCATTTTATCTTATAGATTTACTTATTCAATCATTTAGGTTTGCTTTAATTTGATAGAAAGACTTTTCTGAGTAATAAATTCAACCATAGAGGTAAGAAATAACCCACCATTGGAGTTGCAAAGCTCAATATTGATTGTTTATTTTTCTTATAACTAAAATTTCTATGATTTTGCTGAGCCACAGATGTCGTTTATGCTTCCTTGCTCTAGGTATCTTTTACTAGGAGCTTTTGGTGATGCACTATTAACTTATTTAATGTGGCCAATCAACATTTGTTAGATGTATAAATATTGGAGTTAGCCCTATGACACTTTGTATCATGTGTTATCTTATCATCAAGGCATAATGTTTCAAATGATTCAAAGTACCAAGCTCCTAAGGTTGAAATTCTAATTAGACAATATGTCAATAGTTTGTTGTTATTTATAATACATGATTTTTTCTTGATTCATTGCAAGATAACCTAGCTTAAGTCATTTTTTTAGTGTTTATAATATTAAGAGCTTGTGAGTATTCAAAGTGCGCCTTGACAATATCTGAACTAATTAGAATAATAATTTAATGCGTATTTGTTGTCTCAAAAATGACTGTTCTTGGTCATGCAAATTATAAAACTTCCTAAAGATCTATATGAAGCTATATAAGAATATTTTTTTTCCCACTCAAATTATAAGTATTATTAACGAGCTAGATGTTGGATAGTTTGAGTCATACTTCACCTTTAAACTCTATTACTATTTTTTTTTTTTATGTTTGATACATGCTGGTAATTGTTTCTGTTATCTTCATAAATCTTTAATATCAATTAACAAGGGTTTTCTTTTCCTTGTTGTGTGTTAATTAGTTGAATAAGCGAGCCGAGGTTTATTTGTAATAAACCTTTTTCTTTATTAAATAATTTAAACTTGTATTAAATGATCCTAAAAAAATTTTGCACATATGACTAACAAAAATTTTACTTTCAGAAGAAAAAAGAGATTATTGATTCGTAAGTTTTGGGCTTGTAGTTGAATTGCCCTATTAGTACTAAATCTATGCTGCTATAGCCTACGCTTCCTTACTGATTTAATAAGGGAGAGCTCTTCTCCTTATCCACCAAGTGTGTCAAAGGTTCTAACATTAGCTCGAGCCAATCTGATAGTGAACAATGGCTTCTAATATAATAGATTTATCATTTAAAAAAATAATAATAAGATGAACATGAGGCTGGTTGATAGGGGTTTACATAGGAGAACTCGAGCTCAAGTCCCTTCATATTAGAGTTTGTTTTGACTCGTGTAATAGAGTTTCAGTTTATGTAATAGAATTTTAACTTGTGTATTCAATATGCTATCATGGAGAAACTATAAGAAGGCACATAATAAACTGTGTACTTTTCTATAATGTAAAAATTAACAGTTCCCTAGCATTATTTTCTTGTTAAAATTGATTGTGATGAGCTAATCATTATTTTCTTGTTAAAATTAATTGTGATGAACTACTCATTTCAAGTTATGTTTTACTTGTTTTATTGCTTTAATTTTATTTAACTTTTTTTGGAGAGCATTGATTTCAAAGTTGTTGTAAAGTTGAAAGTATAAACACATGCATTTTGTGATATAGAAGGTTTGGTAAAATTTAAAGTATTTTAGGGTCAAATGATTGGAAAAAATCAAGCTAGGCAAAGTATGACTTAGTATAGACCAAATTGACTTTCCCTTCTCCTATGTGTTGTATAATCTCATATTTGATACACTTTTATATTGGCATGCAAATGTAAACTTCTTTGCATATATGCATATAATCAACATTCATTTGTTAATACTACACTATAGTTTCTAGGATATCTCTCCATCACTAATCAATTATACCAATTCTTTTTACCATCTAATACCCCATGCCTAGTGAGAGTATTATATTAGATTTGTTCCACAGGCTCTGTTTATTTGTAGGATTGTTACTATCCTGTGTAGAGCCTTATTTAACTTCTAAAAATATAACTCATTTATTTTTCATGCGTTACTTTTGGTTATAACTAATATGCATTAATAATTTATTGCCATTATTGAAGAGTTCTAGAAACCAGCTTTAGAGTATTATCTTAAGAAAAGTAGTATAAATATAAATTAACAAATAAATCTTTAGATATGATGTTAAGTCATGCATAAGTGTTACACTCACTTTGTTTATCTTATCCGCTCCAATTTAATAGGAAACTGGAAATTTTCCCTCGCAGAAGGTTACAAACCTGTTCTATTGATTTAACCAATTTCGATGCTAGGAAAAACACTAGATCTGCATACATAGAATTAAATCAAATTTTGATGCTGCATACATAGAATCAAACTAGTTTGGAGTTATTCTTATAATTAGTTTTTTTTTTTAATTAAATCCACTGAGGGGCCTACGCGTTGAATAAAAGAGGAATTACAATTCCTTAAAGATCCATAAGCTCATCTAAAAATATAGCCTTTAAAGTAAAATCAAAGAGCTATTGGATCTACTAATTACAATTAAACAAGAGAATAAACAAAAAATCAAAGCCAACCCAAGGACCGAACCAACCAAAGGGGCAGCTAACTGCATCCAGCAAATCCAAGGAGATCCATAGCAAGCAGGAAACCCACCATAAGCCTAGCAATCAACCATCACAACCAGAACAAAATGTCATCCAAATCCGAAAATCAAACACAACAGTAACCTACACAAAACAAAAGAAGAGTAACTACACCACAAGAAAAGAAGAATGTATCCCATAGAATCAGATCCAAGCCACACTTGATTAGGATAACGTTTAGTAATATCTAACTCAACAAGTATACGAGCCACCGAAAGTCTAATACCATTAATAGTAGCATTATCAGTGCGCAGTGGTCTACTAAACAAAGACCCTAAACCATGCATAATTCGGTGAGAAAAGAGATGAGGACGGAGGTAGGGAAATGACACCCAAATAGGAATAACATGAGATTCAACATTAACATCAAAGTGAGGGGACCACTTAAATAGCTTCATATAACAGTTGAAGACGAAATAAGAACGGTGGGAGAACACCTGGCAATAATCCAAATCATTCCTTAGTATAATAAAAATATTCTTAGGATTCAACAAAGTAATAGAAAATTCACCATCAGTTTAAGATTAGAAAAAAATTTCGAATGGAATCAAGCGGTGGACAGCAAGCAGGAAACTTTCCAACTAAAGCAAATTCAAACGGTGCAACATTTTACCTAATATATAGGTTTATTTGTTGAGTAAGAAGACAAATAAAGAGTGCTAAAAGAACGAGAATGACAAAAAATAATCGGATGTCAATTTCTATGTCCATGTCGAACATACAATCATATATTATGTGACATTTACGTATTATTATATTTCTTTATTATAAAACATGAATGCATCCCCTTCAAGCTCAAGGTCGAATTCGAGTTGGGGGAAAACGAGCTCGTTGAGCTGCTCATCGAGTGGCAGTTCGAGCTACTCGTCCGGTCTGTCGCTAGCATCCACGATTTCATTTTCCCGTGTTCATCATCAGCATTCAGATCGTCAACGTCCATCATCAGCATTCTTATTATTGCTCATCCTTGGAAAGTGTACCTTCTATTTGCTTATTCTATGGCATGACTCCACTGTCTTCATTCCTTTTTTTTTTTTTTTGGAAAAATTCGGGCTTAGCCCGTATATTAAAGATGAAAAATTACAAGTAAAACCCAAAAAAGACTCAAACAAAAAAGAGGCTAGCTCCAACTTGGCACCAAAAAAAAAACACAGCCAAGATACAGACAAAAATAATCAAAGCACAAAAAAAGCTTCAATACCAAAATAGCCTGGACTCAGGTAAATAAACAACTCATCGCAAATAATCACAAACCCCTGGTTGCCCGAAGGCCATCCAAAGGGGAGAGGGATATGGAGCCTCATCATTGTCACAGGCTATACAAAAACTCCTTGCAAACTCTTGCAACAGCATAACAGCAAACGGACCCAGCAGGCAGCGCAGAATACCCAAGTCCAGGTGAAGCCAGATCACGGATATAGCTTATCCAAAAATTTAGAAGAATCCTTCCAGTTAATAACTTTGCCATGAACTGCCTTTTTAATACATAAAGATATAGTCTTGCTGCTGCTAAATTTGTTTCCAAATCTCCTGAGGTTTATTTCTTTCCATATATAATAGACACAACAAAATGCAATGAGGGAAAAAAATTTTCTCCCAACCCTTTATACTTTGTTCACCGTCAATCCATTCCAATAGTTGCATAATAGTAGGTCTAAGCAGTAAACTATTTGAGCCAGGAATTAAATACGTTATAATATTAAAAGAGTATGAACATTAAAAAAAAATAATTGTGTAGCACTTTCGCATTGAATGTGGCATAGGCTGCAAGTTGAAGGAACAAGATTGTTCCTTTTATGTAATTCCTCCGCAGTTTTTAAACCCCCAACAATTGCAAGCCAGGTAAAACACGAGAACCTCGTAGCATGTTTCACATGCCAAACTAATTTATACCAAGCACAGGTGGATTGATTGGAATAAAACTCAAATATGAAATCATAGTGCCTACTCTTCTTTCGATTCCCCCACAAAAGACAGTTTGAATCCTCCTCCACAATGCAAATTTTTTTAATATCATTTTTAACAGAGTGGGAAGCAGTCAGGTAAAACCCACTCATTACTTGAAATAAAATATCTAACAATACAATTAGAGCTAATAGCATTTAACTGAAACAGCTCAACCGATAGATCCTCCAACCTACCATTTAAGCACAAGTGATCCCAACGCATTGAAATAGGAGCATTACTTGTAATTTTAAAAGAAAACTTGTGTTTAACAACCCCAGTAGTGAGGCAAACAGCCTTCCAGAAATTGGTTGCATAGGAGGGGACCAGACACCAAGGAGAGGTGTATATGCTAGAGAGCCATTTAGATAAAGGGGAGTGATTGTTATACATTCTGAGGATAATAGAGCAATTAAAAGCAAATTGAATGGCAGACAAGGAAGGCAGCCCCAGCCCCCCAAATTGCTTAGGTTTACAGACCTTATCTCAAGAGACCTTATGTAATTTCTTGCCAGCATAAGAGTCTCTAAAGAAAATAAATTTAGAACATACTTTCTTGAAATGTTTAACAACAATTTTCGGCAAAATGGCACCACATATCCAATATGCGATGGAATTCAAAATAGTGTCTTTTAGAAATTGCAAACGACCAACAAAGGATAATAGACAAGCCTTCCACCCAAACAGCTTTCTAGAAATACTATTAATTAATGGAAGATAATCAGCAACTTTGAGACGATAGAAAGACAATGGAATTCCAAGATAAGTGAACTTGTTAGAGATGTTGTGAATAGATAGCACTTGACAAAGCTCCCCTTGGTTATGCACATTTTTGGGAAACATAATAGAGCTTTTATCTAGGCTCATATGAAGACCCGTAGCATTAGAAAATATAGTGAGAATATTTTTAAGACTTTTACAATTCTTCACAGTGGCTTCACCAATGATTAATACATCATCCGCATACAAGAGATGATATAACAAAAAACCTTTCATACTGATCCCTTTGTAATCTCCATTATCTAGAAGTGACGAAAATGCATCCATAACCAAACAAAAGAGATAAGGGCTCAACGGACACCCTTGTCTAAAACCAGCAGAAGATGGGAAAAAACCTTCAAAAGCCCCATCCACCAAAATAAAGAAATTCACGTCATAAATACATGATTTAACCCAACTCACAAAAGTACTAGGAAACCCTTTCTGAATCATCCTAGAAATTAGAAATTCCCTAGAAACGGTGTCAAAGGATTTCTTTATGTCAAGTTTAACACGTAAGTACTTAAAGCCACTTCTTTTACGATCCATATCCAAGATTTCATTTGCAAGAAGAATATTATCCGTTGACACCCTAGATTTCTCAAAACCAGATTGATTGTGCTTAACAATCATAGGCATGATAGGCCTCAACCGATTAGCTAAGGTTTTAGCAATGATTTTGTAAATGGTATTACATAAAGCAATTGGTCTGAAATCAGAAATAGACTCCACATTTTTATTTTTGGGAATGAGTGCAATCACCGTTGCTTTGGCACCACTAGGAATGTATCCTTTGGTAAAGAAGGATCTAACAGCTTTGCAAACTAAGGGGCCTATAATGTGCCAACTCATTTTATAGAAATAGAAGTTGAAGCCATCATGACCAGGAGTGGAAGAAGAAGACCTCGAAAAAATAGCTTTCTTAATTTCCCAATATGTGGCATTTTGTAAAATAACATCATGATAATATTCAGGGAATTCATTGCCAATCGGAAAAAGACTCGCATCCAGGTTAGAGGGAGGAATGGGATTGTAAAGCTCTTGGAAGTGATGAATAATGCTATCAATCACTTCCCTTTTGTCCCTACCAGGATAAGCAGCAAATAAATTCACAGCCAATTTACTCCTCCCTTGCCTGCTATTAATTTTTGCATAAAGAAATTTGAGATCTTCCTCACCATGTTTGAGCCATTTCACTTTAGACCTTTGAATCAACCAAGAAGCACTCATAATAGAGTACTCCGATACTCTATAGTTTGTCTTTGAGAGAAGAATTTAGAGTGTGATCAGTTGGATTATCTTGCACCTTTTCCATACAAGAGATTTGAAGTTTAAGTAATTTATTTATATGATGGTTAATGGTAGAGGAATTGGCCCAAACTTCCCTTTTAATGTCATATTTGTGCTTCTTGAGAGAATTGCATAGATAATATAAAGGATTTCCAGTAGTTGGTTTAGAAAAAACTTCCATAAGAAGTGCCAAATACCTGTCAAAATTGGTTCAAAAGTTTTTGAAAAGAAATCTATGAAAATAGTTGAGCACAACACCTGAATGTAAAATGAGGGGACAATGATATGAGGTTGACAGACTTTGTAATGAGCAATAAGAACCACGATAAGTATTTAACCATGCATTATTAACCAAAGCCCTATCAAGCTTAATGTGGATCGGATTGTCCAACTGTTGGTTGAACCAAGTGTAATTGCAGCCAACAAAGTGTAAATCCCTAAGGCAATTTTCAAAGATCATACTGTTGAGATTAGCCAAAGATCTTTGAGAAAGAGTCAAACCCCCCCCCCCCCCCCCCCCCCCCCCCCCGAAGTCCCCTAAAATGATCCAAGGGACAATAATTGAAGGGGCAATATTTGAAATATGATTCCATAGAATTTTCCTTTCGATGTTGCTGTCATAAGCATAAATGACAGTAGGATGAAATGATGCATGTGAGCTTGCCATAACTGAGCCATATATAAACTGAGAAGAGCAGTGAATATGGACAAAGTTGATCTTGCTAGCATTCCACTTGACCCAAATCCTCCCCGAGGAAGAATGGTCAAAATTGTTACAGCTTTTCTCATTTGGAAAAATAGTGTGGCTTAATTCAAAAAACGGATTCTAAAAAGAAGTTGAATGTATTCTAGTCTCCAAAATACATAACATATCTAGCTTAAACGAAGCCATTAGACGTTTGCAACACAGGACTTTGTCAGGACGATTAAAACACCTAACATTCCAAGCTGCAATAGACGGTAATAGCATCAAGAAGAAGAGGTAGGTTGGGGTTTTTTTGATTGCTTACCCCTAGCCGATTTTTTGTTCACATTCAAACTTGCATTTGGTTGAGACTTTTTTTTTTTTTTTTAAGTCTTATCTTCTGATATATAACCAATCTTATCATCACTTGCCAAGATATCAGGAGGTTTGTTAACTTCCTCATTAGTCTGAAGGATGTCAAACCTATTGGGAGAAATGATTCCGGGGGGTGATTTAGCTTCTAAGCTTGTAGAGGCACTGCCTGATGAAACAGAATTCTCTTCCATAGGAGAGTTTAAGTTGGGGATACTAGCTTGCGCAGGATCTAGATCAGTATGGTCATGTTGCTTCTCAATTTGGGGATTATGCTGTGGTAATGCTTGGACAAAACTTGATTTTTGAGGGGAAGGTGAATGAGGTTGGTAATGAAGGGTCTGTTAAATAGAGTTTATGGCGACTTCTTGATTCAAGTTGGAATCCCGAGAGGTAGAGATCAATCCAGGGGATGCCTGGATAGCAGAGGAAGCCGGAAAAGCTGCAGCTGTTTGGGTGAGTTTTTTAGGATCTAAAGAAGAAGTGGAGGCAATAAAATTGTCGGTTGTTTAGAGGGATATCGCTTGTTAGGATTTCTGCTATGGCTTCTTACTCTAGGTGGAAGTTAGAAGTAAAATCATGTATTTTTTTTATTTTTTTTACTTCATCTGTTTGCGGTTTTGATGGGCAGAGGGAAGAAAAGTGAACAAGAGATTTACAGTGCTCACATGGAAAAGGCCTCCACCCATATTGGACTTGCAAAGCAACAACATCACCATATAATGAAAATTTGATCTCATCAGGATAAGTAGTGACAGTCCACCAGAACGCAAACCCTAGCAAAAGTCAAACGGGTTTTCTTAGTTGTAAGAGAGTCCGCCGCAAGAGGAATTCCAATCTTGCTTGCAATGCGAGAAATCCCATCCGAATTCCAGCATGCAAGAGGGAGGTTGTGAATTTTTACCCATATAGGGATTGAGGTAAAATTTTCCCTTTTAGGTTTAAATTTAGGATGCCACTTTTGCATGATAAACGGTTTGCCAAGAATAACCAAACTCCTTTGGACCAAACCATGTCTAAATCCTCCGAACAAGCAAAATGAAACAGAAAAAAAATCATCACTGAGCGATAACATCTGCAACGAACCTTTTAGATTCCACGTTTTCTTAATCGCACCAAGCAAAGCCTCATAATAAGGCCTACGACCAATGGAATATCCGACCAAGCAATGGCTCCAATCATCATCTCCTTTTGACAACTTTTCTCCAGAGAAATGAACAATTTTTGGTTCTAGAGGGAAGTGAGTAAGATTAAGTTCCTTAGATGCAAAGACAACTTTCCAGTTACGATGTGGAACAGGGGAAACACCACCAGCAGTGGAAAGAGAAGGAAAATCAGAGAGAAGAATGGAAGAATGCATGAGTAGAAGCACAAAAATCGTTGGCAGAGCCGGAGGGGTAGGAGAAGCTGACGGCGCAAACCAGCTAGGGCGAAAGGCAAAACCCTAGCAGAGCAAAAACCCTCTCATCAAATTTTTTTTAAAATTAGTTATTGTCTTCATTCATTTTAGCATATATCGTTGCACTTAATTTGATAAAGCATATATTTCAAGAATGAAAATTGATTTTTTTTTTTGGATGAAAAGAAAACTAAATTTACTAGATATAACAATTCCTAGTGAATAAAACTAATCATGATTTGCTTTCCATAAATAAATATACTAAAATTTATTTAAAAGTAGAATATTTTTAAAATTGATCATTTATGCCCCGACAAAAAGAATTATATGTTTTTATTTGTTAATTAGACCGCTCCTTTTATCAATAAACAATTCTTCAAAAATCAAAATACAACTAAGCATAATATATTCAAATTAAAATGTAGAATCAACTAAACTTGTAACAAAAAAAAGTTTAATTAATTTAATTAAAATTTGCAGCATCCTTGAAAATCCTACTTTTAGTTATCAATTTTTATTTAATAATTAAAGTAATAAATGAATTTTATTAAAAAAATAATTAATTTTGCATTTTAAATTTATTATTAATTTTTCAGATTCTATCAGATTGAACTAGGTGCATGCATAAATAAACATATTCAAGTTTTCTAATTAATAGATTAATATTAGTTTTAATAATGGGCTTACAAGCAGTCTAATTGATGAACTAAAATAGTTAAATTCATTATTGTTGGAATCACGGGATTGCTAGGATGAGTGCTCGCCACCTTTAAATTTAAAGTAAATATCATACTGTTAAATTTTACATTAAGGTTTCTTTTGAGACGATTTTCTTATTATTTCTTAAAATAAATTTTTAGTATAAAAATTATATTTCATTACAAAAAAATAACTTTAAGCAGCAACAATAAAGCCGTCTCAAATGAAGTCTCACATAGTAGAATAAAGAATTGTTGTTGTTATATTATTTATTTATTTATCATATTTTAATTATATATAAATATCATAATTATATTAATTACTTCAACTATATAGTTTTTATTATTACTTATTAATTATATTAATTTTAAAAAAGCAAATAAAGTACAAATAATAAGATGCCAATTATAAATAATGATTAACATACCTAATTCATGAAATTCTAATCTCCTCCTGTTCTACTGTTTGCCCATTTCACTCTATCCAAATTCTCAAAAACTTTCTCTTGGCATGCACTATTGCCTCCACCGATGTATGCGATAAAAAATCTCTCTCTCATCGTTCGCTTGTTCTACTAGTCTCATAAAAAATTTTAAAATACAATTTCATAGAAATCTCTCTCTCTCTAGTATTGATGGAACCACTACTACCAATAACATTCCCAAGATAAGCCTAGTCTGTAACATGGAATTTTTTTTTTTTTTAATCCCCCTCTCTTGAGAATATTCTTTTGCCCTAATAGAATTGGAGTTTTGTAGTGTAAAATCAGTGTAGGCAAAGAGTATGAAATTGCACAAGAAATAAAAAAGTGAGAGATGATATCAGCCAACGCAGATGGGATCCGCCCTCCATCTGCGAAAACTGGCTTTATTAATTTATTCATTTTAGATCTTATAAACCATTAGAATAACTCTGATATCTTAAATAATCTCTGTTCAGATAAGTTGAGATTCGGAAGATTTTATTTCCATATATATATATATATATATATTTCAATTTGATTTGGTTTCCAAAAATAGACTTATTAATTTGAAAACTAAATTGAATATTAACGTTTAATTTTGAACTGCGTCTATAAATGTTAAGAAAGAGAAGTTTTCGAATCTAATCTCTCTCGCTCTTTTCTCTTTCACTTCCTTCGAAATTCTCTCTTCCACTACTTACAAGCGGCTCCGCCTTTCTTCTTCGTCTTTATCTTCTTCTCCTTCTTCATCTTCTCCAACGACCACGATTTGCTTTCTTAATTTACTCGTAAATCTGTTTCTGTTTCTCGAGCTATAAATGGTGAGCAGATTTTGGGTTCAGGAGCGAGTTGATGATACGCTGTTATTAGCATACAGTTATATTCCTACAGGCTATATTTATATGCCATGGATGCTCTCTGATGCTACGCCATGGATGATGAGATCTCTTTCTACGCCATGGATGATGCGATCTCTTTCTACGCCATGGATGATCATGCACTATGTTCCTACGCCATGGATGATGCGCTCTGTTACAACACCATTGATGACGCGTTCTGTTCCTACGCCACGGATGATGCGCTCTATCCATACGCCACAAAGAATGCGCTCTGTTTCGAATCCCTCTCATCGTCGCCGTTACGGTGTGCACATCGTTTCTTTTCTTCTCTTAATTTCTACATTCTCTCTCTCTCTCTCTCTCTCTCTCTCTCTCTCTCTCTCTCTCTCTCTCTCTCACACACACACACATTCCCACTTTTTGTGCTCATTTTTTCGATTAACGATTCAGAGTATGAAGTACTATCTCGTTTGCCCTCACAACATACAAATCATATAAGGGTGCAGTCTGCAGCCATTGATACTAATGAGATGGAACCAGAGCAACAGGTAATTAATCTTAAGAACGATCATGATTTTTTACATACGAGTGATCATTTTCTTAATCTTGTCATATTATTTAGTTAAGTTTCTATACTGAATTAGTTCAATTCCGAAACAACAGAATCCACAATATCATAGTAGTAGAGCTGACAGCAGATTGTCAGAAGAATGCATATCTAATTTCTTGATCAACAGTTTGGGCCGCTTAACAAAGACAGAAGAAAATATAATTTGCACCATATGTCAGGTAATTACTATATCATTATTATTATTTTCATTTAATTAGAAAAAATTTTGTTATATGAGATTTAATTAATTTCATATATTTATTTATTTAATGAAGGATGATATCAATGTCAAGGAGGAAATAGCTACTCTATGCTGCAGCCATATTTATCATGCAAGATGCATCAAAAAGTGGTTGACCATTAAAAATGAATGTGCTGTGTGTAGATCAACAGTGATCCTCGATGAAGTTGTTGGAAGAGATCCACATTAATGAGATAATGGTGATGGTTATGCAAGCATACATTTCAGAAATTAACTGTGCTAATTTGGTTGAAAATTAAAATAATTCGATTTTTTTCTTTGATTTAAACAAATAATTCATGTAATTCAATCTATAAGCTAGTTTAGGTAAAAATTTATCATATATATTTTTTGGTAATATGATTTGCAATTATGAGTGATTATTTTATTCACTAAAAAAGTTGTAAATTCAATATATTTTTTTATATTTTCTTTTAAAACTCTTTTTCTCATTAATATTCATGCTGTTATTCTCATTTGATAGATTATTTGTAAATTGTTAAAGTGAAGATAACATGAAGCTCGATGTAATTTCTTTGCCAAGTATTGAAGTTAATATATTTTCTATTTTTGAATTATTTTAAAATTTGTTCATTCACTGACATGTTTGTTATGTTTGGGCATCCCAGAAATTTTAAATAGGATATGACATCTTATAAGGTTGCCTTTGTTGATTGTTCTTGTAAACATCCACATTACCTAATCTTCATTCACTGGTGCTGCTTTTCCTTTGCAGTCTATAGTGATGGATCATTTACTTGACATGTCATTCATTTGTTTTATTTCAACTATAATATTAGATATAAGAAGGTTAACATTTTTAGTATTGTTCTCAAAAAGCTAATTTTTTATTTTGATGTTGGTATTCATGACAGTTTATTAAGATTAGCAGGTATGATTCTATAAGAACAATTAATTCTATAAGAACACAATGGTCGAGCATTGATCGACAATTAAGGAGTAAAATCCCAAAATCGTGGTAGGCGGAACATTCATTGTTTGGTATAATGGTAGAACAGGGATTTTAAGCGAGAAATGGTGAAATTAATAAGCTTAATGGGAATGTTTGGTGTAACATATAGAAAACGATATAGTTTTGGGATATTAGTTCAATATTGTTCAAAATATCATGTTCATATTATACTGTATCTTGATCGAATCGTGTGGTACGATTAGTTCAATATTGTTCAGATCGTACGGTCCGAACTCCAGGATGATTGGAAATCGTCTCTGTCATTCGTCTTGTACGATTTACATCGTACTATATGATTAGTTTAAAAATTAATGTTTCATCTCAGATGATCACCTGGACGACCAAATTTTGTATCTGTCAACCGTCCAATACAATCGACATCATATTGTACGATGTGGTGTTCGTATTGTACATTTAATTATATTTCAAAATTATTTTCTCAATTAAATAAAATATTTTAATTATTTTTTGTAGCAATCGATCATACAATACGATCTTAATCATACAATACAAGTTACAAAAAATAAACTATTTATAATTTTAATTTTCACTCCCCCTATATGCGTGCATGATTGCTAAGCTAATAAATGTCATTTACAAAAATAGACTCAATAAATGATAAAATTACTTACTCTTGAAAATATCAATCCTATACTATCCAATCTTGAACTCTGGTCCTTTGACAATGCTTAATGTATGTTTAGCCTGAAATGTTACCACACAAAAAAAATATATGCAATAAAAAATTATTCGATAAAGTAAATACAATCCAATTATGCTTATTATCATTAAAACATAAATTTGAGCTTCTGAATTCCAACAGACTCGACTTTCTCAGATGTTCATTGTAAGGGACTCAAATTCCTTAGCTATTCTTCTTAGGTAAAGCCATCTTGACAAATATTACATTCCTAACTAAATAAGGCATGGACATACCAAGCCCACGAATATGCCTAACAAGTTCAACTAGAGGGACTCATTTCATTCAACCTTCACCGAAAAAGGCACACATTGAAGGATACACCTTTCTTAATTGTTCTCTATAAGAGGACTCAACTTTCTTAGTTATTCTCCTTATGTAAAGCCATCATTAGAGATATCATATTCGTAACTAAATAAGGCATAGACATACCAAATAACTGTTCTCTATAAGAGGACTCAACTTTCTTAGTTATTCTCCTTATGTAAAGCCGTCATTAGAGATATCATATTCGTAACTAAATAAGGCATAGACATACCAAGCCCACAAATATGCCTAACAAGATCGACTAGATGACTCATCTCATTAAACCTTCACCAAAAAAGACTCTCACTGAAGTAGGACTCGCCTTTCTCAATTATTCTCTATAGGAGGACCCAACTTTCTAAGCTATTCTCCTTAGCTAAAGATAGCTACCTTTATGGGATCCAACTCCCCCCTCCCCCTACAATATTCACAAAGGAGATCTATCACTCATCTCACAAAATAATCATTCTTGAGTACTCACACGAGATACCTCAGAAGACTCGTCTCAAGGAAGACAACATGGGCAACATGAGACGCATCTTAGGCAAAGGGTCACATGTGTACCTTTCGACCTAGTCCATGTGCCCATGCCATTCTATATTTGTCATATCATATTCATTATGTTATTTCTTCTATATGTAGCCTTTCTTTAGTCTTCTAAATCATAAAAATAAGATGTCAAGAGAAAATTTTGAATTCCATGGACCACCTTCAATTCTAAATAACATTGTCAAGATTTAATATTGTCTTGTCAAACAATTCTCAGAATTTTACATTCTCACGATTTAGTAAATCCTGATTTACAAGGCTTACTAAATCCTACTTGCATCCAAGCAGCACCCTTAATTAAAGTTAATCGTCTTTTGCAGCAAGTTAGGATTTAGGTTATATCCTGCTTAAAGCATGCTACCAAACAGCACCTAAAAGAAAATCTCACAATTTCATAAGTGTTTTAAATCATCTGAAGAGAATCACATTAAGCTAACATCCACTAATTTGTTCAGATTATAACGCCATGCACCACATAAAAAATAAATAATAAATCAAGAATGCAAATACAACTTCGCCAAACATTTTTCAAAATGCTTTGATAGAAGAAGATAGCAGGACGCTCTCCTTCTTCTCTTTGCATGCAAGGCCAGTTCTCGCAACCAATTTAGTCATCCTACAAGAATGATCAGACGGGAAGCGATGCTTGAGACAGACTTTAAGGTTACAAACCTTACAGGCGCTTTTATTGGAAAATGTAAGAATCTCTTTGCATCTCGGCACAGGACATCGAGGCTTACGTTTCTTTGATGGATCGCAAGTTCCGGATTTCTCGTGCCGGGAAAGGCTGTCTTTATCGTCCTCATTGGCTTTCTTCTCGATTGAAGCCGAGCAGATATCGCAGACGGCAACAGTTCTGCTGCTGTGATCTGCTTTTGGGCAGGCATGGGATCTGTAAGTTCTATGCTCCAAGCAGAACACCTACAGGAATTTATATATGTTTAATCGGCCTAACAAAATTATTTTTTGTAGAAAAAAGAAATTTATTAAGCCGAATACTACCCATCGGCAAAACAATCTAACGAAACAACGCAAACAAAAACTTTTTTCTCATTTGCTTAATCGAATAATATTCAAGCTCGCTCAAAAACCGATCTTATTGAATATCAGATAAATCACAAAATGAACAGAACGAACTTTCAACAAGTTTCGCAAAATTTATCACTGAAATCATGGCAAAATGGAAAAAAAAAAAAAAACATAATTCCACAGCATATTAAAGTGCCCTAAAATCGGCAAGATTCCTCAAACACCAACAGAAACCAAATCCCAAATCATCAACACCAAGAAACTAAATCAACCATTAAAATAGCTAAACACTAAAAAAACAATATGAATCACACATCTTTCGATATTTGATCTTGGAAGCAGGCTCAAAGCCATAACTAGAGAATGAATGATACCTTACGGCAGCCGTTGCAGGTGAAGGGAAGGAAATCAAGTTGGTTGCAGTCGTCGTATTGGCAGTGCTCGCCGATATATGGAAAAGATTCTGTGCCTCCGCCCATGCTTTCTTACAATTTGAAATCCTCTCTGATTTCTCTCTATCGCATGAATCGATGATATAAGGCTTCTTTATATATATATATATATAGAGAGAGAGAGAGAGAGAGAGAGAGAGAGAGAGAGAGAGAGAGAGAGAAAGAGAGAAGGCTTCTTCTTCCTTTACTTGCACGCGAAGCAGGAAGCTTGGGTTCCAAGAAGGCGCGATGAGGGGAAATAATTAAAAAATTATTTTTATTAGAATATTTTAATATAAATTATATCTGATAAATTAAAAAATAACTGAATTTATTTTAAAGTTAATATGTTTTAATAGTTTTAATGAATTACATTAATTATAAATAATCTAACATATATTTGTTTAATTCTGATTAAAATATTTACACATAAGAGTGCTAGTTGGTGGCAGTTTATATGGTTTGAAGTTTCTAGAGCATTCTAAGTCTTTTGTTGATTGCTTGTAAGATATTGGTTGCCATAAATTTTGTTTTTGGACTCTAGAAAATTTAAAAAAAAAATCTGATTAGATTATTTTTAAATTAAAATATTTTTTAGGTCAATGTAATATAATAATTTATGAATTAATTATATTATATATTAAATTTAAAATAAATTTAAATGTTTTCAAATTCAGCTTAAATAACAACTGTTGATTGTCAAAAATAAGGCTGTCATGTGACAAATAATTTTTATTTTATTAAATCTTATATATCTATGCTTTTATATATAAGTGTGGCTTGGGATTCCTTCAAAATATAATCCTAGCTTTCCATTTAATTTTTCAAAGTTGAATATCAACCTTTCATTTTATTTATACATTTGATTAACTTATTTATTAACTTCATTTAAATGTCTGGCATTTTTTATTTTGTTTACATTAATTGCAATTAATTAAGAGTCAATTGGTGTACTTAATTATATTTATTTTTTATTCAATTAGGATTAATTAAAATATTTATTTTTATTATTTCTTAATTAATACATACTCTAACCATTAATAATATAATTCATTAATTAATATTCACCATATATATACTATTATAAAGTTGATTTTTAACTCTTCTCATATTGAATTATAGCCCTTAAATTTATGATGAATATAATCCTAACAATTAAATGTATGATTATTATAAAAAAAAAACTAATTTAAATTTTATCTTTTCAATACTCTTGATATGTCATTAAAATTTATCTTGATCGGGCACGAATCTCGAGGCAAATTAAGTTAGAAACTTCAAACATTAAATCAGTGACATTCAAGTACTAAATAAATGGTCCATGATAGAGGGAATCCACATCAACAGTACATTCAAACCACTCCCAAATTAACATTTATCTTCCTCCTATTTAATGATCATGTCACTCTCAGAAAATTATAAATAGACCCCTCATTTCTCATAAAAAGAGACCCCAAGGGGGGGAAGAAGGAGCCCAAGCAAGAACATAATAAATAAAAGGAAGAGAGCTTTTTTGCCACCAGACACTTCCTCAACCACCGCCGGACTTTCACATGGCAGCCTATCGACGTTGGAGTGTTGCCCCTGAACGTTAATTGACGCCAGAGTTCTGCCCAACCCCCAATTGACGTCAAAGTTCTGCCCGGACACCGACTTTTGTCAGACTTCTACCTGACCCCGAAGTTTCTTCCATCACTGGACTTCTTCCCGTCACCAAACTTTCAGCGGACTTCTACCCGATGCCGAATTTCTACCCAACATCGGACTTCAGCTCGTCGCTGAATTTCTACCCGACACCGGACTTTAGCCCTTCACCGGATTTTCATCAGACTTCAGCCCGTCACTAAATTTTCGTCGGACTTTTACCTGACGCCAAACTTCCGTCCATAATCGAAATTTCATCGAACTTCTATCCTGCACCAAACTTCCGTCCGTCATCAAATTTCTACCTAACGCCAGACTTATGCCAGTCATCAGACTTTTATCAAACTTCTACCTGATGTTGAACTTCAGCCCATCGTCGAACTTCCAACCTCCATCGCTAGACGACTACATTCCTTTCGATCTTCTACGCCATATAAAAGTCTTTCTGACTAATGTCGTTTGCCGACTACGATCCTTCGGACATCCACTGTCATACAAAAATCTTGCTGGCCACTGTCGCCCGTCGACTATGATCCTTCCAATCTCCATAGCCACATTATGGTCCTTCCGACCTTCGTCGACAGACGACATTCTTTTCTAACCACTATCGCCTGTTGACAACAATCCCTCCGACCAGCATCACCAGACTACGGTCTTTCCTAAAAGTTTATTAGGGATGATAGGCCCTTATGAACCAGCCTAAGGCTAATTAAGAGAGTTATGAATTGGTATTTTAAAACATCTTTCACAATAAAAACACAAACCAAAACCACCACAAAGAAAATATAATGCGGAAATAATAAAGGAAAGAACACACCAGATTTATAGTGCTTCGGTCAAACCTTGACCTACGTCCACTCATCGGAGGCACCCTCCGAGTATTGCACTAAACTTAGTGTCTCTCCTTTAGCCCCCACAGCTATGCGGGGAAGCCCTTATAAAATCACTTCCACCTTCCCCGGTGTGGCGGCATAGCCGGGTCCTTTGACACCAAAGAGATCTTCTTCTTCTGTGAACTTCCTTCAAGATAAGCCTTGAATCTGACGGCACTAGGGTGCAAGCTCGCCGGAGAAACCATGTAGAATCCCCCTCCACACTCCCTTGAGTCCCCCTCCAAGGATCTTCTCCCTCTCTCAAACTCCACCCTTTTCTCTCTCCCTTTTCAAGCTCTCTCTTCAAGTTTCCCCCAAAAGAACGAAGCTATAATGGCTGTCAAAGGCAATTACAAAGTGCCTTATCTAAGTTTAAATAGAAGATTTCAAAATGAGTTTATTAATGCAACTTGCCGACTTTATCGTCCTAGCCGATAAGTGCAAAATAAGCTTAATCAGCCAGGACGGTTTGGGACGATCAGAAAAAATTTATTCATATCATCTAGGACGATAATATATCGTCATGGCCGATCAGTACAAATGTGGAATATCATTCTGAACATTGCTCTGAATAAGAACTGTCCGATGTCCAATCGTCTAGGCTATCGTCCCGGCCGATCCTGTGATCGGCCCGACCGATATGATCGAATCAATCAGCCTTAATTGCTTTTCATAATTACTAAATTAATTTAGGCATAATTATGTGTATCGTCCAGGCTGATATAAAGGATTGTCCTGGACGATGTCCAAAAATAAATACTACCTAAATAGATCTGGCGGCTTATTCTTTCTATTTTGAGCATATCATCCTGGCCGATACAAGGATCGTCCAGGACGATCTGCTTAATGACAGCTGCTTAACAAGGATGCCTTAATTAGGGTTTCTATTTTTGAACCGATCGTCCAGGCCAATATAAATATCGTCCCGGACAATGTTACCAAAAATAGTCAACTCTAATTTAGACAGAAAAATTCCTAAGTGTGTGTACAAGATTTACAATGCAAGCAAGCACCCTTACAGGACATAACTCAAGGAATAAACAATTACATCAGTGAGAAATACAATAAAAAATAGTTCTCTTAAAATCTTGAGCTTTGAGTGGTACATCGTAGTCTTGAAAAGTTAGTACACACACAAATAAACATATAATTCAAGTACATATAGGCAGTAGAAAGTGTACCATAATATTTGTTATCATCAAAAATATAAACTCATAAGCTCGAGTTGCAACAATATCCCCTTTTTTATGATGGCAAATATTACCGGTTGAATTTGTAAATTTAAAAATATTTTCTCCTAATATCCCCCTCACTAGAATAAAATTTTTAAAAATAGAGGAAATAAAAAAACATTTTTAATTTTTTATTTTTGAAAAAAATATACAAATACAAATGCATTCTCCCCCTTTGACATTATCAAAAAGAGAAGGGGCACAAATAAACAGGACAAAAGAAAGAAAAAAATGATTAAAAGACAAAAAACGAACAATTCTTGATAAAGTGAAGACATAATTTTCTTAAAATGAGAAATTTACCCCTTGATTTTATTCAAAAACTTAAAAGAATTGTATTGACAACGCATAGCGCATAAAAGGTTAGAAATTCAGAATTTGATAATTCAAACTCAAGTTCTTTTAAAGGCTCAAAAACTTTTTAATCCAATATCTAAATCAAGGAACAAATTATAGAAAGAAACACTCATTTTTTAAAACTCCTTTCATAAAATGCATCTAATAAAAGATTAATGCACGAAATGTTGAATCAGGAATCATGATTTTTAAACTCAAGTATCGAAAGTATCAAGGGTTTTGTTAAGCTTTAAGAAGTATAAGAATGGTAAGCATTATATTTTGTGGGCTTATTTTATGCCTCTTGTCAATTGATTGGCGCACTGCGTATCTTTTAATTTTTGAACCACTTTGTGCATCCTTTTTTTTTCAATTTGGCGACATTGCGCATCTTTTATTTTTGGCATCATTGACCATTTTTTTTTTAATATGCTATCTTTCTAAAATCTTAAAAAAAAAAGTAAATCCATCCTATTGACAAAATGAATCACTTGATTAAAAAAATTATGATGTAAATTCAACAATTTGTAAAAGATTCCTATGTGATAAATAAAATATAGGGAGATGAAAAAAGATCAGTTTTAAGATCTAATTTAAAATATGATGAAGATTTTAAATCAAAAGTAGAATAACCTTTTTTAGAAAACAGAGATTAAGAGTCAAAATCATGAGTTTCCTTCCTTTGACTATTTTTAGATAAGTCAACCACAATATTAATAAGAATTCAAGAAAAAATAAGAGGTATGTTTTTCATTTTTAGAAAAGTGAGCGTGTGTGTTGATCAGATAGAACACTAAAAAAGAAAAAAAGGAAAAATAAACTTAAAAATTTAACGAAAGAAAAAGAAAAGAAAAACAATGAAACAAAATAAATCCAAAGAAAAACACAAAAGATAAAAAAACAAAAATGAACAAAACATGTAATTCCAGAAATTATTAAACAGCAAGTTTAAGCAATTATGAGCCGCGATCCTCCATTTGTCCATGTATCATATGCTCTCACGAGGTCTTTGGTGAGAGTACTCCTACAAAAATCATAAACCGTCAGATTTAGGAACCCAAACAAGTTTAGGTCCCTCATGAAAAGAAGAATGTAATGCATCTATGTTATGTTGTAAACCATGCAGTTTTGGTCTCCAAACCCAATGTATACTACAGTGAACAGTGCAAGTGTGTGAGATGTGTCCTAGCATGCCACATGAAAAATATCTAACACCAGGAAAAGGAAATTCTAATTGGTTTGGGTTATAATGCCTCTTCTTAGGTTTTGGCTTTAGATCAATTATTGATGTATTCCAATTTCTCTCAAGTACATTCAATTTTGCTTTAAACCTCAAGTTAGCATTTTCTAAATCAACATCCAAACAGTGCTTTTTATGCTCATATTCTTTAGAAGAAGCTTTAAAATCAGATTCAAGCGAGGTGTAAGAAGCTTTCAAAGAATCATGCTCAACAATTAATTCATAATGCTTTTTATTTAAATCATCGAATTCATCAAGTAGAGACATATGATTTATATCATTTTGGAGGTGATCTTTAATCAAAATTTTATGCTCTTTTTATAAATTAAAAAACTCCAATTTCAAACTAGCATGAGTTTTCTTAAGTTTTCTATATGATGCATGAATTTTCTCATATATTTCAAACAGTTGATCATATGTTGGTTCACATACCTCTTCTTGGTCACTTTGACCAAGATGATCATCTGTCATTAAGCACAAGTTTGTTGTCTCCTCCTCTGCCTCAATCTCAGAGGAGTCAGTTGCAGATTCCGCCCAGAATGCATTTTGGACTCGCTTTTTATCCTTCATGAACTTAGGTTTCTCCTCGTCCTTCTCTATGCCTGGATGATCCTTGAGAGTAGGACAATCAGTTTTAACATGTCCAGGCTTCATGCATTCATAATTATTGTTCTTCCTTAGAAAGTTTTTGAATTGTCTAGTGATGAAGGAAACATCATCGCTTTCAGACCCGGAAGAATTATTGTCCGTGTCGTTGGCTTTTAATGCCACAGTTTTCTCCATTCTTTTCTCACCTGCATCAAGATTTTTTTGATTCACCCCTTTCTCGTAAGCAATGAGTGAGCCAAGTAAGTTATCAATCAAATAAGTATTCAGATCTTTAAATTCAATAATTGTAGTGATTTTAACATCAAAAGAGGAAGGCAAACATCTCAAAACTTTATTCACTTTTTTATAATTAATGAGTTCTCTTCCTAAGGCATGCAAAAAAGTAACAATCTGAGTAAACCTTGTATACATTTCAGAAATAAATTCAGAAGGTTTCATACGAAAAAGTTAATAATCATGCAAAAGAATATTTAATCGGGATTGCTTAACTTCATTAGTTCCTTCATAAATAATACACAATTTATCCCAAATTTCTTTAACAATAGAGCAAGTAGAAACGCACATGTAATCTTCAGATTTAAAAAAATAGAAAAAGTAGTTCAGACATTTTTAATTAAGTTGCGCAAAATCCCTATCATCTAGTGTTCATTCAGTAAAAGAAAGTGGAACAGTAACGTCATTCAATTTTCCAGTTGGAGGTGTATAACGATCCTTAACAAACATCCACATGCGATAATCAATTGATTGTAAAAACGTAGACATATGAGTTTTCCAAAAATCAAAAGAGATATTATCAAACAAAGGTGATCGGGTAATAGAATACCCCTCCCCAGTATTATGATTTCTGTTGTTAGCCATAGATCAAAATTCAAAAAGTTTTCAAACTTAGTTTTTATGAATCCCGCTCTGATTCCACTTGAAAGTTCATTAGGGATGCTAGGCCCTTATGAACCAGCCCAAGGCTAATTAAGAGAGATGTGAATTGGTATTTTAAAACATCTTTCACAATAAAAACACAAGCCAAAACCACCACAAAGAAAACACAATGCGGAAATTAAATGCGAAAATAATAAAGGAAAAACACACCAGATTTATAGTGGTTCGGTTAAACCTTGACCTACGTCCACTCCTCGGAGGCACCCTCTGATTATTGCACTAAACTCAGTGTCTCTCCTTTAGCCCCCACAACTAGGCGGAGATGCCCTTACAAAATCACTTCCACCTTCCCCGGTGTGGTGGCGTAGCCAGGTCCTTTGACACCAAAGAGATCTTCTTCTTCTATGAACTTCCCTCAAGACAAGCCTTGAATCTGATTGTACTAAGGTGCAAACTCGCCAGAGCAACCGTGTGGAATCCCCCTCCACACTCCCTTGAGTCCCCCTCCAAGGATCTTCTCCCTCTCTCAAACTCCACCCTTTCCTCTCTCCCTTTGAAGCTCTCTCTTCAAATTTCCCTCAAAAGAACGAAGCTACAATGGCTGCCAAAGGCACTTACAAAGTGCCTTGTCAAAGTTTAAATAGAAAATTTCAAAATGAGCTCATTAATGCAACTTGCTGACTTTATCGTCCAGGCTGATATAAATATCTTCCTGGCCGATCAGTGCAAATTAAGCTCAATCAGCTAGGACGATTTGGGATGATCAGAAGAAATTTATTCATATCGTTGAGGATGATAATATATCGTCCTGGCCGATCAATACAAATCATGGAATATCATCTTGAACATTGCTCTGAATAAGAACTGTTCGATGTCTAATTGTCCAGGTTATCGTCCCGGCCGATCCTGCGATCGGCCCGGCCGATTTGATCAAATCAATTAGCCTTAATTACTTTCCATAATTACTAGATTAATTTAGGCCTAATTGTGTGTATCGTCCATGCCGATATAAAGGATCGTCCTGGACGATGTCCAAAAATAAATACTACCTAAATAGATCTGGTGGCTTATTCTTTCTATTTTGAGTGTATCATCTTGACCGATACAAAGATCATCCATGATGATCTGCTTAATGATGGCTTCTTAACAAGGATGCCCTTATTAGGGTTTCTATTTTTGAACCGATCTTCCAGGCCGATATAAATATCGTCCTGGACGATGTTACCAAAAACAGTCAACTCTAATTTAGACAGAAAAATTCCAAAGTGTGTGTGTGTGTGCAAGGTTTACAATGCAAGCAAGCACCCTTACAGGATATAACTCAATGAATAAACAAATTCATCAATGAGAAATATAAGCAAAACAGTTCTCCTAAAATCTTGAGCCTTGAGTGGTACATCGTAGTCTTGAAAAGTTAATACACACACAAATAAACATATAATTCAAGTACATATAGGCAGCAGAAAGTGTACCATAATATTTGTTATCATCAAAAATATAAACTCATAAGCTCGAGTTGCAACATTTTCGACCTCTATCATCCGCCGACAATGATTCTACCAATCAAACATATGTATCAACAGTGATTCTTTCAAGTCTCATCATGCAACACACTCTAAATGATGTATATTTGTTACATCAAGCCGAAGCATTTCCCCCAATGAAGGGTCTCATTTGTACTCAAATACAAAATAATAGTTGATTTATTCAAACTAGACAAGGCCTCATGGTTTTCCCCTTTTTCAGGATTTTTCACATAAAAATCTTGGTGTCTCTTATAAATGTTAAACCCTCACTTTTTATCTGATTGTGTGATGGATCTTTGTACATAGCTAAGACGTTAAACTTTATATTTCTCTATTGTCACGAATATTCTTGGACACAATAACTCTCATTTTTAAATTTATCTTAATTAATATTATTATTTGCTTATTCTACATGCTATCATTTAACTAGACAATTTACTTTAAAAAAAAAATTAACGTAAAAATTAAATTATTTAAAATTATTATATTAATTCATATGTTTGCACAGTGCACTATCAATTATATTATAAAAAAATTAACTTACTCTTTATCTCCCAAAATTTAGCTTGAACAATATATATCTATTATTATAAATATTACTATTATAAAAGCCACTCGAATTTCTTCACAAACAAAATCCTAGCCTTTCATATTAATTATTAAAATAGAATTATGGTATTTATTTTTATTATCTTATTATGATTAATTCATTATTTTAAAAATTATTAATTGTAATAACTTTTTATTTAAGCAAATAAATAAATAAATAATATATTTGAATTATATAATGCTTCTTAGTATTCATTCACATTTATTGAATACGCCTTCTTATTCTCTTTTTATTATCTCGTACTCTTCTTATTTATTTTTATTATGATCTTAATTATTATTAATTAAATATTCTTTCATGTTCCCCTCTTTGTATCTAGTTACGGAGCCAGGATTATTTATCTGCGAGGGCATAAATTTCTAATTTGAAAAATATCATCAAATCTTTTCATTCAAGCTTGAAATTGTCAATAGGGTTTTAATTTTTTTTAAATATCTAACTTAAGGTTTTCATATCTAATATAAATAAAAATAATAATTAAAAAAATATTTTATAACAAACAATAAATATATAAAAAAAAACTACATCTTATTAATATAAAAATATATACAAAATTATAATTAGCATATTTTAAGCTACTTGGTTTATATTTAAATATTGTAATCATTCTCTAGTGTAATTTGTTGGCTTTAATTACATAAATTTACTATAAAAGAGAATTTGGAAATTTTAAAATAATTAAAAATGTTGATGAAATAAAAACATAAATACAAAAATGGGGTTTAAAATCATCTCACCCTCATGGGAGAGAGAGGGAGAGGAAAGAGTGTTATAACTAGTAAGAAAAAAAAATTGTGGGGGGGGCACACGTGTCAGCATAATGTTTGTGTGCTTAGAGAGAACTGCACAAATGATGCAAAGCGTCTTAGAATCAAGTTCCAAAAGCAATTAAGTCATGCAATAAGTAAAACAAAACTAACTTGTTTTAGAAATTTGCAATTTTAAAGATTAACAAATAATAATAATAATAATAATAAAATGGTCTTCTTTTGATGTAAATTGGAAAATAAGAGAAATTTGTGCTAAAAATAATCATTAAAAGAAAAGAAATTCATTGAGAAATTAAAAAAAAAACTTAAAGCCCAAAACGTAGATGAAATTTTCACCGCAATAAGAAAATTGATAGGAAAATCTTAACAGGAGAGAGATAACAAAGTTGAAGGTGAAGGGGCTTCAATGAGTGGTTCACATGCGTGAGCGAGTTGCAGGAGCATAAGCCTACGATAATTTGGGGTATCATATAAATAAAATTAAAATGGAAAGGGTTGCAACCGAATACCAATAGGTTGATGGATGGAGGGTTAGGATTTTGTCATTTGTATGATTAAGAATGATCAAGATTGTTTTCAGTAAGATGAAGAGTTTCGGTTACATGATTAATACATCATTATGATAATTAATATAACATATTTGATATGAATAAATTTTTTATTATTAATCAGTTATAATTAAAATAATTAAAATGAAATGTTAGAATTTAATTTGGGGTAATGTATAAAGTCATAATGCGAAGGGTTGCAACAAAATACCAATAGGTTGAGGGATGAATGGATTGGATTTTTTCATTTGTATGATTAAGAATGGTCAAGATTGTATTAGAGATGATGAAGAATTTTGATTAAATGAATAATTAATATATCATTATGATAATTAATACAATTTATTTGATACAAAAAAAATATATATTTATTAGTCATTTATAATTAAAATATTTGGGTTGCAATAGAATACCAATAGGTTGAGGAATGGATGAATAGGATTTTGTCATTTGAATATAATTAAGAATGTTCAAGATTGCTTAAGAGAAGATGAAAAGTTTTGGTTAGATGAAGGATTATTATATCATTATGATAATTAATACAATATATTTGATATGAATAAAATTATATTTATTAATCAATATAATTAAAATAATTGAAATGAAATGTTAGGATTTAATTTGACTAATTAAAATGGAATGCTAGGATTTGATATGGAAGGAAATTTAAGCGGCCTTTATAATAGTAGTATATATATATACATATAATTAAAATAATTGAAATGAATGGTTAGGTTCAGAATGCAAAGGGTTGCAACATTTTTTTTTTTTTGTTAAAATCCACAGAGGGGCCTACGCATTAATTACAAAAAAAAGGTTACAAGATCCTTAAAAGAAACTTCCAGCTTTCTACTGCTCAAACAAGCTACAAAAAAAATCAAAATAACTCCTAAAATCCGGTGGTTCCCTATATTATGAATTACAAAAGACCCTAAAAACATTCTAGGGCTGCAAGTAAACAGTACTCAAAAAAGGAAGATCAAAACAAAGACATTCAGCATCATCTTCCTACAAAAAATATAATCAAGCTTCAAGTTGTTCACCATTCTGGAACTCGCAAAAACCTTGCAAAAGAAATGTAGCCAAAACTCCAGTGACCAAATCTGCACAGAAAAAACTCCACCAAAAAAGGATAATTTGACAAAAAAGGATATTTAACCCGAAAAGATATAACAGAGATAGATTAATATCATAACCAACCAGGATAGCAAAAACCTCAGTCACAGTATAACTAAAAGATATAAAGGTGCTGCAGCAGATCTAGTAAGTACTCATATAGGTATTACCCATAACCTGGAAGATCTCAAACAGAAGGAGAACCAAATGCTTAACAGTGATCAGCCAACTCTCATTAACCATACAGACACCAACCAAGACCTTGCAAGGCCTAGAAAAAATCACCAAATTAGATATTAGAATAATCAACATGGTGCAAATAGGGTTCCCAATCTTCTGAAACAACATGAACCTAATGCCTCATAAATTCCCAAAAGCTAAAAACCGGAGCATGTAAATAGTGGTAAGACAAACTTTTCTCATGAACCCAGTAAAAAGAGAAATATTGGCCTCATTAGCACCATAATTATCTAACCCATTATAAGCCAAATAACCAGCAATGTGCCAGTATACCATCACCTTATTCTCCAACAACACATTCTCTCTAGCATTCACCGAATTCAGAACGCCCACAAAGCCAGAAACTATAAGCCAATAAACCATCAACTTATCCTCCAACAACACATTTTCTCTAGCATTCACCGTATACACAATGCACACAATGCCAGAAAAAATGAAAATACAATTACTGGACACCCGAAACCAATTGCAACAACCAACCCTCCAGTACACAAGAAAATCAACGGTATTAGAAGGAGAGCAGGAAGCATAATAAGCAACAAAGCCAGCTAACAGCCAGTTCAACAACGCATTATCAGTAGCATTCAGCATATTCACAACGCCCACAAACTAGAGGAAATGAAAATACAATTACTGGATACCTGAACCCAATGGCAATAAATATTATTCCTCCAGAACACGAGGAAGCCATACTTGTTAAAACGAGAGTAGGAAGGACGACTCCATAAAATCTCAGATATGAAGGTAGATTCCAGAACAATAAACTCTTCAGATAAATTAACAAAGCTAGCCAAAAAATTATAAAAAAGATTCAGCAAAAAAGTGCTCCATACCAACAAAGAGGGATCCCAATAACACGTATAATAAAGAGCAAGAATAGAGCCAAAAAATATGTTCCGAAGACTACAATTATCATCATCAACCCACCTCCGACCATGGTAATAAAAAACAAACCAAATATCAGCAATGAAACAACTATCCAAACAGAAAATAGATAAATCATCAGGCCTTAAAAAATAAAACCTGCCAGAGAAACTACAACAGACCCATAAAAATATCTCAAGGAGCAGCCCCATCAAACTAATAAGATAAAGGCTAGAACCGAATGTAAGGAATCCCCGTCCGATCAAGTCTAGCAAGCCCTTTAATCTCTTTAGGAAGGGTAAGCTCATTGTATTCAATGAAATTACCCAAAGTGCATCCCAACTTAGCCAAAGAATCCTCAACATCATTCCCCTCTCTTAAAATGTGAGTAAGTTTAAAATTAATGCAAGAGAGGGCATGTTAATATTTCTGATTCTATAAAAATTGTTCGGATTAGAAGAAATATAACCATTAACATAATGAGTGATAAGCAAAGCATCAACTTCAATCCATAACTTAGTAATACCAAGAGAAATGATTAAATGGATCCCAAATAAAAGACTTTCAAGCTCAGCTTGAATAGCAGTAGTAACATTAGCAGGACCCGCATAAGCCATAATGACCCTACCATTGGATTCACGAAAGATACCACCACAACCAACAACATTAATGTTTTTAGAACCATCAGTGTTAAGTTTAAAGCAACCAACCTCAGGTTTCATCTAGTAAATAGTTCTATCACTGCTAAAAGTAGTATGGGGAGTAATACTAACACCAAACTCACTAGCCAAGTGATAATAACCTTTAAAAGAATCAACTTTTAAAAATTTCGCAACAAAAAGTTGATTAATTTTAAACTTCACCTTAGAGATAACAGTGGCAGCTTCCATTTTAATATTCTCATGTTTGGAACCATTCCTGCTTCTCCAAATAAACCAACAAATTAGAACATGAAGAATGTTGCGAATGTGGCCTTTAGTAGTAATAAACCATTCCTTTAAAACATCAGCTATTGTGTTGAGATGATAAGTAGTAAAGACTTTAAACAAATTATCAAAATATTTACAGACTTTCATAGCAATAGGACCTTGATAAAAAACATGAATAATATTTTCATTGTGATAATAACATTGACATTTAGAAACAATATAAAAACCTTTTCTAATAAGAATAGAACCAACAGGAATATATTTATTCAAAATCCTCTAGACAAGAAAAGAATAAGTGGGAGGAATGCTCATATGCCAATAAACAACATTAATATAATTCCTAGGCAGAGGTTGTTTAATGGTATACCGAACTTGTTTAGTACTAAAATTTCCATCATTAGAACAATTGAACAAAATGCAATCTTCACTTTCCGAATGAATAGTCATTTTGCAAATTAAAGTGATGATAAAATCAGGAAGAAAATTTGATAATAAATCAATGTTCCAGCCCCCATTGCAAATAAAATCTCTCGCCTTATAATTAGAAATGGAGCGAGTGTGAAGCATGTTATCAATAGAAAAGTTACCCACCCACTTATCTTGCCAAAAGTAGATATTACCAGCTCCCAAACCCCATTGAAAAAACTCTTCAGCTTCCCACTTAATATTGCATAATCTTTTCCAATTGAAGGAATCACCTTGTTTAAAAACACAGTTCAAAGGATGTTTACCAGCACAGTACTTAGACTCCATAAATTTAGCCCATAAGCTTTTTTTGGCTCTAAAAGAAAACTACAATTTATGATTAAAAGTCGTAATCATATCCGTAAAAGTTTTCAACCCTAATTTACCTTCTTCCAAAGTCCCAGAATAATTAAGCCAAGAACCCCACACAATAGACCGATTACCATCTTTAGAACCCCACAAAAATTTATTGAATAAAACTTCCATCCTTCTACAAACATTTAAAGTCGGGCATATAGTGTGAAGCAAGTATATAGGTATAGAACAAAGCACATGCTTAATCAGAACAAGTCTAACACCAAAAGACAAAAATTAAAAGCCCAACTAGTAAGCTTGTTATGAATAGTAGAGAAGATATCATCAAATAAATGGGACCGCTTCTTCCCCTTGTAAAGAGGCGTACCTAAATATTTTAAAGGAAGAAACCTCTTTCTTAAACCAAATTTTCTTTCAATACTTTCAATACGATTAGAAGTAATGGATTTAGCAGAAATAAAGCAGCACTTAGACAAATTAAAAGTTAAACCACTAGCTTGCTGAAAATTATTAAAGAACTTAAAGAGAATGTTCACCATTTAAATAGATCTGTTAGAGAATATGATGAAATCATCAGCAAAGCTCAAATGGGTTAAAGGAATGCCACCTCCAGATTTAAAGTACAAATTAGGATTTATTCTAAAAAGTTGATTCATACCCCTAGATAAAAATTACACAGCTATAATAAACATGGCAGGAGATATAGGATCTCCTTGTCTAAGACCATGAGAGGAACGAAAAAAACCATGAGACATACCATTAATAATCACAGAAAAGTATCAATTTTCAATCATATTTTTTATCAAATTAATAAATTGCAAGTTATCGCCAAAATGATTAAGGATACGATACAGAAATTCCCAGTTAGAGCTGTCAATATTCAACACGACTTGAAACACGACTAGAAAACGACACGGAAAAATCCATGTTCGGGTCAACCCGGGTAGCAAACCGGTCGTGTTCGGGTTAGAGAAATTGACCCGATTTGAGTTCCGGGTCGTGTTTGGGTCAACCCAAAAACCCAAATATGACCCAATTCTAACCCGTGAAATTTAACTCGGCCGGTCGAATTCGTCGCTTCACGCCTTCACGCAATCACGCCTTCATGGCTTCACCTATTTGGTCGAATCGCGGGATTAGGTTAAATACTTAATAGTATACCATTCATCCATTCCGTCATTTTGGTTCGACGAGTTCGCTCAATCGCTCTGCGTGCTGGAGCTGGAGAGTGGAGTCCTTGCCTAGTTGCCCTAGTTTTTGATTTTTTGCCTTTCCTCTTCCTTCTTCGTGAGTGATTGTTATTTGATCACAGACTCGTAGGTGATGAATTCTGATTTTAAGTCTCCTCAGTCCTCTCCTTCTCATCTTGATTCTTGAAGTCTCATGCTCTCCCCATGTCATCATATATTGAGAATCGAAATTTCCTTTTGATCTTTTGGATACACTGTTTTGATAGGATTATTGCTTGGTAAATGGCAAGATTTATTGATTTTTTTCTCTATTATGCGTTTCCCATTTCTCAAGCAGAAACCCTAGGGAATGTTGTGAAGATTTCGTGATTAGCAAACCCTAGAGTTGATTTATCACTTATTTCCTTTATTCTTTACTGATTTTCAAGATTTTATTTATGTTTGATTACATTATTAATATTTGAGATTAAATGAAATGTGAAATCCCTTTCACCCTTTATCGCTTTGTTTATGTTCATGAGTCGTGACAGTTCGTTGTATGTTGGACTGTTCGTCGTCGTCATCCTTATTTCTTTTTGTTGTGATTGTAGTTGAGTGTGGATTGTGGACTGACCGACTGAGTTTAAATTGATCTTAGTTTTAGCTGTAACCATGTGCAGTGTGTTGTGCGCCACTGCGCCTGTGCCTCTGTGGTCCTGGGAGTTTTGACTTTGTAGTATATCTTAAACATTTAAATGCTATTTAATTTTGATGTTGTTATTATCAATTTCAATTTGTTAATGTTATTGTTGGAGGCCTGGAGGGTGGAGCCATGTATTACAATATTATTTGGGTTTGGGGGTTTGAGATTGAATAGTTGTTTATAATTTATATTTTGTTGTTGTTGAATATATGGAGGATTCTAACACAGTGGTAGAAAGTACTCCATTCATTGAGAATGTAGATCTAGGAAATGCTCCTATTTCAGCTGACTTTGAAAAAGAAGATGATGATTTGTGTAATATTATTGAAAAAGAAGGAGATGAACCATCATCTATTAAGAAAAGACGAAGAATGTGTTCAACGGTTTGGGGTTATTATGAGATGTTACCTCTTCCTAGTGATGGAAATCAGAGATGTAAATGTAGAAGATGTGGGGCAATATATCAGTGTGATAACAAGTATGGTACTGGCAATTTAAGACATCATATACAAAATTGTAAAAAAAGAGACACTCGTGATATTGGACAACTTATTCTACAGTCAAATGCTACTTTGACTATCTCTATGACTGAATATACGTTTGACATTCATGAGTTTTATGAGTTATTCATTGCTTGCATAATCATGCATGATCTTCCTTTTCAGTGTGTTGAATGGCCCAGTCTTCATTCTTTGTTGCAATATCTTCGTCGTAATCTTCAAATAATATCTAAAAACACTGCTAGAAGTTATTGCAATAAAATGTTTACTAAAGAGAAATGCCTTCTTCAAAAGGAGATTCTGCAAAGTAATAGTAGAGTTTCATTGACTTTTGACCTATGGACTTCAATTAATACAGATGGGTTCATTTGCTTGACTGCACATTTCATTGATAACAACTAGTTGTTGCAAAAAAAAATAATCAATTTTGGTTTTATGCCACCACCACATGATGGTATTGCTTTGTGTGAGAAGCTTCACTATTTTGTAACTGAATGGAAAATTCATAATAGAATATTCAGCATAACTCTGGACAATGCTTCAGCTAACAATGTTTCCGTTGAATTCTTAAGAAACCAATTAAATTTGCGTGGTGCATTGTTATGTAAAGGTGAATTTTTCCATATAAGATGTTGTGCTCATGTTGTGAATCTTATCATGCAAGAGGGATTGAAGGAGGTTGATATCTCTATTCTTAATGTTAGAGAAAGTGTAAAATATGTGAAAGGATCATAAGCTAGAAAGCAAAAAAATTTAGAATGTGTGAAACAAAGTTATCTTGATTCAAAGAAAGGATTAAGACAAGATGTGCCTACGAGGTGGAATTCGACATTCATTATGCTTGATTCAGCTATTTATTATAAACGCGCCTTTCAACATTTGGAACTACTTGACTCTAACTTCAAAACTTATCCTAGTAATCCTGAATGGGATAGGTTGGAGAGTATTTGTAAATTTCAAACACCTTTTTATGAGATTACTTGTGCATTCTCAGGCACTAAGTATCCTACTTCAAATATGTTCTTCCCTTGTGTATCTACGGTTTATGCAGCACTTAAGCATGAACGGGCTTATGGTATTAAGTACATCCGAAATATTGTAACAAGGATGTTAGTAAAGTTTGAGAAGTATTGGTTTGATTTCTGTGATATCTTGGCAATAACAGTTATCTTGGATCCTAGGTACAAGTTCACATTTGTTGAATGGTGTTATAAAAAATTATATGGAAGTGATTACATATCTGAAACAAAGAAGGTTATGGATAAGCTATTTGCATTATTTTCAAACTATGAGAAGGTGAACGAACAAACCTTCGATGAACTGTCCTCGTTACCCACAGTTGCTCTCAAGTGGATAGCTCAATGACTTTTCCTCCAACAATTATAAAATCACAGTTTCTTCAGGTAGTAGTAATTCTTATTCAGCTTTTATAATTACTATTTTCAGTATTTTGTAACTTTTCATTAACTTATTTTTGTTGGCATTCATAACTAGTATTATGACTCATTTGAAGAGGAAATTACTATGCCTAAGAAGTCACAACTTGAAATGTATCTTGAAGAACAAAAAATTGATAGGAAGGTTAAGTTAGATATATTACATTTTTGGAAAGGAAATCAATACAGGTATCCTGAAGTGGTAGCTATTACTAGAGATGTTTTATGCATTTCCATTTCCACAGTTGCTTCAGAAAGTGCATTTAGTAACAGTGGTAGAATTTTGGATCAATATAGAAGTGCTTTAAAACCTGACATCGTTGAAGCATTAGTTTGCAGTAAGGATTGGTTACATGGAAATAATGGTAAATGCTCCAACTTTGGACATTAACTTCTTTTATGACTTCATGTAAAAACTTAAAAGTAATATGTTTTTTGTAGTTATGATTGATCCGGAACTGTAGGGTATAACTGAGGACATCATGAACTTGGGTATTACAGAAATTGTCAGCGAGGATGCCAAATGTTCAGATAACAGAGTTGCCTAGTGGATTTTTATTGCATTTTTTTTTAAATGAACTACTGTTTGGACACTTGCTAGTTGTTGCTTGACTTTATTATTTTTAAACTACTGCTACATGGTTGTAAATATGGGATTTTGCCTTTTTGGTGCTGTTAAGTAATTGTTCCGTATTCTCCTAAATTTAGCTCTGAAGGGCTAGTATTTCACTGGTTGCCGGGCCGTTGTTGTAAGCCTGTAACCCTGTTGAAGTTTTGTTGTCCAGATGTCTGCTTAAAAACTGAATTTTATGTTTAATTATTTATTGTTGTTGCTACTTGCAATTTGGTTGTTTCAATTTTATGTTTTCTGAATTCTGATTAAGTGAGGCTGCTGCCTCCTGGCTGCTGGGTGCCTGAATGTTGGCCGTTGATGTTGCCGACTTGCAATGTTGCTGTTAAATGTTAATGTATCCTGTGAAGGCTAAACTACTTAGTCTACTTGCAATGAATTAATGTTTTATTATTTTTGATGATTTGATGTGAAGGCTAAACTGGTAAAGGGTATAACTATGAAAGCTCAAGCAATGATGAAAAACCTTCTAAACAGAAACTGATAGTTGTTGACCTGTCGTGTACTCGTGTGTTGGTTAATACTATTGCAACCAGGTGGTATTTGTGTTAGCTAAATGCCTAAATTCATGAGCAGATACTTTATTAATTCATTGATACTACATTAAGTCATTAAGTTTAATGCAAATTGCCGCCTTTGATGGTAATAGTTATAAAAATCGAATATGTTCGAGATTAAATACTGGCTAAATGTGTTGGAGACTTTGAGGGTTTACCTGAGCTAATGATTAATGAAATAAAGCTTTCTAGTTATACAATTATGCAATCTAGGGCTTCACATTATTTGGAAATTTATCATTTGTATTTTTTTATTAATTTTTAGTTTTTAGCTTTTAGTGTTTATTGTTTAACCATTTTTTATTTTGCTCTTAATTCAAGTTGAATACAGGTTCAACAATTAAGAATTCAAGATGAAGTATTGAAGTGTTTGTTGTTTGCACTTGGCATGTGTTTGTTGTTTGCACTTGGCCCTAAAATAAGAATAAAGAAGTATAATTTGAGTTTGTTTGTAAAGTATTTAATTTGTATTTTACTATTTTGTAGATTGTAGATTTGTAGTTCACTAATTTGTAATAAATGATTGTAATTTGTAATTAAATTTTAGCTATTTGACGTTATTATTTTGATGTTTATTGTTAAATTAATGTTTTGCTGCTAATCAACAGACTTTTTTAGTTAAATTATTGATTCACTAATTCAATTTAACTCTGTTTTTTAACAAATTTTTAATATTTTTCATGTATTTAAAATTTTTCGTATCGGGTCGTTTTGACCCGGACCCAATCTAGGTCAGGTTCGGGTCTACAGAAAGGACCCGAACTCAATTCCGGGTCGTGTTAGTTACTGCCGGGTCAAATTCAGGTCTGACCCGAACACGACCCGTGGACACAAATTGACAGCCCTATTCCCAGTTGAGATTATCATAAGCTTTGGTAATATCCATCTTAAAGATGATATTACCACCAGCCACCTTCTTATCCAAATCATTAACTAATTCTTGAGCAAGCAAGACATTGTCAAAAATGGATCTGCCTTTCACAAAACTAGATTGTTCCAAAGATATAATGTTGGGAAGAATTAAGGCAAGTCTACTCATTAAAACTTTAGCAATAAGTTTATTAAAAATAGAACATAAGCTAATAGGCCGAAAATCATTCCAGTAGTTATATTATGAGACTTAGGAATTAAAGCAATAGAAGTGGCAGTAAAATATTTAGGGATAGGGACTCCCCTAAAAACTCCACAACCGCAATAACAATATCCTTTTTAATGATATCCCAATACTTTTGAAAAAATTTATTAGTAAAACCATCAGGGCCAGCCACAAAATTAGTGTTCATAATTTTTAAAATACTCCAAATTTCCTCCTCGGTAGGAAGACTAGTAAGCATCATATTGTCATCCACTGAAATAAGGGACGGGACAAAAGAAAAATCCATATTAAAATTCGGATTGAAATTGGAATTAAAAGCTTGCGAGAAATATTCAATACCTGAAGAATTAATCATATCAGGGTCCTCAATAATACTCCAGTTAGTATAAGTAATCTTGTGGATGTGCCTTTTAATCTTATTATGATTATCAATGCTATGAAAATAAGCAGTGTTACGATCTCCTTCAACAAGAAATTTAGACGAAGCCTTTTGTCTCCAATAGGCTTCTTCCTTTTCCTGCAACTTAAAAAGATTAATCTTGGCTTCATTAAGAGAAGCCAAATTATCAAAAGAAGTATTAGACAAGTAAGACATCTCAGTAATTTCAACATCTTCTTCAGCCTTCAGGATATTAGCAAATAAGTTTTTAAAAATGCATTTATTCCACCAACTAAGTTTTTTTTCAGTCTTTTAAGTTTAAACCAGAGTCTAGTCATGTCATACACATTATCAGAATGAAAAAGAGGAGCATCCCAATTATCTTTCACAGTTTGCATGAACTTATCATCAAGAAGCCACATGTTTTGAAATCTAAAAGGTTTAAAATTGTTGTCATTGTTCTTACTAATGCTTAACAGGAAGGGAGAATGATCATATAAAGTACGATTAAGGTGAGTATTTGAGTATTGGGATAAGCAATGATCCAAAAATTATTGAAAAGAATGTGATCTTTGCCACATGATGTCTTTATTCCAAGTAAAGCTATTACCAGAAAAGCCAATGTCATGCAAGTTACAATTCCTTATCATATCATTAAAATCCTCTATAGCATTAAAATTAGGAGCTTTACCTCCCACACGTTCAGTAGCATTAGTAATACAATTAAAATCACCACCCATAAATCAAGGAGCATTCACATTAGTCGAAAAATCAAGTAGTTGATACCAAAGGATATTTCTCCCAATTCTAGAGCAAGAAGCATAAACAAAAGAGGCAAAACAAGAAACTAGATTTAGAGTAATATTAGTATGAATAACTTGAGGGTTATCCATAATGACATGTAACAAAATGGACCGCTTCCAAAAAAGCCAGATTTTATTAGTACAGTTCCCAAAACAAAAGTCAAAACCCAAGTTTGTTGCAACCCATGACCCCAAGCTTAAGATTTTGATGATGACAAATAATAATTGACTTGAGATTCATTGAATATTATTTGCTATTGTCCGTGAGTACTAACATTTCAGGAAGATCAAAAGCTACTCAGGACGACAGGAAGACTCAAGGATGGGTAGATTAGGAGTATGAGTCTGCAATGTATTTTGTTCTTTATTTTATTTTTTATTTTCATGAGTCTGACCACAAAATGCATAAAAGTCTGAGCAACCATACACACACATAGGGGGAGAGTGTTTTAAATGAAAATTTTAGATTTTTCTTTCTATGTAGACTGTACAGTACGAAATTAAGTCGTACCGTACGATCAGAGCTTTGTAGGACGATTCTGTGAATAGATCGTACTGTACGAATATATTCGTACTGTACGATATGTTCAAAGCCAAAACCCTAACAGCCGTCTTAACTTAAGTAAGATGTTTTCCGCCGCTCGTACTGTACGAACAAGTTCGTACTGTACGATTTTCTTTAATTATTTAATTTAACCCGTGATTAGTGCAAGAGATCCCGGCTTAATTATAATTTGAACATCATACTGTACGAACACATTCGTACAATACGATGAGCAGAGATGAATTATAATCATCCCGGATGATCAGTTGTTTTTTGTCTCATCGTACTGTACGATATACATCATACCATACGATGAACAGAGATGATGTTTAATCGTCCCGACTATCATCTTGTATGAACTATGTTGTCATGGATCGTACCGTACGATTTAGTATCGTATTGTACAAACATTTTTAAACTGTTCGTACCACTTCGTACCAGGATGAAGTATATTTATAAAGATCGTACTGTACGATTGTATAACCGTATTGTACGATAGTAACGGCTACTTTGAGATTTCAGGGATTTTGGAGCCCGTTTTATGGGTAAAAACTTGTCATATTTTGATGTGTGAATCAAGAGAGGTGAACGTGGTTAGAGAGGGATTCCATGGGAGAAAGCTCTAGAGAAGTTCTTTAGGGTTGAGAGAGGAAGGAGAAAGTGAGCGTTGTGAGGGAGAAGAGGTGTGAGGGAGATCACACGGTTGCTCCGAACTTGCTGCATCTTGCTCCTCCTGTGGCCCTAGAAGAATTTGAGGGAGGATCTCCAAGGGAAAGGCTCATCTACATCCATGACCTCGAGGTACTCTGCCTTCTCCAGGAGGGAGATAAACGAGAAGGTTCTCTGCCGTCGCCAGGAGGGCGAAAACAGAGATTGGCACTCCGCCACGCAAGGTTGGTGAAAGGGAGGTTTGTAAAGGCTTCTCCGCCTTGCAGAGGGGGGCAAAAGGAGAACTATAGAGGGTAGTGAAAATCTCAGAGCAGAGGACTCTGGGGAGTGGATGTAGGTCATATTTTGATCGAACCATTATAAAAATCTTGGTGTGTTTTTTCCTTACTGCTCTTTCATTACTGCGTGCCTTTTTAATTTCAAAATATTTGCCTTGGGAAATTTGAAAAAAAAAAGGTTGTTTAATTTTTCATATTAAAATTCTAAAAACAACGAAAATATTTAGAACTCCTGCTTAGGTTTTAATTATTGTCAAAAAAATTTCACAATTCACCCCCCTCTTATCCATCTAGTAATTTCAATTGGTATCAGAGCGGGTTTCAAAAATAGTGTTTTAGAAAACCTTGAAAAAATCGATTGTTGACCTCATTAGTCGAGGTCAATTTCCACGGATTCAATTCTAGCAACTAGGTATTCGTAGCCTAGTGTAGATGTCGCCTTTAGGATTTCTTTAGGCGGACACCTAATGACGTAGCATCGACTCGAACTTACCACTCAGCTCGAATCAAAATCAATTCAATCCAATTCTAATTCAACCTCAAATCAACTCTTTTAAACCAAAATTTGCTACACCAATCGAATTGAAATCAAATCAAATTAACTCAAATTGAATTCGATTTCAATGGTTCCGATTAACCCGTTTTGACTCGTCACAAGTATATATATAATAATAATTGATACATCGTCAAAAATTATCTTAATCAGGCACGAATCTCGATGCAAAATCAAGTTTGGAAACTTCAAAAATTAATTCGGAGTTCATCCAAACTCCGATTTCAGCAAACTTACAGTCGATCTGAGCGTCTCAGGAATACAAACCCAACGACACCAAGATCAACCCAATCCGAACCCAAATGAATCCGAATCAAGGGCTCAAAATGCTGTTGGAAGGTTCAAACCGCAATTTGAGTGACCAAACGGTCTCCGATTTTGACGAGCTTATACTCGAATCGAACGGCTCGACGAGACGAATCCAATGCGCCCAAGATCACCGAATTCCGAAATCATTAAGGTCTTCAAATGTCAACCGAACGGTCCATGGTCAAAGGGTTCAGCAACAACCCATAACCACCCACTCTCCCTCTCCCTCAACCCATAACCACCCACTCTCACTCTCCCTCAACCCAAAAAAAACGTCCAAGCCTCTCTCCTCTCATACATGACACAAAAAAAAAACTTGAAGCCTCCCTCTCACACAGAAATCCCGAACTCCCTCACCTGTTCGAAAGATTCGCAAGTCCGCCGCCAGCCCTAGGGACCCTCAAACAAATTTTTTCTCTGCTGCGATTTATCCGACCAAAGGTAACAAAAAGTAGTAAACCTTCTTCTTGATTCTAACATTCTTCTTCTTTTATATCAATCAACAAAAGATCAAGATAAATTGATTCTAATTTATCTTTGTATTTGTAGAAATAAGAAATGAAATTTTATCATCTTTATTTCTTGAAATATGATATTCATTTCTTTGAAAATTGAAAACATGTTGTTTAAGAAGTCTTCTTTTATTGCATAGAACAATATATATGTATTTTATTATCTTAAATCTTCTGTTTCTGTTTTGACAACGGAATTAGATACATCTATTTTATCTAAGTTTGCTAGAATCGTCAATTGTATTAGCAAAATATTGAAGTTTGTTCCAGCATACAACTTTTATATTTGAACTCAAATAAAATGGTTATGGATTTTAGAAATTATTAGATGGATTATATGCATAATTGAAGTATAAAACTATCATATGGCATGTGTCGATTTGGAATAAATGAGTAAATTGGAAAGATTGCATTCATGTGTAAAGGTTTAGTATTATATGATATATCAAAAATTGATTGATTCTTTGTATGTTTTGGAAAGTGGAAATGTGATGTTTTAAAAAATAGAGTATGAAATTTGAAAGTGAAAAGTGTAGGTTTTAAAAGATGGTGTTTATGAAAGATGAAGGGTAAAATGTTTTGTATGTAAGCAAAAAAGTGAAAAGTGGAATGATGTGTTTAAAAGTGAATTGTTTGAAAAGCAAAATTGTGGAGTTTGTATGTATATGAGCTTGGTTGTATGTGTTGGAAGATGTACATTTTGAAAAGTAGATTAAGTAATTTTGAAGTGTGGTTTATGTTTGATTTAGAAATGTGAAATTGTGTATTTGTAAAGAAAATTGTATATTTTAAAGGTAAAGCGTGTGTATGATTTGAGAAGTAAATTTTGAGATTTCGGAAGAATTAAAAGTGTATGTTTTAAAAAGTATAAGTGTGAACTTTGAAAGGGTGAGATGTGTAAATTTTTGGAAGGAGAACATGTGTATTTTGAAAGAGATATTTGAAAAGTAATCTATATGTGTTTTGAAACATAACATGTGTATATGTGATTTGAAAAGTGGAAATCGTATATGTGTTGGAAAAGTGAAAATGTAGAAAAGTAAAGTGCATGAGTGATTAAATAATGAAGTGTAGAGTATGATTTTGGGAAGGGAGAAGTGTGCAAATGTGAGAGGTAAAGTGTTTATTTGGTAGAAATTGTGTAAGTTTAGAAGAGTGGAAGTAAATATTGGAAAGGTATACAATATGCTTACAAAATAAAGGTTCCAAAAGTGCAATCAACAGAACTGGTAATCAAGCCCGAAGAAAGGTACGTCTTTATTTTTAGTAAATTTCAATTATTTTATTATTAATTATTAAATGTGCTTTCTAATCCCTGTTTTCCTTGTTTTTCCTGTTTTATTTGCATGAACTGCGAGGAATGGTACCGGTCGAGGGAACAAAAGGACAAGGAGCTAAAGGCGTCAGTCGCCTCTATCCAACCGGGTAGAGGTGCTACGGGCGAAACCACCGGGTCGTAGCCCCCGGTGACTGTAAGTATTTCTAAACTTAGAAAACCTTTAGGGACCCCTTGATGTGGTGTGCGTGAATCATTTCCTTTTAGGTCCCTGTAGTAACTTCAATTTTATTAGGTTTACTTTTATTTTCTATTAGATCCCTAAACCCCTATTACATATACGCAAAGTCCCAAGGGTTAATAAATAACCAAAATTTCGTCCCATATAATAGTAGTGACATTTAAGGACAATAATTAAGGACTGAGTCTTAGAAAACCTAGACTTAGGATGCATGCACACTTTAGGATAGAAACATATAACAAAAAAAACTTAGTGACACCTCACCTTAGGATTAGTGAATATTTTTAAATTAAAATTCAATCAATTAGAAAACTTTAGCTAATAATTGACCTAGGACATATCAAAATCACACTTTCTAATACACACACTTAGAATTGTTTGTTAGGACAACCGACTCTAGTTTTAGGTTAGGCCGGTGTTTATTTCCTTACTGCACTGTGACGGGCTTTTTCTCGAGTTTTATTGCATGCTGGTTGTAAAATATTGGTGTGTTTGTTTATTTAATTTTACTGCACTCTGTGTTGGTTTGATTGACGATTAGATTACCCATAGGCTAGGAGCGATCTGGATTGTTAACATGATTTTTTGCAGGTGGCCACACTCATGCAGGGAAGAAAAAGGGGGCTAATTAATTAATAATAAATAAATGCTACAGGTGCTTCAGCTGCTTAGCCCCCAAATGAAGAAGAGTGTGGCCAAGTGTGGCTTAATAATTTAAATTCAATTGCATATATATATAACTGCGTGGGATGATTTTTGTTATAAATTGCTTAGGATAACCTTGCAGGTGGATTAGATTTTCATTTCCTTTCTGTGAAATGAAATGTAATGTAAATATAATATATCAAGAGTCAATAAATGTGAAAGTGATTTTTTTGAAAGTGGGATATTACATCCAATTTGGAATCCAAAGAAAGGAGAATATACCTTAAAGGATTATTCTCTTTTATTTGGAAAGCCAAATTAGGATGATTCAATATCCGAATAGAAAAGAAAATACCCCTCTTAGGGATGAGTTTCTTTTCATTTGGATATCCAGAACCCGACGGACCCGAGAAGTTTGTAGAAGAAGAAAATACAGAACAAGAAGATTGAAGAAAGAAGAGGAAGAAATGAAGATTTAAGGAACAGTATATCCCATTTCAAAAATCACTTGCGTCATTCTTAGGATTAGAATCCGGGTTTGTTGTCAGTGGTGCCCGGCCATTTTACTTTTCTGCAAATTCTGGGTGTAATATGGACATTGGACATTGGACATTATATTTGGATTATTAAAATTGATTGTTTACATTGTTTGTGCAATAGATTTTTTTTAGGACCTTGCATGCCGTGTTTTGTTTTAGCCTGGATTCGAAACGGAGAGATTTTTTTCGTAAGGGTACGCTTAAAATTTTTCTACTTGTAATTTTAAATAAAAAATTTTAGGCTCACATAGTAACTCTAACGATCTAAGAAGTAAGCTCGGGACCGCCGAGAGTCAGCATAAGCATATTAATACTTTCTCTTCCTTGTTAGGCATCTCCCCGCCTGCGGGTTCTGGCAGACCACTTGACCTATGAGGGTGTAGTTCTGTCAAGGGGAAGTTGTGCAATCTCTAGGGAAAAATCTATTTTCTAAGCCTAAATTTTTAAACTGCTTCATTATCATTTTATGCATTCGAGTCAATTAGCATGCATTGCATTAGATACAAACTAAAAAGAGTATAAACTTTTAATTGCATTTCTAGACATTTATCACCCTACATAAGTTGAGGGGCTAATTAGGAATTATCTTAGATGTCAGCCCCAATTCCTTAAAACTTAAATAACATCCCTACCCATCTTTCATAAGAGATTGGACACATAGTTTTAAAGCGCCTAGGTGGTTAGCTGGCTCCCCAATCCAGGCCGGGGTAAGTCCAGATTTGCACTTCATTAGTTAGGTTCGGGTCACTACGTTGTAGTACCCAAATTAGATTTAGGTTCTGAGGCAGATTCTTTTTAGATCTTAAGTCCTCGCCCTCTGGGAATATAAATCCCAAATTTCTAATAAAATGTCAACTTAAATATAAAATTTCTCTCTTAAAATGTAAAGCCCAACATATGATAGACTGAGGTTGCCTCTGAGCTTCTCAGAATCCGGCTCCTCCTACTTTTCCTCCTTTGACTCGCTAATAAATATTCAACATTGAGCTTTCTCCTTGGAAAATCTTTACTTCTGTTCCTTGTCTTCTACTTTGTAGTCAAAAGGGTATGAAATCACTGCTTTAATCGAGAGTTTTCTTAGGAGCATTCCTCCTAGGATGTAATTAACTATAGGAGCTTGCTCCTATAGGGATTTGAGAACTCCAGACTAAAATAAACCTTGTTTTATTCATATAAAACAAGGGAAGAATCTTTGGGAATGCAGATATCTTTAAAAAACTTCATTTCTAATCTTAAATATGCTCGTAGTATGTTATTATTATCTTTTCAGGCAATATAATTTATTGCTTGTTATATTTAATTTTAGAAATGATGAATTTTATAAAATTCATTCTTGATTTTGGATGTCTTGAAGAATGTTATGTTCGTCTTTAAAGATGATATAATATTCTATTTGTTATATCTAAATAAAAGAATGAATAAATTTTTCAAAAAGCTTATTTCTATTTTTAAACACATTCTTAAGAATTTCATGTTTATTTTTTGAAATAATATGCTATTCTTTAAATTGTGTTTGATTATAGAAATATCAATTTTCAAAACCCTATTTTGATATTGAATCCATTATAGAATATTATGTCAGTTTCTCAAAATTGTACTTTATTCTTAAATGTAGTATTCGATTACAAAATAGGAGAAAATCAAAATCTGCGTGGTGTGACACAAATTTTTTTTCCACCAAGGTTTTTCTGGCGACTCCGCTGGGGATCAATCCTCTCTCCATCTTTAGCAGTGTTTTTTACCCTTTAATCGGTAGTATACTTATGCTCGTCATAGGTAGAAACTACTTTTCTTCCGCCGGTTCTTTTATTCATTTCATTCTTGGATAATTTGGCCGGTATCTAAAAAATTTTTAGAGGTCTTATTTTGGACCCCGTTAGAAAACTAATGGGAAGATCCTTTGTGCGACCTTTTTGTAAAGAAATTTCCTGTGCTAATTCGAATGTTGCAGTTACATTTTTCTTGTAGCTTGATGTTTGACTTAGCACTGGGTCCAAAATCCCTTTGCCCAATCTTTAGTAATATGTATAGTTACTTTTTTTTAGTAACTTAATGTATTATTTGGATTGGGTCCAAATAACTTTAAGACTTCAATAATTTTAAACTTCTCTGTGTCCTAGCTAATATGTTGCAGTTATATATTTTTATAACTAAATATGTGGCTGGACAAATCTCAAGAAAATTTGAGCTTTTAAATCAAACTTTCTCCTTATCTAAACCAACATATTACAGTTATATATTTTTATAGCTTAATATGTTTGGTAGGATATGGTCCAAAAGCTCAAACCTTCAAATCAAAATTTTCTACTTGTCCTAATAGCATATTGTAGTTACATGTCCTTTGTAGCTTGATATGTTTGCTAGGACAGGGTCCAGAATCTGATATATGCAAGATTTTCAAGATTAAATTCAATTTACATTGAGAAAAGTTTGAAGGTTCAAATACAAGTTAAGCTTATAAAAATAATTTTTGCTAGAGAAAATAACAGGTTGATTTCTTTTAAAAAGAAATTTACCTCTATCTTTCTTAAATTGTAATTAAAATTTCATTGTGGTTGACTCCTCTAAACCTTAAAGAATAAGACCTATGGTTATCAATGCTAAAATGAAAAGTGTGTTCCCTCCCTCCCTCCACTTGGGTGGATTAATGCTTTAGATGAAGATATATTTAATCTCATTTCCATTCGGAACCTCAAAACACAAAAGTTTAGCTAATTTTGTTAGGTTCCTAGCAATCGCTGAATTAAATTCAAATATATTTTCAAATCTTTTATTCAACCATGTTATGATTTTTCTAATCTTAGGAATGAATAATTATTGGTTGATATATTGAAGTTTGAAAATATTTGGAATTCCCTCACCTTTAAACCTTCTTGTAGGTTAAAGTTTAATATGCCTATAAATCCTATTTCCTAAGATTACTACATGGATACGACAATTTGTCCTCTGCCATGTGATTTAACTCTGATAGAATGTGGATCTTAAGGTATGCGATGAAGATAAATATAAAAGTTATATAAAAGCTTTTGTTCATCATTTATAGTTTTCTCTTATGGTAATACTTTTAAATCAAATATTAGCTAAGTTTACTCTTGGTTTTATTACTCCATTTGAGAAAACTCATGAGCAATTCTTGTTAAGATTGATCATCTTAAATTCCTCTTTCAGTCAAAGACTTGGGATAATTCAAGGTTTGTTATTAAGGCTAACCCATGATACGATAAACATTTCTTTGTCATGTGGCTTTTTCTTAAAAGTAATTGATATACCTTGAATTGATACCGAGTCAGGTGATTTTATAACATCTTTAATAGTTTTTCCTCTTCAATAGTGATAAAAAATTATCATATTTGGGTTTACCCATTATGATATCCATAAATAACTTCATTTGAATTAAGATTTATGTCAAATTGGAATTGAAGGAGGTGGAAGTCTTATTCATCTTCTTATCGTTATACATCTTATAGGCATCTTGCAAGTTGATGAACTTGTTTCATAATGATCTCATTCAAGTTGTTTATTCATACTATAGGATTGGGTCCAATTTATAAATCCATCTTTATTGTATAAAAGGGTTAATTTTTTTTTACTCTTATACTTATAAGATGATTTTACAACTGAAATAATCTTTTCAAGATTTAAATAGAGGAAGCCTCCTTAAAAAAAAAAAAAAAAGGTGAAGAAAGAAAAGAAAAGAAAAAAAAAGAGACACATTCATTAAATGTGTAGCAAAAAAAAAATAATAAAAAAAAATAAAAGTGGCTTCCCTTTCTAAATCTTGAATATCAAAGGACCTATTTATCCTTTAGTATTTTTAACACTTGATTTTGAGATTACAAAATTTTTGTTCATCATCAAGCATTGATGTTTTATTAGATGTAAAATATTAATATCATCTACAAGATTTGAAAATATTGAATTTCTACCTCTAATTTGATTCTCTTTTGATATAATTCTTAATTTAATGAAAACATAAAGAAGGAAATCCCAGTTTTGCTTGTAGGGAGCTTTGATCTGGGTTAACAAAATCTAAATCTCGAGACCTCTCTAGTTAGCAAACTTGAGTAGGTCAGTTCAGATTTTCAAATCATTATCAAGAAAAATTAAATAGATGATCAATCTAACTAGAATTATAATGGTGCTGATTGTGCATTATTGGGTTTCACGTATCTAACCTAATTGAGATGCATAAACAAACCATTATCCAAATATCTTCAACTCTCTTTTGAGTATCTTCCAATTTGAATGAGATTCTAGATAGAATCCTGATGCTAGATGATCTATAGTGATATTTATAGATATAAAAATCACTTTCTTTGAATTCAAATTTTTGAAACTAAACTAAGGGACATCCCTTAGTTGGTTCTGAGATAATTGTCTAATGTTCTCATTCACTATTGAGTAGATATCATACAAATATAAATCTATTATTGACTGAACTAGGATGTTAGAACATGAGGGGTTCTATCCTTAGTAATGTCGATGATACCTTTGTTTGAATCTTTGTCAAACTTCAAAACAAAATCAAGCTACAATTTGACTAAGTCTATAATTGACTAATCTTGGATGTTAGAATTGGAGGGATTCTATTCCTGATAAAGTCTATGGTAATTTCGTCAAAAAGATATGAAATTTAATTCAAGGTATATCTTTATCATAAATTAGAATCGGATGTTAGAGTCCAACCAACTCTATCCCTGTTAAATAATATTTCCATAGCATTGAAATCTAAAATATTTGAAACTACAATTTTCTTTAAAGAAAGTTGTTAAGTTTTGGATATTTTGATTAAACTCATGTTGGTCATATTCAAACTATTTAATTTAGAGGGAGTCAACCAATCATTCGTTGAGTTTTTAAATCTTTTCCAATATCATTTTGATTGGGTTAAGATAATTAAAACTAAAGCGATTACAGTCAAATATTATAAGAAAATTATCAAATAAAAAATAAAGCTTTTTCTTTTTGATGAAAATCAAACTTTTCTCAATCATTATGAGAATTTGATATTCCTTAGTGCTTTCGCTATAAAGGATGCTCAAATATTCTCCTTGTTCTTCAACAACTCATGCAAAAGTTAAAATTTTTTAAGGAAAATTTTATCATGTTGCATTTAGTTCTCCTAGAACATGCAAATGAGGACTCTAGAAAATTCATATGATTTTCTTTGAGTTAATCGAAATAAATTCAATCATAGAATCAATCTTTAAACAAAATCTTGCATTTCTCTTTTGGTGGTCGAGATGCTTTGTTAAGTCTTTACTTATCAAAGATGATCAAACTACTCCCATTTCCCTTTTTCACATATGATGATCCAATATAAAAAATAAAATCCCTAGTGGAATATTTATATGTTATAAGGATCATCTATATTAAAAAAAGGAACAAAGTTTTCAATTCAATGAATTTCAAAATTTTTATTCTTCCAAACGTTTTTCTTTCCCTTTTAGAAAATGACATATACAAATGTTATAATCTCTAATAGAATATTTGCAATTTGTTAATGTCATTTGTGATGAAAGGGAAATGATCCATGGCTTTAAAGAAATCAACTATACATCTAAATTCTAAATTCTGGCTTAAGTCTGCTCTTACGGCAGCCATCCTGTTTAAATCCGTCTTTAGGTATAAGTCCTCCTACGGCATCCTATTGACATCTTTGGAGTTAGGAGTAAGCATCCCTAGTGGCATCCTAATCTTCATTCCGAGGAGAAGTATAAGCATCCCTAGCGGCATCTTCTCTTCATTAAATGTTAAATCTTAAATCCGTCTTTAGGTATAAGTCCTACGGCATCCTATTGACATCTTTGGAGTTAGGAGTAAGCATCCCTAGTGGCATCCTAATCTTCGTCCCGAGGAGAAGTATAAGCATCCCTAGCGGCATCTTCTCTTCATTAAATGTTAAATCTTAAATCCGTCTTTAGGTATAAGTCCTCCTACGGCCTCCTATTGACATCTTTGGAGTTAGGAGTAAGCTTCCCTAGTGGCATCCTAATCTTCATTCCGAGGAGAAGTATAAGCATCCCTAGCGGCATCTTCTCTTCATTAAATGTTAAATCTTAAATTCGTCTTTAGGTATAAGTCCTCCTACGGCATTCTATTGACATCTTCGGAGTTAGGAGTAAGCATCCCTAGTGGCATCCTAATCTTCATTTCGAGGAGAAGTATAAGCATCCCTAGCGGCATCTTCTCTTCATTAAATGTTAAATCTTAAATCCGTCTTTAGGTATAAGTCCTCCTACGGCATCCTATTGACATCTTTGGAGTTAGGAGTAAGCATCCCTAGTGGCATCCTAATCTTCATTCCGAGGAGAAGTATAAGCATCCCTAGCGGCATCTTCTCTTCATTAAATGTTAAATCTTAAATCCGTCTTTAGGTATAAGTCCTCCTACGGTATCCTATTGACATCTTTGGAGTTAGGAGTAAGCATCCCTAGTGGCATCCTAATCTTCATTCCGAGGAGAAGTATAAGCATCCCTAGCGGCATCTTCTCTTCATTAAATGTTAAATCTTAAATCCATCTTTAGGTATAAGTCCTTCTACGGCATCCTATTGACATCTTTGGAGTTAAGAGTAAGCATCCCTAGTGGCATCCTAATCTTCATTCCGAGGAGAAGTATAAGCATCCCTAGCGGCATCTTCTCTTCATTAAATGTTAAATCTTAAATCCATCTTTAGGTATAAGTCCTCCTACGGCATCCTATTGACATCTTTGGAGTTAGGAGTAAGCATCCCTAGTGGCATCCTAATCTTCATTCCGAGGAGAAGTATAAGCATCCCTAGCGGCATCTTCTCTTCATTAAATGTTAAATCTTAAATCCATCTTTAGGTATAAGTCCTCCTACGGCATCCTATTGGCATCTTTGGAGTTAGGAATAAGCATCCCTAGTGGCATCCTAATCTTTGTCCCGAGGAGAAGTATAAGCATCCACAGCGGCATCTTCTCTTCATTCTATTGATATTCTTGAAGTTAATCTTGATTTATAAAAATGTTTCAATCATATCAAAATCAAATTCAAAATTCCTGTTTGTGTCAAACCTCATTCAACTTTTCAATATCTTGACTTTGTTAAATAATACTAATTTCATTAGTTATTATTTGCTAAAGTCATCAATGCCAATATCAACTTCAAATCAATTCCTCAAACTCGAAACTCTATCAACCTTTATCCTAATTTTCTATCAAACCTCAAAATTCCTTCAATTTGTATACTCAAATCTTTAACTTCTACTATGGATCTAGTTGATCGTTTCGGTCAACGCCAATACGCACGATAAACTTTGGCAAGTTTATCATGCCAATTGGGGGTCCATTTGTTGACCTCATTAGTCGAGGTCAATTTCCACGGATTCAATTCTAGCACCTAGGTATTCGTAGCCTAGTGTAGACGTCGCCTTTAGGATATCTTTAGGCGGACACCTAATGACGTAGCATCGACTCGAACTTACCACTCAGCTCGAATCAAAATCAATTCAATCCAATTCTAATTCAACCTCAAATCAACTCTTTTAAACCAAAATTTGCTACACCAATCGAATTGAAATCAAATCAAATTAACTCAAATTGAATTCGATTTCAATGGTTCCGATTAACCCGTTTTGACTCGTCACAAGTATATATATAATAATAATTGATACATCGTCAAAAATTATCTTAATCAGGCACGAATCTCGATGCAAAATCAAGTTTGGAAACTTCAAAAATTAATTCGGAGTTCATCTGAACTCCGATTTCAGCAAACTTACAGTCGAACTGAGCGTCTCAGGAATACAAACCCAACGACACCAAGATCAACCCAATCCGAACCCAAATGAATCTGAATCAAGGGCTCAAAATGCTGTTGGAAGGTTCAAACCGCAATTTGAGTGACCAAACGGTCTCCGATTTTGACGAGCTTATACTCCAATCGAACGGCTCGACGAGACGAATCCAATGAGCCCAAGATCACCGAATTCCGAAATCATTAAGGTCTTCAAATGTCAACCGAACGGTCCATGGTCAAAGGGTTCAGCAACAACCCATAACCACCCACTCTCCCTCTCCCTCAACCCATAACCACCCACTCTCACTCTCCCTCAACCCAAAAAAAACGTCCAAGCCTCTCTCCTCTCATACATGACAAAAAAAAAAAAAACTTGAAGCCTCCCTCTCACACAGAAATCCCGAACTCCCTCACCTGTTCGAAAGATTCGCAAGTCCGCCGCCAGCCCTAGGGACCCTCAAACAAATTTTTTCTCTGCTGCGATTTATCCGACCAAAGGTAACAAAAAGTAGTAAACCTTCTTCTTGATTCTAACATTCTTCTTCTTTTATATCAATCAACAAAAGATCAAGATAAATTGATTCTAATTTATCTTTGTATTTGTAGAAATAAGAAATGAAATTTTATCATCTTTATTTCTTGAAATATGATATTCATTTCTTTGAAAATTTGAAAACATGTTGTTTAAGAAGTCTTCTTTTATTGCATAGAACAATATATATGTATTTTATTATCTTAAATCTTCTGTTTCTGTTTTGACAACGGAATTAGATACATCTATTTTATCTAAGTTTGCTAGAATCGTCAATGGTATTAGCAAAATATTGAAGTTTGTTCCAGCATACAACTTTTATATTTGAACTCAAATAAAATGGTTATGGATTTTAGAAATTATTAGATGGATTATATGCATAATTGAAGTATAAAACTATCATATGGCATGTGTCGATTTGGAATAAATGAGTAAATTGGAAAGATTGCATTCATGTGTAAAGGTTTAGTATTATATGATATATCAAAAATTGATTGATTCTTTGTATGTTTTGGAAAGTGGAAATGTGATGTTTTAAAAAATAGAGTATGAAATTTGAAAGTGAAAAGTGTAGGTTTTAAAAGATGGTGTTTATGAAAGATGAAGGGTAAAATGTTTTGTATGTAAGCAAAAAAGTGAAAAGTGGAATGATGTGTTTAAAAGTGAATTGTTTGAAAAGCAAAATTGTGGAGTTTGTATGTATATGAGCTTGGTTGTATGTGTTGGAAGATGTACATTTTGAAAAGTAGATTAAGTAATTTTGAAGTGTGGTTTATGTTTGATTTAGAAATGTGAAATTGTGTATTTGTAAAGAAAATTGTATATTTTAAAGGTAAAGCGTGTGTATGATTTGAGAAGTAAATTTTGAGATTTCGGAAGAATTAAAAGTGTATGTTTTAAAAAGTATAAGTGTGAACTTTGAAAGGGTGAGATGTGTAAATTTTTGTAAGGAGAACATGTGTATTTTGAAAGAGATATTTGAAAAGTAATCTATATGTGTTTTGAAACATAACATGTGTATATGTGATTTGAAAAGTGGAAATCGTATATGTGTTGGAAAAGTGAAAATGTAGAAAAGTAAAGTGTATGAGTGATTAAATAATGAAGTGTAGAGTATGATTTTGGGAAGGGAGAAGTGTGCAAATGTGAGAGGTAAAGTGTTTATTTGGTAGAAATTGTGTAAGTTTAGAAGAGTGGAAGTAAATATTGGAAAGGTATACAATATGCTTACAAAATAAAGGTTCCAAAAGTGCAATCAACAGAACTGGTAATCAAGCCCGAAGAAAGGTACGTCTTTATTTTTAGTAAATTTCAATTATTTTATTATTAATTATTAAATGTGCTTTCTAATCCCTGTTTTCCTTGTTTTTCCTGTTTTATTTGCATGAACTGCGAGGAATGGTACCGGTCGAGGGAACAAAAGGACAAAGAGCTAAAGGCGTCAGTCGCCTCTATCCAACCGGGTAGAGGTGCTACGGGCGAAACCACCGGGTCGTAGCCCCCGGTGACTGTAAGTATTTCTAAACTTAGAAAACCTTTAGGGACCCCTTGATGTGGTGTGCGTGAATCATTTCCTTTTAGGTCCCTGTAGTAACTTCAATTTTATTAGGTTTACTTTTATTTTCTATTAGATCCCTAAACCCCTATTACATATACGCAAAGTCCCAAGGGTTAATAAATAACCAAAATTTCGTCCCATATAATAGTAGTGACATTTAAGGACAATAATTAAGGACTGAGTCTTAGAAAACCTAGACTTAGGATGCATGCACACTTTAGGATAGAAACATATAACAAAAAAAACTTAGTGACACCTCACCTTAGGATTAGTGAATATTTTTAAATTCAAATTCAATCAATTAGAAAACTTTAGCTAATAATTGACCTAGGACATATCAAAATCACACTTTCTAATACACACACTTAGAATTGTTTGCTAGGACAACCGACTCTAGTTTTAGGTTAGGCCGGTGTTTATTTCCTTACTGCACTGTGACGGGCTTTTTCTCGAGTTTTATTGCATGCTGGTTGTAAAATGTTGGTGTGTTTGTTTATTTAATTTTACTGCACTCTGTGTTGGTTTGATTGACGATTAGATTACCCATAGGCTAGGAGCGATCTGGATTGTTAACATGATTTTTTGCAGGTGGCCACACTCATGCAGGGAAGAAAAAGGGGGCTAATTAATTAATAATAAATAAATGCTACAGGTGCTTCAGCTGCTTAGCCCCCAAATGAAGAAGAGTGTGGCCAAGTGTGGCTTAATAATTTAAATTCAATTGCATATATATATAACTGCGTGGGATGATTTTTGTTATAAATTGCTTAGGATAACCTTGCAGGTGGATTAGATTTTCCTTTCCTTTCTGTGAAATGAAATGTAATGTAAATATAATATATCAAGAGTCAATAAATGTGAAAGTGATTTTTTTGAAAGTGGGATATTACATCCAATTTGGAATCCAAAGAAAGGAGAATATACCTTAAAGGATTATTCTCTTTTATTTGGAAAGCCAAATTAGGATGATTCAATATCCGAATAGAAAAGAAAATACCCCTCTTAGGGATGAGTTTCTTTTCATTTGGATATCCAGAACCCGACGGACCCGAGAAGTTTGTAGAAGAAGAAAATACAGAACAAGAAGATTGAAGAAAGAAGAGGAAGAAATGAAGATTTAAGGAACAGTATATCCCATTTCAAAAATCACTTGCGTCATTCTTAGGATTAGAATCCGGGTTTGTTGTCAGTGGTGCCCGGCCATTTTACTTTTCTGCAAATTCTGGGTGTAATATGGACATTGGACATTGGACATTATATTTGGATTATTAAAATTGATTGTTTACATTGTTTGTGCAATAGATTTTTTTTAGGACCTTGCATGCCGTGTTTTGTTTTAGCCTGGATTCGAAACGGAGAGATTTTTTTCGTAAGGGTACGCTTAAAATTTTTCTAGTTGTAATTTTAAATAAAAAATTTTAGGCTCACATAGTAACTCTAACGATCTAAGAAGTAAGCTCGGGACCGCCGAGAGTCAGCATAAGCATATTAATACTTTCTCTTCTTTGTTAGGCATCTCCCCGCCTGCGGGTTCTGGCAGACCACTTGACCTATGAGGGTGTAGTTCTGTCAAGGGGAAGTTGTGCAATCTCTAGGGAAAAATTTATTTTCTAAGCCTAAATTTTTAAACTGCTTCATTATCATTTTATGCATTCGAGTCAATTAGCATGCATTGCATTAGATACAAACTAAAAAGAGTCTAAACTTTTAATTGCATTTCTAGACATTTATCACCCTACATAAGTTGAGGGGCTAATTAGGAATTATCTTAGATGTCAGCCCCAATTCCTTAAAACTTAAATAACATCCCTACCCATCTTTCATAAGAGATTGGACACATAGTTTTAAAGCGCCTAGGTGGTTAGCTGGCTCCCCAATCCAGGCCGGGGTAAGTCCAGATTTGCACTTCATTAGTTAGGTTTGGGTCACTACGTTGTAGTACCCAAATTAGATTTAGGTTCTGAGGCAGATTCTTTTTAGATCTTAAGTCCTCGCCCTCTGGGAATATAAATCCCAAATTTCTAATAAAATGTCAACTTAAATATAAAATTTCTCTCTTAAAATGTAAAGCCCAACATATGATAGACTGAGGTTGCCTCTGAGCTTCTCAGAATCCGGCTCCTCCTACTTTTCCTCCTTTGACTCGCTAATAAATATTCAACATTGAGCTTTCTCCTTGGAAAATCTTTACTTCTGTTCCTTGTCTTCTACTTTGTAGTCAAAAGGGTATGAAATCACTGCTTTAATCGAGAGTTTTCTTAGGAGCATTCCTCCTAGGATGTAATTAACTATAGGAGCTTGCTCCTATAGGGATTTGAGAACTCCAGACTAAAATAAACCTTGTTTTATTCATATAAAACAAGGGAAGAATCTTTGGGAATGCAGATATCTTTAAAAAACTTCATTTCTAATCTTAAATATGCTCGTAGTATGTTATTATTGTCTTTTCAGGCAATATAATTTATTGCTTGTTATATTTAATTTTAGAAATGATGAATTTTATAAAATTCATTCTTGATTTTGGATGTCTTGAAGAATGTTATGTTCGTCTTTCAAGATGATATAATATTCTCTTTGTTATATCTAAATAAAAGAATGAATAAATTTTTCAAAAAGCTTATTTCTATTTTTAAACATATTCTTAAGAATTTCATGTTTATTTTTTGAAATAATATGCTATTCTTTAAATTGTGTTTGATTATAGAAATATCAATTTTCAAAACCCTATTTTGATATTGAATCCATTATAGAATATTATGTCAGTTTCTCAAAATTGTACTTTATTCTTAAATGTAGTATTCGATTACAAAATAGGAGAAAATCAAAATCTGCGTGGTGTGACACAAATTTTTTTTCCACCAAGGTTTTTCTGGCGACTCCGCTGGGGATCAATCCTCTCTCCATCTTTAGCAGTGTTTTTTACCCTTTAATCGGTAGTATACTTATGCTCGTCATAGGTAGAAACTACTTTTCTTCCGCCGGTTCTTTTATTCATTTCATTCTTGGATAATTTGGCCGGTATCTAAAAAATTTTTAGAGGTCTTATTTTGGACCCCGTTAGAAAACTAATGGGAAGATCCTTTGTGCGACATTTTTGTAAAGAAATTTCCTGTGCTAATTCGAATGTTGCAGTTACATTTTTCTTGTAGCTTGATGTTTGACTTAGCACTGGGTCCAAAATCCCTTTGCCCAATCTTTAGTAATATGTATAGTTACTTTTTTTTAGTAACTTAATGTATTATTTGGATTGGGTCCAAATAACTTTAAGACTTCAATAATTTTAAACTTCTCTGTGTCCTAGCTAATATGTTGTAGTTATATATTTTTATAACTAAATATGTGGCTGGACAAATCTCAAGAAAATTTGAGCTTTATTTAAAATTACAAGTAGAAAAATTTTAAGCGTACCCTTACGAAAAAAATCTCTCCGTTTCGAATCCAGGCTAAAACAAAACACGGCATGCAAGGTCCTAAAAAAAATCTATTGCACAAACAATGTAAACAATCAATTTTAATAATCCAAATATAATGTCCAATGTCCAATGTCCATATTACACCCAGAATTTGCAGAAAAGTAAAATGGCCGGGCACCACTGACAACAAACCCGGATTCTAATCCTAAGAATGACGCAAGTGATTTTTGAAATGGGATATACTGTTCCTTAAATCTTCATTTCTTCCTCTTCTTTCTTCAATCTTCTTGTTCTGTATTTTCTTCTTCTACAAACTTCTCGGGTCCGTCGGGTTCTGGATATCCAAATGAAAAGAAACTCATCCCTAAGAGGGGTATTTTCTTTTCTATTCGGATATTGAATCATCCTAATTTGGCTTTCCAAATAAAAGAGAATAATCCTTTAAGGTATATTCTCCTTTCTTTGAATTCCAAATTGGATGTAATATCCCACTTTCAAAAAAATCACTTTCACATTTATTGACTCTTGATATATTATATTTACATTACATTTCATTTCACAGAAAGGAAAGGAAAATCTAATCCACCTGCAAGGTTATCCTAAGCAATTTATAACAAAAATCATCCCACGCAGTTATATATATATGCAATTGAATTTAAATTATTAAGCCACACTTGGCCACACTCTTCTTCATTTGGGGGCTAAGCAGCTGAAGCACCTGTAGCATTTATTTATTATTAATTAATTAGCCCCCTTTTTCTTCCCTGCATGAGTGTGGCCACCTGCAAAAAATCATGTTAACAATCCAGATCGCTCCTAGCCTATGGGTAATCTAATCGTCAATCAAACCAACACAGAGTGCAGTAAAATTAAATAAACAAACACACCAACATTTTACAACCAGCATGCAATAAAACTCGAGAAAAAGCCCGTCACAGTGCAGTAAGGAAATAAACACCGGCCTAACCTAAAACTAGAGTCGGTTGTCCTAGCAAACAATTCTAAGTGTGTGTATTAGAAAGTGTGATTTTGATATGTCCTAGGTCAATTATTAGCTAAAGTTTTCTAATTGATTGAATTTGAATTTAAAAATATTCACTAATCCTAAGGTGAGGTGTCACTAAGTTTTTTTTGTTATATGTTTCTATCCTAAAGTGTGCATGCATCCTAAGTCTAGGTTTTCTAAGACTCAGTCCTTAATTATTGTCCTTAAATGTCACTACTATTATATGGGACGAAATTTTGGTTATTTATTAACCCTTGGGACTTTGCGTATATGTAATAGGGGTTTAGGGATCTAATAGAAAATAAAAGTAAACCTAATAAAATTGAAGTTACTACAGGGACCTAAAAGGAAATGATTCACGCACACCACATCAAGGGGTCCCTAAAGGTTTTCTAAGTTTAGAAATACTTACAGTCACCGGGGGCTACGACCCGGTGGTTTCGCCCGTAGCACCTCTACCCGGTTGGATAGAGGCGACTGACGCCTTTAGCTCCTTGTCCTTTTGTTCCCTCGACCGGTACCATTCCTCGCAGTTCATGCAAATAAAACAGGAAAAACAAGGAAAACAGGGATTAGAAAGCACATTTAATAATTAATAATAAAATAATTGAAATTTACTAAAAATAAAGACGTACCTTTCTTCGGGCTTGATTACCAGTTCTGTTGATTGCACTTTTGGAACCTTTATTTTGTAAGCATATTGTATACCTTTCCAATATTTACTTCCACTCTTCTAAACTTACACAATTTCTACCAAATAAACACTTTACCTCTCACATTTGCACACTTCTCCCTTCCCAAAATCATACTCTACACTTCATTATTTAATCACTCATGCACTTTACTTTTCTACATTTTCACTTTTCCAACACATATACGATTTCCACTTTTCAAATCACATATACACATGTTATGTTTCAAAACACATATAGATTACTTTTCAAATATCTCTTTCAAAATACACATGTTCTCCTTCCAAAAATTTACACATCTCACCCTTTCAAAGTTCACACTTATACTTTTTAAAACATACACTTTTAATTCTTCCGAAATCTCAAAATTTACTTCTCAAATCATACACACGCTTTACCTTTAAAATATACAATTTTCTTTACAAATACACAATTTCACATTTCTAAATCAAACATAAACCACACTTCAAAATTACTTAATCTACTTTTCAAAATGTACATCTTCCAACACATACAACCAAGCTCATATACATACAAACTCCACAATTTTGCTTTCAAACAATTCACTTTTAAACACATCATTCCACTTTTCACTTTTTTGCTTACATACAGAACATTTTACCCTTCATCTTTCATAAACACCATCTTTTAAAACCTACACTTTTCACTTTCAAATTTCATACTCTATTTTTTAAAACATCACATTTCCACTTTCCAAAACATACAAAGAATCAATCAATTTTTGATATATCATATAATACTAAACCTTTACACATGAATGCAATCTTTCCAATTTACTCATTTATTCCAAATCGACACATGCCATATGATAGTTTTATACTTCAATTATGCATATAATCCATCTAATAATTTCTAAAATCCATAACCATTTTATTTGAGTTCAAATATAAAAGTTGTATGCTGGAACAAACTTCAATATTTTGCTAATACCATTGACGATTCTAGCAAACTTAGATAAAATAGATGTATCTAATTCCGTTGTCAAAACAGAAACAGAAGATTTAAGATAATAAAATACATATATATTGTTCTATGCAATAAAAGAAGACTTCTTAAACAACATGTTTTCAAATTTTCAAAGAAATGAATATCATATTTCAAGAAATAAAGATGATAAAATTTCATTTCTTATTTCTACAAATACAAAGATAAATTAGAATCAATTTATCTTGATCTTTTGTTGATTGATATAAAAGAAGAAGAATGTTAGAATCAAGAAGAAGGTTTACTACTTTTTGTTACCTTTGGTCGGATAAATCGCAGCAGAGAAAAAATTTGTTTGAGGGTCCCTAGGGCTGGCGGCGGACTTGCGAATCTTTCGAACAGGTGAGGGAGTTCGGGATTTCTGTGTGAGAGGGAGGCTTCAAGTTTTTTTTTTGTGTCATGTATGAGAGGAGAGAGGCTTGGACGTTTTTTTTGGGTTGAGGGAGAGTGAGAGTGTGTCACGACCCGACCCGACGGGGACGGATCCCGCCCGAGCCGGATCGCGACGAGAGACTTACTTGCTTATCCAGGATCTAGCTTTGGATTAGGTTACTGAACTGATCTTCCAAGTACTTAACTCAACAGACACACACAGAACAACAGAGCTACTAAAAAAAACATCAAATGCAGCGGAACAAAACATCTATCTTTTCATTTCCTCAAAAATAATCATCTACAGAACAGTACATGGCTTTCAACAGAAAGAAAGACAGAACAGAAAAGCCATGACTGTACAAAAATCAAAAGTACAAAAGTACCTAAACTGATCAGACTCTGAACTCTAGTCCTGAACTTCCTTGCCCTTCCCAGAACCTGAAAACCACCAGAAAGCAAGGGTGAGCTCAACAGCTCAGCAAAGCAACAAACCACCAATCTAAATTCTCAGAAACCAAAACCAACTCTTCAGACAGAAATCAGATCAGAAATCGGAACAGAATCGGAAATCAGAACTTATACCGACAGATATCAAAACAGAAACAGAATCGTACAGATCAGATCACAGAACAGAATAAACTCAGCAGAGTCAGAATTATACAGATCATATCGAAACAGAACAAAATCGTATCAGAATCACATTTCAGATCAGATATCAGATATTTAATTAATAGTTAAGTGTGCCCCCGGCACCAGAATAATAGCTGAGTAATTAATAGCTAAACTAAACTGAACAGAATCACTACGGATTCTAACCCTTATGTCTCCCTTGTGCTCACGGCACCTGAAATTCGCTGAATAATTAATAGCTAAGCTAAATGTGCTCACGGCACCTGAATAATAGAATTCACGGATCCGGAATATAACTGATATTTCTCCAACTTGAGCTCATCTAAATTTCCCGTTTCACTAACTGAATCTCATAGGATCCAGGCCCCTTATAGCTCCCTTTTTTATAGCTTATACACATATTATTTCAATTCAGAAGAAATCCGGACAAATCAAAAATTACCAAAAAATCGGGCAGCACAACGGCAGTATACAGAATTTACACAAAATTTCCTGCAAAGAAAATTTACCGAATTCGCACAGAATATAGATAATCATATTCCAGAACATTTATTCTACTACACAGATAATTTCCAATTTCACAGAAAATTGTAGTCTACGAAAAACATCGCCGAATCAAAAATACCCGGACAAAAATCTTCGGAAAATAACCAAAATGTGCACACTCGGCACGTCAACAACATACAGAAACTTACGCAGTAAAAACTGAACCAATCAAAAGATACGGACGAAAAACCGTAACGAAAACGAAATCCGGACAGAAAATACCGCCAACCACGACGGAACTGAAAATTGAGAAAGACGGAATGTGCCTTACCTCGAGCACAGCAATTTCCTCAACAGTCGCTTCGAACGAAAACGACTCCGCGTCTCCCCGAAATCAACTTTTCCAAAAGCTTCTTTTTCTCTCTCCTCAGAGCTGAAATCAGATATTTTTATTTTTAATTTTTCTCTCTCTTCAAATCGTCTGATTTCCCCTTAAATCATACACATATCGGCCTGGCCGATCGTCCTGGACGATCAGACCAAACCAACATCGCCTGGCCGATACTCCAGGGCGATGATCAGGCCGATCCTTATGAACAGTGTCAATCGGCCTGGCCGATGTCTCCAATCGGCCTGGACGATACACACAGAAAATCACCTGGAGCAAAACTGGGCAAAATCTGGAACTCTTTTTCCACTGATCGTCCCAGGACGATCCCAGATCGTCCTGGACGATTCTGGAGCAGATCGTGATATTACAATCTCCCCAACTCAGAAAAATGTCGTCCTCGACATTATCCAATCCTAACTCAGTCAAAACAAGTACGGGTACGACCGTCTCATATCAGACTCCTTTTCCCACGTTGCTTCCCGTGCAGTCCGGTGCTTCCACTGGACCTTAACCATTGGAATCTCTTTATTTCTTAACTTTCGGACGTCGTACGCCAAAATCAACTCTGGCTCTTCCTTGTACGCCAGATTCTCCTGAATCTCAACCTCATCAGTAGATACTTTCTTCCCAGAGTCTGAAACCCACTTCCTCAGAGTGGATACGTGAAACACATTATGCACATCAGGCATAGAATCAGAAAGCAATAGGCGATAAGCAGCTTTTCCAATTCTTTCCAAAATCTCAAACGGTCCAACATACCTTGGACTAAGCTTGCTTACCTGACCAAATCTGCTCACACCTTTCATCGGGCTGACTTTGACATACACAAAGTCACCAACTTGAAACTCAACAAATCTGTGCTTCTGATTGTAATACTTCTGCTGACGATCCTGAGCCGCTTTCAATCTTTCTCTTATCAAATTGATCTTCTGAGCAGTTTCGTCAGCAAAAGTGGCACCCAAAATCTGTCTATCTCCGACCTCCGTCAGAGTCAAAGGAGTACGGCACTTCCTGCCATACAAAGCCTCGTACGGTGCCATACCGATACTGGACTGAAAACTATTGTTATAGGCAAACTCAATCAGCGGAATATGATCTTCCCAGCTTCCGCTAAAGTCCAGAACACAAAGCCTCAACAGCTCTTCCAATACCTGAATAGTCCTCTCAGACTGTCCGTCGGTCTGAGGATGAAAGGCTGTACTGAAATGCAGTTTCGTACCCAAGCCTTGCTGAATGCCTTTCCAAAGTCTGGAAGTAAAACGTCCATCTCGATCAGAAACAATCACGCGAGGCACACCGTGCAATCTGACTATTTCCTTCACATAAATCTGTGCCAAGCGTTCAACTGAATCCGTCTGTCTGATCGGAAGAAAATGGGCTGACTTCGTCAATCGATCCACAACTACCCAAATAGCATCGTGTCCTTGTCGTGATCGAGGGAAACCCATCGCAAAATCCATCGTTACCTCCTCCCATTTCCACTCAGGGATAGGCAACGACTGCAACAGTCCACCTGGTCGCTGATGCTCTGCCTTCACCAACTGACAGGCTTCGCATCTCGACACAAACTCCGCCACATCCTTCTTCATCCCAGGCCACCAGAATAAAAGCTTCATATCAGCGTACATCTTACCACTGCCTGGATGAACAGTGTAGCCAGAATGATGAGATTCATACAGAATCTCCCGCCTCAAATCTCCAAACACAGGTACCCACAACCTGTTCTTACAGAAAATAGCACCAGAATCAGAAATTCAAAGTTCAGGAGTCTTACTAGATCCAATCTGAGCTTTCAACTTCGAATAATCAGAATCTAACTTCTAGGCTTCTTGAATCCGTGCTTCCAAAGAAGACTGAATACTCATCTGAGCCAACTCCAAATCACTGGAGGAAATCACCTCCAACTGCAATCTTTCCAAATCACGAATCAGAAAGTCATCACAGGTAAGCTGAATACCTGATAATCCAGAAGACTTCCTGCTCAAAGCATCTGCTACCACATTTGCCTTCCCAGGCTGATACTGAATAGTCAGGTCATAGTCCTTGATCAACTCGAGCCATCTCCTCTGTCTCAGATTCAGATCCTTCTGAGTAAAAATGTACTTCAGGCTCTTATGATCAGTAAAAATATCACATCTGACGCCATACAGGTAATGACGCCAAATCTTCAAAGCAAAAACAACTGCAGCTAACTCCAAATCATGTGTCGGGTAATTCTTCTCATGTGGTTTCAACTGTCTCGAAGCATAAGCAATTACCTGACCATGCTGCATCAGGACACATCCCAGTCCTTTCAGTGAAGCATCACTGAACACCTGAAAACCCTCCGTACCTGACGGAAGTGCTAACACTGGAGCTGAAGTCAAACAATCCTTCAGTCTCTGAAAACTAGCTTCACACTCCGGTGTCCAAACAAAAGGAACCGACTTCTGAGTCAGTCTCGTCAGAGGAGTCGAAATCTGTGAAAATCCTTTCACAAACTTCCTGTAATATCCGGCCATGCCTAAGAAACTACGTACCTCAAATACCGTAGTCAGCCTTGGCCAATCAGCAACAGCCTGAATCTTCTGGGGATCCACAGAAATACCTTCTCCGCTAATCACATGCCCCAGAAAAGAAATACTCTTCAGCCAGAATTCACACTTGGAGAACTTGGCATAAAGCTGATGCCTCCTCAGAGTCTCCAACACAATCCTCAAATGTCTGGCATGATCATCTTCAGATGCAGAATATACCAGAATATCGTCGATGAAGACGATCACAAACTGATCCAAATACTCCCTGAATACTCGGTTCATCAGATCCATGAAAATAGCGGGCGCATTGGTTACCCCAAAAGGCATAACCAAAAACTCGTAGTGCCCGTACCGAGTACTGAAAGCAGTCTTCACCACATCAGCTTCCTTCACCTTCACCTGATAATATCCGGATCTCAAATCAATCTTCGAAAATACCGAAGATCCGAAAAGTTGATCAAACAAGTCGTCTATCCGAGGCAAAGGATACTTGTTCTTGATCGTAGCCTTGTTCAAATCTCTGTAATCAATACACATACGGAGTGTACCGTCCTTCTTCTTCACAAACAGAACAGGTGCTCCCCAGGGTGAAACACTAGGGCGCACAAAACCTCTGTCAACCAACTCCTGAAGCTGAACTTTCAACTCAGAAAGTTCTTTCGGTGCCATCCTGTACGGAGCTTTCGATATCGGAGCGGTACCCGGAAAAACATCGATAGAGAACTCCACATCTCTATCCGGAGGTAACCCAACCAACTCCTCAGGAAAAACATCCACAAACTCCCGTACCACTGGGATCTCAGAAACAGAACCAACCTCCAGGTTCAGATCCCGCACCGAAGCCAAAAATACTGGGCATCCTTTCTTCCACATTCTGCTCACCTCCACCGCAGAAATCAGACTGGAGAGAACACCTCGTAATCCCTGAAATACAACTCTCTCTCCAGCCATAAGCAAACTCACTTGCTTCTTCAGACAGTCAATCTGAGCCTCATACTGACTCAACCAATCCATTCCCAGAATTACATCATACGAAGAAATCGGCAATCGAATCAAACTCGATTTCCACTTCTTGCCAGAAATCTCGATCTCACACAAACAAAACTGTCGAGCAATCAATGGATTTCCAGCCGGTAAAATCACAGACAAAGAAACCGGTAAAACCATCGAATCCAAATGTAAAATCTCAAAACAGTGCTCGGACAGAAAAGAATGACTCGCTCCAGAGTCAAACAAAACACGACAGGGCTGATCAGAAATGTAAACCGTACATGTCACAACATCCGGAGCATCATGAGCCTCCTGCTGACTCAAGCTGTAAACTCGTGGCTGAACTGGAACAGGAGCTGAAGCAACAGAACTACTCTGCTCCCTCTGAATCGTATGTGGTCTCCGTGGTGCAGAACTAGAACCACCACCTCTACCAGCAAATCCCTCAGGGCGTGGAGGAACAGTCCTCGGTCTTCCTGCTGCTGAACCAACAGGTCTGACAAAGCCCTCAGATCGCTGCTCATATCCCATCTGTGGACATTCTGCAATCCTATGTCCCGACTGACCACATCTGAAACAAAGACCAGCTATCCTGTAGCACTGGCCATGGTGTCGCCGTCCACAACTCTGGCACACAGGTGCCGTACTGACAGATCCAGAACTAGTCGTACTGGTAGCAGTACCAGACGATCCTCCGCTCCTTCTGGAATCTCCAGATCCAGAACCAAATCTCCTCTTTCCAGAGGAACCACTGCCAGAAGTCTCACCTCCAAACCTCTTCCTACTCGCAGTCCACCGCTGCTGAAGTAGCCGTCATGTCATTCTCAATCAGACGAGCTCGCTCCACAAGCTCAGAGAAATCCGTAATCCGAAATGGTATCAGAGGCTGCCTCAAAGTGTCTCGTAAGCCTCTCAGAAACCTGTAGCACCTCTCAGCAGAAGTGCTGACCAGCTGCGGAGCGTACCTGGCTAAAGCAGTAAACTCAGCCTCGTACTGCATCACCGTCTTGCTCCCCTGAACCAGCCTCAGAAAACTCTCCTGCATCTGCTGTCGTGCAGAAGGGGGAACAAACCAGTCTCTGAACACTTCAGTGAACTCTTCCCAAGTGATCAAAGAGTTCAGTCTATCCTAAAATCTGGCTGCCTGCTGGCCATCCCACCAGTGCTCAGCCTCTCCGTCCAACAGAAAGACAGCTAACGGAACCTTCCTGTCTGCAGGACACTGCATCCCGTCAAAAGTCTTTTCCAATCTCCTCAGCCACTCCTCGGCTGCTCTGTGCTCAACAGCGCCCTCAAACCTCGGAGGCTTCAACCTCAAAAATAACTGCAGGTGTCGATCAATGTCCTCAGATCTAACAGTAGAAGCTCTGCTCTGAGTCTCGCTCATCATCTGAGCAACAAGTGACGCAAACTGTGAAAGCGTGTCAGCACCGACCACTGGGGCTGTACTCCCCACTGGTGCTGCCTGATCGGCACTCTGACCGTCTGTCATGTCTGGGTCTGGCTGATCCATACAAAAAAATCCAGAAAATCCGGAAAACTATCACAAAAACAACACAAAAACAACACAATAAAAAGCCAAACGACTCAAAACTACCTCCCAGACAGACTTACTGATCACTTCCTAGAGCTCTGTTTCACAATTCAACCAGTTTCCAAAACCAGTGCTCTGATACCACAAAAGCTTGTCACGACCCGACCTGACGGGGACGGATCCCGCCTGAGCCGGATCGCGACGAGAGACTTACTTGCTTATCCAGGATCTGGCTTTGGATTAGGTTACTGAACTGATCTTCCAAGTACTTAACTCAACAGACACACACAGAACAACAGAGCTACTAAAAAAAACATCAAATGCAGCGGAACAAAACATCTATCTTTTCATTTCCTCAAAAATAATCATCTACAGAACAGTACATGGCTTTCAACAGAAAGAAAGACAGAACAGAAAAGCCATGACTGTACAAAAATCAAAAGTACAAAAGTACCTAAACTGATCAGACTCTGAACTCTAGTCCTGAACTTCCTTGCCCTTCCCAGAACCTGAAAACCACCAGAAAGCAAGGGTGAGCTCAACAGCTCAGCAAAGCAACAAACCACCAATCTAAATTCTCAGAAACCAAAACCAACTCTTCAGACAGAAATCAGATCAGAAATCGGAACAGAATCGGAAATCAGAACTTATACGGACAGATATCAAAACAGAAACAGAATCGTACAGATCAGATTACAGAACAGAATAAACTCAGCAGAGTCAGAATTATACAGATCATATCGAAACAGAACAAAATCGTATCAGAATCACATTTCAGATCAGATATCAGATATTTAATTAATAGTTAAGTGTGCCCCCGGCACCAGAATAATAGCTGGGTAATTAATAGCTAAACTAAACTGAACAGAATCACTACGGATTCTAACTCTTATGTCTCCCTTGTGCTCACGGCACCTGAAATTCGCTGAATAATTAATAGCTAAGCTAAATGTGCTCACGGCACCTGAATAATAGAATTCACGGATCCGGAATATAACTAATATTTCTCCAACTTGAGCTCATCTAAATTTCCCGTTTCACTAACTGAATCTCATAGGATCCAGGCCCCTTATAGCTCCCTTTTTTATAGCTTATACACATAGCATTTCAATTCAGAAGAAATCTGGACAAATCAGAAATTACCCAAAAATCGGGCAGCACAACGGCAGTATACAGAATTTACACAAAATTTCCTGCAAAGAAAATTTACCGAATTTGCACAGAATATAGATAATCATATTCCAGAACATTTATTCTACTACACAGATAATTTCCAATTTCACAGAAAATTGTAGTCTACGAAAAACATCGCCGAATCAAAAATACCGGGACAAAAATCTTCGGAAAATAACCAAAATGTGCACACTCGGCACGTCAACAACATACAGAAACTTACGCGGTAAAAACTGAACCAATCAAAAGATACGGACGAAAAACCGTAACGAAAACGAAATCCGGACAGAAAATACCGCCAACCACGACGGAACTGAAAATTGAGAAAGACGGAATGTGCCTTACCTCGAGCACAGCAATTTCCTCAACAGTCGCTTCGAACGAAAACGGCTCCGCGTCTCCCCGAAATCAACTTTTCCAAAAGCTTCTTTTTCTCTCTCCTCAGAGCTGAAATCAGATATTTTTATTTTTAATTTTTCTCTCTCTTCAAATCGTCTGATTTCCCCTTAAATCATACACATATCGGCCTGGCCGATCGTCCCGATCGTCCTGGACGATCAGACCAAACCAACATCGCCTGGCCGATACTCCAGGGCGATGATCAGGCCGATCCTTATGAACAGTGTCAATCGGCCTGGCCGATGTCTCCAATCGGCCTGGACGATACACACAGAAAATCACCTGGAGCAAAACTGGGCAAAATCTGGAACTCTTTTTCCACTGATCGTCCCAGGACGATCCCAGATCGTCCTGGACGATTCTGGAGCAGATCGTGATATTACAGAGTGGGTGGTTATGGGTTGAGGGAGAGGGAGAGTGGGTGGTTATGGGTTGTTGCTGAACCCTTTGACCATGGACCGTTCGGTTGACATTTGAAGACCTTAATGATTTCGGAATTCGGTGATCTTGGGCTCATTGGATTCGTCTCGTCGAGCCGTTCGATTCGAGTATAAGCTCGTCAAAATCGGAGACCGTTTGGTCACTCAAATTGCGGTTTGAACCTTCCAACAGCATTTTAAGCCCTTGATTCGGATTCATTTGGGTTCGGATTGGGTTGATCTTGGTGTCGTTGGGTTTGTATTCCTGAGACGCTCAGTTCGACTGTAAGTTTGCTGAAATCGGAGTTCGGATGAACTCCGAATTAATTTTTGAAGTTTCCAAACATGATTTTGCATCGAGATTCGTGCCTGATTAAGATAATTTTTGACGATGTATCAATTATTATTATATATATACTTGTGACGAGTCAAAACGGGTTAATCGGAACCATTGAAATCGAATTCAATTTGAGTTAATTTGATTTGATTTCAATTCGATTGGTGTAGCAAATTTTGGTTTAAAAGAGTTGATTTGAGGTTGAATTAGAATTGGATTGAATTGATTTTGATTCGAGCTGAGTGGTAAGTTCGAGTCGATGCTACGTCATTAGGTGTCCGCCTAAAGAAATCCTAAAGGCGACGTCTACACTAGGCTACGAATACCTAGGTGCTAGAATTGAATCCGTGGAAATTGACCTCGACTAATGAGGTCAACATCGATCATGGCATATTTTATAAATCGTAACATTGCGGAAGGCTATTGTATCACACGACCACCTTTATTTGAAAATATTTCTTTTAATTTTTGGAAAATTCGCATGTCAACGTTTTTGCAATCAATTGATTATCGAATGTGGCATATGATTCAAACTAGCTATTCTTTACCTTCACGTATGATAGATGGAGTCAAAATTAATATTCCTTTTACTGAATGTAGTAGAATAGAACTAGTCAATGCACAACTAAATGCTAAATGTTTGAATTGTTTTTTCTGTGCATTAAATTATGACGATTGCAAGAAAATCTCTACATGTACTACTGGGAAAGAAATTTGGGATAGATTATGCATTTCATATGAAGGTACTAGTGAAGTCAAACAATCTAAATTGAATATTCTAATGTGTCATTATGAACTTTTCAGCATGAAGCCATATGAGACTATCTTAGACATGTTTACTAGATTTAATCAAATTGTGATATCATTACATGATTTAGGTAGAGAACTTTAAAACTTTGAAAATGTTAGTAAAATTCTACGTTCTTTACTTGATAAATTTGAAGAAAAGTCATGGCAATTTATGAATCAAAAGATTTGAATGCTTATTCTATAGATAATCTAATTGGCTCACTCATTGCCTACGAGCAAAGTGTGAGACAAAGATTTTTGGATGCAGGTAACGAGAAGACAATTGTGCTAAAAGCCAAACACACAGATGAATATGGCTTAGTAGATGATGAAAGCAAGGAAATATCATTGATAACAAATAAATTTGAAATTCTATTGAAGCACAAGCATGAACATCAACAAAAGCAGAGTAAAGGTAAAAATTATAAAAATGTTAAGTTTTTTTCTGACACAATTTTCTTTGGGTGTAGGAAACCCATGACATTTGAAGCGTGAATGCCCCAACTTAAAAACTCTTCCTACAAAGGTCTCCTGGGCAGACTTAGTTTCTGAATCATCATATCAGGAGCAAGATGATTAGTTATAGGTATGTTAAGGTTTGTTTGTGTGTTTTGTTTATGTGTTTTGTATGTTTTTTTTATCTGTTTTGTATGTTTAACTTTTTTTTTAATTGTATGTTTTTGTTTCGTTATTATGTTGTTATTTTATATTTTATTTTATCTCTTCTTTTTTATAATGTCAAAGGGGGAGAAAGTATTATCGTTTATTGCATTTTGTTTTAATTTTTGCTGTTATTTAGTTTTTTTTTTTTTTAAAGAAAGCTTTCCCCTAATTTTAATGTAATTTTTTTAGTGAGGGGGGTTTAGGAGAATTTTTTTAATTTGCAAAGTCAAACAATATTATTTGACATCATCAAAAAGGGGGAGATTGTTGCAACTTGGGCTTCCGAGTTTATGATTTTGATGATAACAAATAATATTTATTAATTTTTTATTTCTCCTGGTATTTGTGGAGCATATTTCTTTCTATGTTGACTAATATTTCAGGTACATCGTGCACCATTCTTTGAAGATTCAAGACTCAAGATTGTGTAAAATTGGTCATATTAAATGAGTCTGTAATTTTCATGTATTGAGTGAAGTTTTGTAATGATGTATGTTAGTTTGTTGATCATGCACACACATAGAGGGAGCAAAAAATGATTATAAATATTTTAACTTTTCTATTAATTGTACTATACAAATTTATTTCGTACTGTATGATCTGGTGTAACAGAAATAAATTAAAATATTTTATTTTTCCTGGAAAATTTATTTTTGAAAAGATAACTAATCGTACTGTACGATCACCATATAGTACTGTATGATCTGCTATAATTAGAAAGCCCGTCCATTAAATTAGGCAAAATTTTGAATTTGAAAAGTTGTATAAGATTAATGTACGATCAAAATCATACTGTACGATGCTTAAAATATTGCCAAGTTAATCCTGAGATTATGCAATCAAAATGGCTAAAATTTGTCATTTGGATCGTACTGTATGAACTGGATCATACTTTACTAACTGGATTGTACAGTACTAACAGGTCAATTTCTACACATCGTACTTGACGATCTTGCGATCGTACGGTACGATATTTGACGGCTGAATTAAGTATTTTTAGGGTTTTTTGAGCCCTCTATTTAAGCACTCTCATAAGACTTTGTAAGAGTCTTTTGTCAGCCATTGTGGCTTCATTTTTCTAGAGAAAACTTGAAGAGATGACTTGAAAGGGAGAGAGGAAATTGTGGAGTTTGAGAGAGGGAGAAGAACCTTGGAGGGGGTTTCAAGGGAGTGTGAAGGAGAGTTCACACGGTTGCTCCGGCGAGCTTTCACCTCAGTACCATCGGATTCATGGTTCGTCTTGAAGGAAGTTTTGGGAAGAAGAAGATCTCGTTGGTGTCAAAGGACCCGGCTCCTCCGCCGCACCGGGGAAGGTGGAAGTGATTGTGTAACCGCTTCTCCGCCTAGTTGTGGGGGATAAAGGAGAATCACTAAAGGTTTAGTATAATACTCGGAGAGTGCCTCCCGGGAGTGGACGTAAGTCATGGTTTGACCGAACCACTATAAATTGGTATGTTCTTTCCTTTATTTTTTCTGTACTTTATTTCCGTATTTATTTTTATTGTGATTAATTGCGTGGATGAAATTGATTATCTATCTTTTTATTGTTAATGAAATTCGCTTCTGCATAAAGTCATAAAAAGATATTTCTTTTTATTAAAGAAGTTTTTAATCATTCAATTCACCCCCCCCCCTCTTGGCGCATCTAGTCATTTCAATTGGTATCAGAGCCTACTTTCAAAATTAGTATTTTAGAAAATCTTGAAAGAAAATGATCATGTCAAACTTTGGTAATCGTAACACTGCAGAGGGTTTTTCAATAACCCGTCCACAACTTTTTGATAACATTCTGTTTGATTTCTGAAAATTAGAATGTCTATATTTTTGCAATCTATAGATTACCGTATGTGGATGTTAGTGAATGATGGATATGTTGCACCTGTTAAAACTGTGAATGGAGTGAAAACTCCATTACCTTTCAATGAATGAAGCAATGAGGATAGGGAATTTTCCCAACTGAATGCTAAGTGCTTAAATTATTTTTTCTGTGCATTGAAGTATGAGGACTATATGAGAGTGTCTACCTGTGTTTCTGGTAAGGAGATTTGGGATAGACTGTGTATTACATACGAAGGAACAAACTAAGTAAAACAGTATAGGCTTAATATTTTACTGCACGATTATGAACTCTTCCGCATGAAACCTAGTGAAACAATATCTGACATGTACTCTAAGTTCACCCAAATCGTGACATCCTTGCATGCATTAGGTAGAGAGATTTCAAATTTTGAGAAAGAAAATAAAATTCGTAGATGCTTACCTAGTTCCTATGATGTAAAGATAACTGCTATCACTGAATCTAAAGACCTTAATGTGTATTTTATTGATAATATCCTTAGGTCACTCATTGCATACGAGCAAGGAGTGAGCCAAAGGCAAAGTGATGCAGGTGAAAAGAAAAAGGAGCGAACAGTGGCATTAAAAGCAAGCAACTTAGAAAGTGAAAGCTCTGCATGGGAGGAAGAGGATGAGATAGCACTGATGACCCGACAGTTCAAAAATTTCCTGAAGAGAAAATAGAAGCGTCATCAGAACAGCTGGAATAAAGGTAAGAGCTCAAGGTCTAATAAGGTTTCATCTGATACAATTTGTTTTGAGTGCAGGAAGCCAGGTCACCTTCAAGCCGATTGCCCCAATCTGAAGAGCCAACCAGCTAAGGAGAAAGGTGATGACAAAGCCAAATACAAGAAAGGAAAGACAAAGACACAAAAAGCTTTTTAGGCCGACTCTGCCTCAGAATCATCAGAGGAAGAAGTAGAGGAGGAGGTAACAAATCTGTGTCTTATGGCTAATGATAACCTTGATCAATCGGATCAAGATGAGGTATGTCAACTTTCATATGAAGAGTTATTACTTATTCCTGAAATTATCCATGACTCGTATAGGAAGTTCAAAAAGATGCATGCCAAGCTTAATATTAAATTTAGTTCTTTACAAACCTAGCATACTAAGTTGTTTAAGGAAAATTTTGATTTAGATCGTGATCATATGCTACTTCTTGATGAGTATGATGCATTAAATAAGAAGCATATTGAACTAACTGAAACTTATGAAACCTTGAAAACCACTCATGTTGAACTAGAAGAAGCTTTTCATAGATTAGATAAACTTGCATTAGAAGTATATCACAATGAGCATTTGTTAAAAATAGAAGTTCATGGATTGACATATCAAAACAACACGTTTAGTGAAAGAATCAAAGAACTAGAAAATGAAATTGCATCACTCACAGGCTAACCTAGAAAACCACCAACACAGTATGCATCACATAACTTTATCAAGAGGAACCACCACCCACATAGATTAGTAAACTCATTTCCTGGTGTTAGGTGCTTCTCTTGTGGCATGCTAGGTCACATAGCCCGCATATGCACAATTCACCGTAGGACACACTTAGTATGGAGACCTAAACTACATCCATCACAGCATAGCATGCATACATCTCATTCATGCAAGCATAGGGAGGAACCCAAACTCACTTGGGTTTCCAAATCAAATCTTTGAATGAAATTATAGGAATGCTCTCACAAAAGTCCTAGTGAGAGCATGTGGTACCTGGATAGTGGCTGCTCGCGACACATGACTGGAGATATGAAGAAGTTCATCCTACCGGAGGCAAAGTAACGTTGGGAGACAACACTACAAGGAAGGTGATAGGCTCGGGTATTGTTGGTAATGCTAAAAAATTTTTAATTGAAAATATCTTACTAGTTGATGGTTTGAAGCATAATTTACTTAGCATTAGTCAACTATGTGACAAAGGTTTTGATATTAAATTTCTATCTGATAAATGCCTGATTACTTTATTTGATAAACTAGTTTTAGAAGGAAAACGAATGAACAATGTTTACATGTTAAACCTTGATTGCATTGATAGCTCAAATTCATTTTGTTTGAAAATAATAGTTGATGACTCGTGGCTATGTCATAGGAGATTATGCTATGCTAGTATGAAAACTCTTTGAAACATCACTCAGAAAAACCTAGTTAGAGGCGTACCTAAGTTTGATTTCACAAATAATCATTTATGTGATGCTTGCCAACTAGGAAAACAAGTCAAAACATCATTTCACTCAATTAGAGATGTGATCACCGCTAGGCCACTAGAAATCCAACACATGGACTTATTTGGACCCGTTAGTACAGCCAGCCTAGGTGGGAAAAATTATGGTTTTGTGATTGTAGATGACTTCACTAGATTCACTTGGGTAAGATTCTTAGCACATAAGAATGAGTCTTTTGAGGAATTTAATATTTTCTCCACATGGATTCAGAGGAAATTAGGTTGTGAAATCTCAACAATTCATATCGATCATGGTGGAGAATTTCAAAATGATAGGTTTGAATCATTCTGTCAAGAACTAGGAATAGAACACAATTTCTCAGCCCCTAGAACACCACAACAAAATGGTATAGCATAAAGGAAGAATAGAACCTTGGTAGAAGCTACTAGGGCAATGTTAGCAGAGTACACCCTTCCTAGATACTTTTGGGCAGAAGCAGTCAACACAGCATGTTATGTTTTAAATAGGATGAACATTAGATCTAAGCTGAACAAAACTTCATATAAATTCCTTAAGGGTAGGAAACCAAACCTTTCACATTTACATGCCTTTGGGTGCAAGTGTTTCATCTTGAATAATGATAAACATCCCTTAGGAAAATTTGACCCCAAGCCTGATGAGGGTGTCTTCTTAGGTTATTCTTCTGTAGGTAAAGCCTATATAATCTTTAATAAGAGAACCCTTGTAGTAGAAGAGTCCACCCATGTGGTATTTGATGAATCGGATAAGCCCTCTGAATCTAAAATTGAAGATGATGAAATAGAGGCAATTCAAGGAGTAGAGACTATGACCTTAGGAGAAAGGGTCGAACCTCATGAAGATTTGCCTAGAGAATGGAGATATTCTTCTAGTCATCCTAAAGAGTTAATTTTAGGAGACCCTTCAGAAGGTGTAAGAACTAGGCATGGACTTAGGAATGATGTTAGTCATTCAGCATTCATCTCTATGATAGAACCTACAAGTATAGATCAAGCCTTAGGAGATGAATTTTGGATTCTAGCAATGCAAGAAGAGCTGAACCAACTCACCATGAATGATGTTTGGGAGTTAGTCAAGATACCTAAAGAACAAAGTGTTGTTGGAACAAAATGGGTCTTCAAGAATAAGGTGAATGATTCAGGAATAATAATAAGGAATAAAGCAAGACTAGTAGCTAAGGGGTACAACCAAATTGAGGGAATAGACTTTAAAGAAACCTTTGCCCCTGTTGCTAGACTAGAAGCCATAAGAGTGCTCTTAGCTTTTGTTTGCTTCAAGAACTTTAAGTTATATCAAATGGATGTAAAGAGTGCATTTCTGAACGGGATAATTAAGGAAGATGTCTATGTTGAGCAACCCCCCGGATTTGAAAGTTCATAATTTCCAAACCATGTATTCAAATTAAAGAAGGCATTGTATGGATTGAAGCAAGCACCTAGAGCATGGTACGAAAGACTTAGCTCATTTTTATTGGATAGAGGATTTAAAAAGGGTAGTGTAGATACTACACTCTTTTTACAAAAGGTCAAAGAAGAAATTCTCATTGTTCAGATATACGTGGATGACATTCTATTTGGATCTTCAGATAAAATGTTATGTGATGAATTCTCAAAAACAATGAGTAATGAGTTTGAAATGAGCATGATGGGAAAACTTAATTACTTTCTTGGCTTTAGCGTTAAACAAATGGATAATGGAACTTTTCTTAGCCAATCAAAGTATATTAAGGATATCTTAAAGAAATATGAAATGGATAGTGCTAAACCCATGAACACTCCAATGAGCTCAACAATTCAATTAGACAAAAATCCTAGTGGTAAATCAGTAGATCAGAAGAAATATAGAGGAATGATTGGGTCCCTTCTTTACCTGACTGCTAGTAGACCAGACATAATGTTTAGTGTGTATCTTTGTGCCCATTTTCAAGCTGATCCTAAAGAGTCTCACTTAACTGCTGTCAAGAGAATTCTTAGATATCTACTAGGCACCCCAAACTTAGGAATTTGGTATCCCAAGCATAGCACTTCCTTTGAAATCCTAGGGTACTCAGATTCTGACTTTGCAGGATGTAGGATAGATAGAAAAAGCACCTCTGGTACTTGCCAATTCATAGGACAATCATTAGTTTCATGGTCCAGTAGGAAGCAAAACTCAGTAGCACTTTCCACAGCCGAGGCAGAATATATTACAATAGGAAGTTGTGTTGCACAAGTACTATGGCTAAAACAACAAATTCTTGATCTTTGCCTACCTGTAGGAACCATTTCAATCATGTGTGACAACACAAGCGCAATTTGAATCTTTAAGAACCAAATTCAGCACTCTCGAACAAAACACATAGACATTAGACACCATTTCATTAGAGATCACGTTGCTAAGGAAGATATAGAATTGCATCACATCGCTACAGGAGATCAATTAGCCGACATATTCACAAAACCTCTAACTTTTCACACATTTAGCACCTTGAGGACTAGATTAGGTTGAAAGTGCTCAGATGACACTAGAAAGTGCTTCTGAAATCACTTGAAAGTTCGTTAAGGATGTTAAGCCCTATAGAACTGGCCCAAGGCTAATTTAAAAGAGAGAGGTGAATTGGAAAACTTTAAAACCAAAGATAAAACTAAAGCCAATATCACCACATAGAAAACCAACGATGCGGAAATTAAAGTGTAGAATTAATAAAGAAAAGAACACACCGGATTTATAGTGGTTCGATCAAACCTTGACATACGTCCACTCCTTGGAGGCACCCTCCAAGTATTGCACTAACACAAGTGTCTCTCCTTTAGCCCCTACAGCTAGGCGGAGAAGCCCTTACAAAATCACTTCCACCTCTCCCAGTGCAGCGGAATTGCCGGGTCCTTTGACACCAAAGAGACTTCTTCTTTGGTGAACTTACCTTGAGACAAGCTATGAATCCGATGGTACTAAGGTGCAAGTTCGTCGGAGCAACCGTATGGAACCCCCTCCACACTCCCTTGAGTCCCCCCTCACAGGATCTTCTCCCTCTCTCAAACTCCACCCTTTCCTCTCTCCCTTTCAAGCTTTCTCTTCAAGTTTCCCCCACAAGAACGAAGCTCCAATGGCTGCCAAAAACACTTATAAAGTGTCATGCCAAAGCTTAAATAGAAGCTCTCAAAATGAGCTCATTAATGCAAGTTGCCGACATTATCGTCCAGGACAATAGGCATATCGTCCTGGCCGATCAGTACAAATTAAGCTCATTAGCCCGGGACGATTTGAGACGATCAGAAGAAAATTGGTTACATCATCCAGGCCGATCTCACGATCGTCCTGGCCGATTAGTTTAAAACTGATTTCAATCGTCCTGATCATCGCCCTGAATAGAAGCTGTCCGATGTAAATCGTACAGGCCATCTGTTTTGATTAAAAAAAATATATTTATTTAAGTATATATAGTTTTGAAAATATTTAATTTTCTTTGAGAAATATTTAATTTTGGAATTTTGAAATTGAACACTCTATTATGAACAATATATCGCCTCGAAAGACGAACATATCGTTCCCTAATGGGTTCGAATTTCAAAGTTTTAAATTTCTCAAAAATAATTAATTAGAGATTTTAAAAGATTTTGATTTTAAAAATAAGTTCTGGGTTTCTAAATCTCCTACGAGCGCAAGCCCTCGTAGTTAATTACATCGTAGGAAAATTAGAGATCTTCCTACGAAAACTCTCGATTAAAATAGCGATATGAATTTTATTTAGAATTCGAAGTAAATATCAAGGGAAGTTAAGGTTTGAATTTCAAGGGGGATTGGTTCAAGATTGAACACTTATTTTCGGAGCCAAAGGAAGAGGAGTAGGGAATGTTTTGAGATTCTGAAATAATTCAGAAAACATCCCAACCTATCCTAAGTGTTAGGCTTATATTTGGTTGAAAGAAAATTTTAATTTGAGTGGTCGATTTTATTAGAAATTTGGGATTCAATTCCCGAAAATTGAGGTCTTATGGCCCGAGCCAGCCTCAGAACCTGAGTCTAAATTGGGTACTAAAAAGTGACCCGAAACCTAGCTAGTGCAATGCGAATCTGGTCTTACCCCGGCCTGGATTGGGGAGCCAGCTAAACCACCTAAACGATTTAAAATTATGAGTCCGGTCAATTTATGCAGAGTGGTCGGGACGTTATTTAAGATATGTTTTTGAGAACGGGGCCGACATCTAGAGCGGATCCTAATTGGCCCCTTAGACTCATGTTGGGTATTCGATGTCTAAGTAATGCAATTAAATATTAGACTCTTTTAAATTTGTTGCTAATGCGATGCATGCTAATTGACTCGATTGAATGCAAAATTTGTATGTAGCAGTTTAAAAATTTTGGCTTAGAAAATAGGTTTTTTCCTAGAGATTGCATAACATCCCCTTGACAGATCGGCACCCTCATAGGCCAGGTGGTCTGCCAGAACCCGCAGGCGGGGAGATGCCTAACAAGGTTGAGAAAGTACAATATGTATGCATGAAAAACCCTCGGCGAGTCCGAGCTTACTTCTTAGGACCGTTTAGAGTTTCTATCTTATCTTAAAATTTTTATTTAATTAAAATAGAAGAATTTTTTGACAGACCCCTAAGAGCCAAAATTCGTATTCCAGACTAAATCAAAGACGGCATGCATATAAAAAGACTAGAAAAGACAGGAATTCTAATGCACAATCAATTAAATAAATTAACTACATTAAATATATCAAATTGAATGTCCATATGGCAAGTGCCACTAATTATTACATCTCAAAAATTACAATAAATTAAAGTGGCCGGGCACCACTGACTACAACCCGGATTTCTAATCCTAAATCAAATGGTTTTGAGATTTGGGATTCTTCTCATTGTCCAATCCTTCATCTTTTCACGAACATCTTGATTCGTCGGTTCAGGATATCCAAATGGAAAGAAACTCCCTCTTGATCGAGGTGTTATCTTTCCCCTTTGGATATTTGCAAAGTATCCTAATTTGAATTCCAAATGGAAGAAGACTCTCCCCTTTAGGGATGTCTTCACCTCTTTGGAATTCAAATTGGATATTTATATCCCAATCTCAAACCATTTTAAATAAATACAACCTTAATTGAATTAAATTTACATTAAGAGAAATAAGAAAATCTAGACTCGATCCTGCAAGGTTATCCTAATAATCAACAGTTGTATATATTCCCAAGCAGTTATAATATGAAAATTTAAAATGCATTTTTTTTTTTTAGCCACACTTGGCCATGCTCTTTTTATTTAAAGGGGGGGTTTTAAGCGCGGCAGGTACCTGTGCAAAGAGTATATATTTTTATTAACTGCCCCCTTTAATTTTAGCTCCTTATACGAGCATGGCCACCTGCATAAGATTGCACAAGTATAATTCGCTCCTAACCTAGGGGTAAATCTATCGTACAATCAATCACAGAATGCAGGAAATAAATAAACACATCAATTCTACACTAGCAAACAGCATGCAATAAAAACTCGAAAACTCGGCACACAAATGCAGAAAGTAAAACACCGGCCTATCCTAGAACTAGAGTCGGTGATCCTAGCAAACCATCTAAAGTGTGTGAGGTAGGTCGTGTGGTTTTGATGTATCCTAATTAGGATTATTAGTTAAAGTTGTCTAAAATTTGATTGGTTGGAAGGTTTAAGGGATTTAAGTTTGAATTCAAATATTAATGGCTTAAGATTAATTTTAAGATTCGTTTAATTATTTGTTGGATATCACCTTTGTTTCACACCGAGGCCGTGAAGTTTATTTCACCTTCCTTGGGGCTAAGTTAATAGCCTCGTAGGCCTGGGTTACCCAGTGGTACCCGATATAATTAAGTGAGTTAGATTGATTAAGGCTTAAGAATTAATGAATTTTATTAGAAATGTTTGATCGCTGATTTTTAAGATTTGATTAATTTAAGTTTGCCATTAATCGATTCGTGGCGTTGTGCCACCAGGCTCGAGGAACCAGCCTCCTTAGGACACGTAGCCCCGCAGCCCGGAGTAGTCCAGCCGATAAACCAAATTAATGTAGTTAGATTAGAAGTTTTAAAAGGTTAGATTATTAATAATTAATTTATTTTTAAGGTTTAACACCCCTTGGAATCCATTCGTGGCATTGTGCCACCAGGCTCGAGGAACCAGCCTCCTTAGGACACTTAGCCCCGCAGCCCGGAGTAGTCCAGCCAATAAACTTCATCTTTAGGATGGTTGTTGTGTTTTAAAATGTTTGTTGAATGTTTTAAACATTAAGTTAAGATATTCTGGAGTTTTAGAGTAATTTTGAGTTTTATGAATTTTCGGAATATTTTAATCATTTAATTAAGGGGTTGAAAATTGACTTTTTGATTAAGTTCAAATTCTGGAATGTTTGTATTTTATTAAAATACTAGACCTTACTACGATCAGTTAGAAGGTAAGTATGTTGAAATCGGATTTTTCTACATTTTATTACAAAGGTTTGAAGTTTTGAACTAGTTTTGAACTATGGTTGACCGATTTGTTGACTTTTTGAAATATTACAGATTTCTGGAATTTAATATTTTTAATAAATATTACACCTTATTAGGAGTTGAATGCAAGTGAGTTTGCTCAATTTTGATTTTTTTAGAATTAGTTATAAAGGTTTGAAGTTTAGGCTACTTAATGAATTTTAAAATTGCTTAATTAGAGAGCCCTTTTGTAATTTTGCTCCAAATGGGTTCCCAACTCCTTGAAATCAGCTCCAAAGGTCAGGAATGACCTAAGGAGAGATTCCCAAGTGTTTGGGACATTTTTGGAATTTTTAATATTTTTTAATTAATTATATTAATAAAATATTGATTTTTGATTAAAATTAAATTAAGGATAGAAATGTTGTCAATTCAAGGGGCTTTTAATTTTCATTGATTAAGCATTTGATTCTGGTCAGTTAGAGGGGTTTTATGTATTTTTTGGATTTAAAATGAATTTATTACATTTTCTTGAAGTTTTAAGGGCTAATTAAGGGTTAAACTTAATTAAGTTAATTAAGAGGCTTAATAAATTCAAAAATCAGTAAGAAAATTCCCTAAGGTTGAGAATGTCACTAAGTTCAAATGTTTCAAATTTCAAGTTCAAATGAGGTGTATCCTAATCACAATGAAATTTCTAAGTTCTCTAATCAAAGTCCTTAATTTTTATCCTTAATTGTGTCACTAGGTTGATTAGGTTCAAATCAAATCTTCTCTAACCCTTGAACAAGCATGAATTAAACACATAAGCATCACACTCAAGTCCTTAAATCTAGGAGAACCTAGACTAGGTGGTGTGTGCATCCTAAGCATGCAAAATTCAATATTAATTAATGTGGTGATATTTGGATTAGTGAATGATTGGAATACAATCATTCACTAATCATTCCCCAAAGAATTACATTCATCATTCCAATCTATATTTAAGATTTCAAAGGAAACCCTCAAATCATTAAAAAAAAGTATTTCAAAATAGATTAAAATATATATATATATATATATATATATATATAGTTTAATTTAAATTAAACTTTAAATAAATTTTTGGAGTTAATTTAAATATTTTCAATAATTTCAAATTCCAAAATAATTCTTAAATTAAATGTAATTAAAACTTAAATATTTCTGAAATTTTTCAATTATGAAAATAATCTTATAAAATAATTATTAAAAGATTATTAAATTATTAATTAATCAAGAGTTATTTAAACTACTAAATGCATGTTGATTAGAAAATTAATAACTGCCCAAACATAACTCCAACAACTAAATGAAAATTACTGGAGGTCAGGAATATGCTCAGTAATATTCACACCAAATTTTGATTTAAAATAATTTTTGTACATTTAATTAAAAATAAAATATGTTCTGCTATATTTTTGAAATATTTTATTAAATAAGAATAAACATAATTTTATTTTATTTTTAAAATAAAGTAGACAGAAATACGAACAGATTGATATATTATACGTATTTTTTGGTTTTATATTTTATTTATTATGATTTTTTGAAGTTCTGTTAATTAAAATGTAATTAAAATGATTTATTTTATTTATAAAAGAAAAAAAACGGCGCCGGCGGGACACGCGGCGGCTTCCTACTGGCGGGGACGAAAACGCGTGGCGGCGGCAATCATTGCCACGCGGTTTCGACTTATCCACGTCAGCCGCGGTTGTCTGCCGTTGGATGCTCCTCGGGTTTGATCCGACGGCCGAGATCGAACCGCGCGTTCGATCTCAACGGAACGAGATCAGACGGCCTGGAATCCATCCCGCGGTTTGGAAGGGAGGGTCCAGATGCCGTCGGACGGATGATTGAACCGAAAATCGAATACACGGCTGAATCAAACCGCGGGATGGCTCGATCTGAGCCGTTGATCGAGTAATCAACGGTTCAAAAAAACGTGCACCTGAGCCAAACCGCGAAAACGCCCTAGGAAACGATTTTTGGCTCGTTCTCTCAAACCAGACGATAAAATTAAACAAAATTTAAAACATAGATTAAGATAATGAACAGAAATTTTGGGGAATCAATTTTATAGCCTAATATGCATTAAATAGAAAGCTATTTAAACTAGATGTCCTAAACTAGGGTTAGAGTTTTACATCGATTTAACGGACGGATTGAACCGTTTTTGGATTCTCTGAGCTTGTAGATTGTCCACGATTAAGTTCCTAGTTGAATCCTAGCTCCGACGCTCCTCGAATCGCCTGGTACAAGCCTTGGACGGATTGGGTGTTGAGTTCGCCGGAATGTACTCGCCGGCGAGGTTTGACGGCCGGGTTTTGATCGGGAAGTGAAGAGGAGATGTTTGGAGAGTTGTATGAGCAGAGAGCTCGGCTAGGGATCCTTGAGGTGGTGAGAGAAAGGCTAAGATAGAATGAGGCTCCATTTCATTCATTTGCCCTATTCAAACCCCTCCAGTTTGAATGGGTGGCTGAGATTATTTGAAAGAGCTCCTAGATGATTGCCACCTGTCCAGAGAGTTGGTGGGAGCAGGAGGAATCAAGGACAAGGGTACATCCTACATGGAAAGCCATTTTTGTCCCCATTTGGACACATGGAGGGATGGGGACTGTTTGATCTGGATTCAAAGGTCAAGATTAATCCTAGGAAGCTTCTAGTGACTGATTAAACAGCTAGATAGGTTAGAGGTGGAATGGATTAAGCTCAAAGATTAATTTAATCAAGTTTGACCATTCAAATTGCTTGGTTTGACACTTTGACCAGTCCAAAGCCACTTGGACTGCTGATGTGGCAATGAAGAGGCCTTAGAAAACTATTTGAAAGGTTTGAAAGAGATCGGGCTAGCTTAAGTCAAGCCATTTGGGCATTTAGAGATTTGTTGACCAAGTGTTGACTGGTCAACTGGCCATGTTGACTGCTGAGGTGGCACATGGGAGAGTTTTAAATGGTGGTGTGATGGACTTAAGGCTTGTAAATTAAAGTTTGAATGTATAGGAGCATTTGAATGAGAATTTGACTATGATTTTGGGTTTAATTAAATCAAAACTCCAATTGATTTGATTCCAACTGAGTTTGAATGGATTTGAAATATATTTGAAGATATGTTTGAGAGTTTGATTGATTTGATATGATTTGAATGTGTTGATTCGATTGAATGAAATGGATTGGATCATATGGGTCAAATTTGACCAACCATGGCTTAGTTGACTTAGTCAACTATTGGTTAGGTCAAGGGTCCAATTTTGGGCTCAACAAGTTTTAAATATGGTTTTGGATTTATTGAATGTGTTTTGAAGGTTTAAAGAAATTAATTAGGCCAAAACACACATTTGGGCCCTTAATGGGCCTCTTAGATTAACTAGGTTGACTTAGTCAACCAGGTGGGTCCAGAGTTTGGAAATGGGTTCAATCAATTCAAAATAACATTTTGAATCTACTGGATGTGATCCCAGGGTCTAAGGAGGTCATTTGGTTCAAAATGCCTGTTTTGACCCTTAAGGGCTTGTTTGGTCAACCTAGGTTGACTCGGTCAACTAGGTTGACCCAGGGTCTGGGTTTGGGTCTAACAGGTTTCAAATGACATTTCAAAACTAATGGAAGTGGTTGGATGGCCTAGAGAGGTCATTTGGGTCAAAACACATGTTTGGACCCTTAAAGGGCCTCTTAGGTCAAACCTGTTGACTTGGTCAACCAGGTTGACCCAGGGGTTGGGAATAGGTTCAAAAGATTTGAAATAACATTTGAAACTTGTTGGAGGTGGTTGCATTCAAATCGGAGTTCATTTGGTTGAAAATCAACATTTGAGCCCCATAGGGGTATTTTGGTCATTTTGACCCATGATCAACTAGGGGTCAAACTAGGTCTAGAAAAATGCAGTTTAATGTTCAACATATCAAGATTAAAGGTCTGGAAGTGACTAGAGGCTTTGGTGAAGGCTCTAAGGTCAGAATCTTCAAAGTGATAGGTCCAGTGGCATAGGCTGTAAATATTTGAAGGTTTTACAGCCTTTGAGTTTCGATTAAGTTTTTGAGGTTAGAGACCTCGGAATAGGCTCAAATTTGGAGGGTTGCCTCCAGAGACATGTCCCATCAGTATGCAACTGACAGACTCTGAATCGGAGGTCATTTTACTGGGTTTCAAAGTGTTTGAAAATTCAACGGAAAAGGCCTTTAGGACAATACCTTTGGACTTTGGATTTTGATCTAAGATCTAGGTAAATCCTAAGGTCTGAATAGATCCTAAAATTTAGGAATCTAGAAGGATCCTAGAGCCTAAGAAATTCCTAGAAGTTGGAGTCTAGAAGGAGTTTAAGATCTAGAGCAGCTCCTAAGGTCTAAACCCTAGAAGAATCCTAGTCTAGATCCTAGGGTCAAGATTCTAAGAGGAGGTCCTAGAATTTTTGAATTGATTTGGGAATTAAATTAATTTAGGATCAAGAGTAGTCCAAGTGACCTCATACAAAAATGAGGTCAACACCATCATCCTGGCCGATCATTGGATCGTCCCGAACAATGTGATCGTATCAATCAACCATTAATGCTTTCCAAAGATATCAGATCAATTTAGGCATGATTGAGTTAGATCGTCCTGGACGACAATAATATCGTCCTGGCCAATTTCCTAAAACAAAGAATTCCTAAACTGATTATGGCGACTGATTCTTTTTGAATTGAGATTATCGTCCTGGCCGATACAAGTATCGTCCAGGCCGATCTGTTGACGGCTTCCTTAATGAGAATGCCCTAATTAGAGTTTCTAATTTTGGGCAGATCGTCCAGGCCGATATTAATATCATCCCGGATGATGTTACCAAAAACAGAAATCATATAGGGAGCAAGAGAATTTCTACCAAATTATAGCCACACCAAATACAACAGACTCAAGAAAGGAAAAAGATTACAAACTGACATAGATCTAGTCTACCCCATCTTGAGCTGGTTCCAGATTGCAGTCTGATCAAGTGGACCTGAAATGTTAGCACATAAGGCAATTGTAGAGAAATAATGAATGTTTGATATCATCAAAATCATAAACCATAGATCCGCAACATAGGTGTCATAGATATATCTGCATAAAAAAAACAAAAAAAATTATAAATAGGGCTGCTCCTGATCATCACACACTCACTACACATAAAGCACCAACCTTGACTATGTACTATCGTACTATACGGTATACTATAATCTGCACAGAACACACCAACTGGTAAGTTTCGTCTCTGTTGATCGTACTGTACGACCTACATCATACTGTACGATAAATTATTGGTCATCGTACGGTACGATATCTCCTCTTTGTACTGTACGCGCCACGTTAGCGACCAGATTGGGATGAATTTAAGCGGTCTGATACGTTGTTATTATGTATCATACTGTACGATATACATCCATCATACAACACGATCCACCTCAGCCAATGGATAAGAACAAAATAAAGGTGGTCGGTACGATATTAATGCAAGTCGTACTGTACGATACACCTGTTCGTACAATACGATATGTTTGGTCAAAAGTCGTATTGAATTCCTTGGGACGATCGATATTCCTCTGATCGTACTGTACAATATACATCGTACTGTACGTTTTGACCTCCTTTTCCCGGTACGAACCGTCAAAGCAATTATTACAAGATCGTACTGTACGATTTACTACCGTATTGTACGATATGGGGAAAATTCTATAAATTGCCTGGCTAGGTAGCTGTTTTCACTCACACTTTCCTCACTTCCTCACATTTCACACCTTCATCACTTTACTCTACAAGATGTCTAGCTCCAGCAAGAGAGGCCATTTGGCAACAGTCAGTTCGTCCTCCTTAAGTCGTCACAACGCTCGATTCTTGAGTGCTGAAAATGAGGAAGCCTACCATAAGTATAAGGCCTGCAAAATTACTCCTTCCAAAATGCTCAATCAGGCTGCACTGAATTTTGAGGTACTGAACCTCTTTGCTTCCACCACTTTTCAGTTCCTCCTCACCCTGGCCTTTCCCTACAATTCTGAACTTTTATTAGAATTTCTAGCGAATCTCACCTACACTGTCGACAACACCACTTTTCACTCCTTTGTTTGCCGTACCAACGTAGAAATCACTAGAGCCAACATCGCCCAATATATTGGGCTATCCATTGAAGGTCCTAGGGTCCGTTCCTTCCTCATAAATGACTTTGATTGGAGCGATGTTAATCGAGTCCTTAGAAATGTCGCTTTCTATCAACATCAACCTCTCGTTTCTTCCCTAAATAAAAATGCACGCATAATTCAACATGTACTTAGAACCTCCATAATCCCCAAAGCTGGCGACCGGATCAACATGACCCCTGTTTTATCTATCGCTACCTATCTTATCTTGTCCAACACCAAATTTGATGAGGTTGATCTAATTGTTGACTACATTCGCCATATGACCTTTGTTTGTCTCCCTACCACACGCCGAAAATAAAATATAGCTCTTGGCCACCTTATAGGATATATTCTCCAAAATAAATATCAATTGACCTATCCTGGTGAACCCGACAATCTTCCTATTTTTTATACGGATGCCTCTTTCTGTATTCTTTTTCATCGGGGACACGAGCCAGACGAACTTATTTTTGATGACGAAGAAGGAGAAGATGCCCCAACCGCTGCTCCAGCACGTCCACGATGACATGCACCACCTCGAGCACCTGCACCAGCACAAGATGATTTGGTCGCATGCTTCGACCAACTTCAGACTCGTCTCGACACTTATATTCAGGAACAACATCAGCAACACGAGACAGATATGCAATGGTTTTGAGAGCACTTTACTTCTATTGATCAGCGCTTTGACACTCTTTTTCAGTACTTCCAACCAAATCCACCTCCACCACAACCTGATCAGGATCCTCCTCTTTAGATTGTATTTGTGTTATACTTTTCTTTTCGTGTTTGCTCCTCTTTTTGTGATGTTAAAAGGGGGAGAAGGTTGTTGTATCTTCTTTTATGGTTAAATGCAAATTTTTTATTTCGCACTGTATTTTCTTTGTTTTTGTATCTTTCTTTTTCTCATGTTTAAATCCAAAAAAATGCTTTAACACTTGCTTATAACAACTATTATTTGACATCATCAAAAAGGGGGAGATTGTTGCAACCCATGACCCCAAGCTTAAGATTTTGATGATGACAAATAATATTTGACTTGAGATTCATTGAATATTATTTGCTATTGTTCGTGAGTACTAACATTTCAGGAAGATCAAAAGTTACTCAGGACGACAGGAAGACTCAATGATGGGAAGATTAGGAGTATGAGTATGCAATGTAATTTGTTCTTTATTTTATTTTTTATTTTCTTGAGTCTGGTCACAAAATGCATAAAAGTCTGAGCAACTATGCACACACACAGGGGGAGAGTGTTTTAAATAGAAATTTTAGATTTTTCTTTCTCTGTAGATCGTACTATACGAAATTAAGTCGTACCGTACGATCAGAGCTTTGTAGGACAATTCTGTGAATAGATCGTACCGTACTAATATATTCGTACTGTACGATATGTTCAAAGACAAAACTCTAATAGCCGTCTTAACTTAAGTAAGATGTTTTCCGCCGCTTGTACTGTACGAACAAGTTCGTACTGCATGATGTTCTTTAATTACTTACTTAATTTAACCCGTGATTAGTGCAAGAGATTTGGACTTAATTATAATTTGAACATCGTACTGTACGAATCATTCGTACAATACGATGAACAGAGACGAATTATAATCATCCCGGATGATCAGTTGTTTTTTGTCTCATCGTACTGTACGATGCACATCGTACCATACGATGAACAGAGACGATGTTTGATCGTCCCGACTATCGTCTTGTACGAACTGTGTTGTCATGGATCGTACCGTACGATTTAATATCGTACTGTACAAACATTTTTGAACTGTTCGTATCACTTCGTACCAAGACGAAGTCTATTTATAAAAATTGTACTGTACGATTGTATAACCGTACTATACGATAGTAACGACTACTTTTAGATTTCAGGGATTTTGGAGCCCATTTTATGGGTAAAAACTTATCATATTTTGATGTGTGAATCAAGAGAGGTGAACGTGGTTAGAGAGGGATTCCAAGGGAGAAAGCTCTAGAGAAGTTCTTTAGGGTTGAGAGAGGAAGGAGAAGGTGAGCGTTGTGAGGGAGAAGAGGTGTGAAGGAGATCACACGGTTGCTCCAAACTTGCTCTATCTTGCTCCTCCTGTGGCCCTAGAAGAATTTAAGGGAGAATCTCCAAGGGAAAGGCTAGTCTATATCCGTGACCTCGAGGTACTCTGCCTTCTCCAGGAAGGAGATAAATGAGAAGGTTCTCTGCCGTCGCCAGGAGGGAGAAAACAGAGTTTGACACTCCGCCACGCCGGTTTGGTGAAAGGGAGGTTTGTAAAGGCTTCTCCGCCTTGCCGAAGGGGGAAAAAGGAGAACTATAGTTGGTAGTGAAAATCTCGGAGCGGAGGACTCGGGGAGTGGACGTAGATCATATTTTGACCGAACCACTATAAAAATCTTGGTGTGTTTTTTCCTTACTTCTTTTTCATTACTGCGTGCCTTTTTAATTTCAAAATATTTGCCTTGGAAAATTTGAAAAAAAAAAAAAAAGGTTGTTTAATTTTTCATATTAAAATTCTAAAAACAACGAAAAGATTTAGAACTCATGCTTAGGTTTTAATTATTGTCAAAACGTTTTCACAATTCACCCCCCCTCTTGTCCATCTAGTAATTTCAAAGTTAATTCTAACAGACTTCAACTTAATAGCATTAATTAAAGGTTTAATTAAAACAAGTAAATTGATATCATGGATCCTACAAAGATTCTTCACTCTATCCTTGGATAGAGAGCCACCCACACCCCTAATATTCCATAAAATAGCTTTAACCATTAAAGGATTGATTAGTAGCTCTAATAACCCTAGGGGTATTATTCATATTGATTTTCTTGTTTTTACCTTTCTTTTTGGAGTAAGAGGAATTCCCTTCCTCTAAATTCTTTTCCTTCCCATTGGGAGATGTTAATGAATTAGTCGAATCTTTAATCTCTTCCATAGGAATCCAAATTTCAATAGATCCCACTTTTCAACATTCTTTTCCTTTTCACTCTTCTTATGTTTAACTAGATTGCTCTCAATATCACTTGCCTCTTTTGCGTCATTAGCCTGATTAGTATCTCCAACGTTCCCCAACATTTTTAGTTTGGAAATATCAATGTTGTCCGACTCCTTAATCGATATTCCCAAAGAATTATTAGCATCCTCCACTTCATCTCCCTCATCCACCTCATTAGCATTCCCAACCATATGATCCTCTCCCTTATTATCATCATGATTATCCTTATTTCCATCTTCTTCACTCCTAAAGGAAGAGGCTAAAGAGTCAGTATCAATATCATCTCCACAATGTTTAGGTTCCTCTAAATTAATCACAGGATTTTTATCCTTAGAAATATAAGGTTCAAAATGCAAGCCCTATTCATTCGTATCTATTCCATCCATAGGTTTATAAGTCTTAATATTTTTTTTAATTGGGCGTGAACAACAAAACAATTAGATACCGCATGCCCATGGATTTTACAATGTAAACAAAAAATCAGGAACATTTTCAAACTCCATTTTTTGTAAATACCCAGGTTTTTCAGACCCAACCCAAACCTCCTTAGGGTGTTTCTTAGTAATGTCTAGCTCAACCAATATTCTAGCCACAGACGGCCTTGACCGAGAAGTTGTAGCTTGATCAGTTTGGAGAGGTCGGCCAAAGACAGAACCTAACGCATGAAGAACATAAGTATTAAAAAAATGTAACCGCAAGTTAGGAAACGAAAGCCATATCGGAACTATAGGGGAATCCTCTTTTACATCAAAAATGGGGTCCATTTTAATAACCTCATTTCACAGTTCAAAATAAAATACGATCTTCTAGCAAAAATCCAATTATAGTCTAGGTCGTTAGATAATTGAATAGAAACATGCCTAGCATCTAACAATCCTATAGAAATATTTCCAGAAAGTTTCAGTTTACCAAAAAAATTCTTGATAGCGTCTAAGTTAGGTCTCTGGACCGTAAATTTTCAACCAAGAGAAACTAAAAGGGAGAAGCCAGTTTAAGAATATCATCATCAGACTTTAAGATGGCAGGATAACCTTTAACAGTCGACTTAGTAAAAGAGAAGGTCGGGTTTTTGTTTGGGTTAGATCCCGCTAAAACATCGCGAAACGATCGGGAAGAGGAAGCAGATTTTCCATTTTCCAGCAAACCATTAGTCGGTGCATGCAACCCAATGGGTGGAGCACCCCATGCATCAACAAAGGCAGAAGGTGGACTCATCTCCATATGGAGAGGAGAACAACCTAAAGCCGCCGGCAATCAAAACTAGGATAAATGAAATCCAAAACAGCAGAGAATAAAATAAAAAAGAGTAAAACACTTAGTAGATCTCACGGAGAACAGGGAAAGCAAGAATCGCCGCGCGGTCGCCATGAGCGAAGCTAGGGTTTTCTAGAAGAATGATCTGCAAAGGGTTGCAACATAATACCAATAGGTTAAGGGATTGATGGATATGATTTTGTCATTTGTATGATTAACAACGATTAAGATTGTTTAAGGGAAGATGAATAGTTTTTTGTTAGATGATGGATTAATATATCATAATGATAATTAATACAATATATTTGATATGAATAAAATAATATTTATTAATCAATAATGATATATCATCAAAAAACTATCTTGATTGGGCACAAATCTCAAGGAAAAAAGCAAGTTAGAAACTTCAAAAATTAAATTAGAAATCATTTGAACTCCGATTTTAGAAAACTTAAAGTCAAACTAAACGTCTTAAAAATATGAACCGAACAACACCAAAGTCAAACTAAACTTAAAGAGATTTCTGTGGCTACTAAGTTCCTCCTCGACCACCTCCCAACCACTGACTAACACCAAACTTCAGCCCGTCGTCTCACTTCTACCCAACGCCGTCGTTGGATGTCAACCTGATGACGGAAATCAACCCGCCATCGAACATCTATCTGATGCTTGATTTCTGCCCGTCGTTAGATTTCTACCTGACGCTAGACTTCTGCCCATCACCGAATTTCTACCAGATGTTGGACTTCTGTCAGTCACCGGATTTCTACCAGATACTAGACTTTAGCCCATCGCTAGACTTTTGCCCGTCACTTGACTTTCGTCAGACTTCTACCAAATGTCGGACTTCTGACCGACACTAGATTTTTACCCAACACCGAACTTTCAATCGTCATAGGACTTCCACCCATTGTCTGACTTCTACTCATCCTCGGACTTTTGTCAGATTTCTACCTTATGTCAGACTTCCACCTGTCCCCAAACTTTTGTCAATCGCCAGACTTTTGTCAGACTTCTACTCGACCCATTGCCATATTTCTACTCGATGGCAGACTTCCACCTGTCGTCAAACTTCTGACCTTTATAGGAATTCTACCTGATGTCAAACTTTTGCTCGTCGTCGGATTTCTACCCAACGTAAGACTTTCGCCCGTCACCAGAATTTTGTCAAACTTCTACCCGACGCCGGACCTCCACCCATTATCAGATTTTTACCCGACGCCGGACTTCCACCCTTCATTGATCTTTTGTCAGACTTCTATCTAATGTCAAATTTCTACCTATCGTCGAATTTCTATATGTCGTCGGACTTCCACCCATCACCGGACTTTCGTCGGACTTTTACTAGATGATGAACATCTACCCGTCGTCAAACTTATGTCCATCGCTAGACTTCCACCCATCGCTGGACTTCTGTCCATCGCCAGACGTCCACCAATCTCTGGATTTCTATCATCGTTGGACTTTTATCTGACGTCGGACTTCTATCCATTATTTCACTCCTGCTTGATGCTAAACTTTCGCCCATTGTCAAACTTCTAAATTTCGTTTGCAAGCCGACTAAGGTCCTTCTGACCTCCTTCACCAGACAACACTTTTTTTTACGATTACCACCTGCTGACTACGGTCCTTCCAAACTCCATCACCAGATAACGATCATTATGGCCGCTATCGCTCGCCAACTATGACCTCCCTTCTGACATTCGTTGCCATACAATGGTCTTTCTGACCATTATCATCAACCGACTACAGTCCTTCCGACCTTCATAGCCAGATTGCAGTCCTTACGACCTCCGTCACCATACAACGGTCTTTTATAAACACTATCACCCGACAACTATGATCCATCAATCTCACTATCATCAGATTATGGTCTTTCCAACCTCCGTCCCTCGTCTACTATGGTTCTGCCAACCAAATAGATGTATCAATAGTGATTCTTTCAAGTCCTATCATGTAACACACTCTAAATGAAGTATATTTATTATATCAAGCCAAGACCTTTCCCAATGAAGTGCCTTATTTATAATATACTACAAATAATAGTTGATTCATTCAAATTTGCCCAGGTCCCGTGATTTTTTCCCTTTTCAGAAATTTTTAAGTAAAAATCTTGGTGTCTACTACATATTCTCTTTCATATGTTTATGTGTTAGATCTTCGTACAATGCTAAGACGTTAAACTTTATATTTCTCTACCACCACAAATATTCTAGGTTGCAACAAATATAATTAAACTAATTGAAATAAAAGGTTAGGATTTAATTTAATTAATTAAAATGAAAAACTAGGATTTGATGCAGAAGAAAATTCAAGTAGCTTTTATAATATTAGTAAAATTAATCATACATTTAAATGTTTAGGATTCGATATTCATCATAAATTTAAAGGCTAAAATTCAATATGAGAAGAATTAAAAATTAGTTTTATAATAGTATACATATGATGAATATTAATTAATGAATTATATTATTAATTGCTAGAGTATGTATTAATTAAGAAATAATAAAAGTAAATATATTAATTAATCCTAATTAAATATTAAAATAAATATAATTAAATGCACCAATTGACTATTACTTAAATATAATTAATGTAAATAAACTAAAAAACATCATGCATTTAAATGAATAAATGAAGTTAATAAATAAAATAAAATATTGAGATTCATCTTTGATAAATTAAATGGAAGGCTAGGATTGCATTTGAGAAGAATCCCAAGCCACACTTATATAGTAGTATATATAAAGTTTATTTACAAAGGTTATTATAGTAAAACGATGAGTTAGAAAACGCATAGGCCCCTCTATTACTTAGTAAAATGCACGTGCACATGGTGCACAAGAATAACTTTTTTTAAAATAAAAAAAATAAATCCAATATAAAATTAATTTATGACATGATATATGATTAATATTTAAGTATTTATAAATATTACATTAAATATTTATATATTTATCAACGATTTATACATAATGAATAGGTGTATAAACTTACATTATTATTTACAAACAATAGTTTGAAGTGTGTCCGAGAAAAAATAAGAGTGAGTTATAGCAACGTACATTTAATGCACGTGTAAGAGTTCCTAATTGATTGATCATTTTGAGATCAATATAATATCCATTAGAAGAGTAAAGTAGTATTTAAAAAATAAAAAGTAATGAAATAGACATATATTATGAATAATATAAAAAATGAAACCAATAAAATAATAAGAAATAATATAACAAAATAATAGGATAAAATTTGAAAAAATAATATGTACTGACAAAATAATGATCTATCATAAATTCAAATATAAAAATTCAACATAAGGAATTATTTGAATTTATGATAGTAAAAGCTAATTGTATTTTTTTATTAAAAATAAATAAAATAATCTTAAAAATAAAAAAGAAAGAAATGAGCAAATGAATCAAATTCAACTCCTACTCTGAGAGAATCAGTGTTTAAATGTGATGTAAAAAAATACTTCATATCCAATTTCTCTAAAAAAATTAAAATCTACATACAAAAGAAGAAATAAAGAAATTCATAAATCAAATAAATTATCACAAAATATAGTTGAATATAATTAAACTTATTAAATTAAACAAATAAAAACAACTAAGTAAAGAAATTGAAAGAAAAAAATTAGTCAATCAAACAAATAAATAAAATATTATTAATATAATTAAGCTCGATAAATCAAACAAACAAAAATGACTAAATAAAAAGATTTCATTTCATATATGAAGTAAAATATTATTGTAATTGGGCTGATTTTTTAACAAAAACAATTGAAGACATCTTTTGCTTCCAAAACTTTCCCTAATAAATCAAACAAAATGAAAAAAAAAAACCGCGCGGTTCCGCGGGTCCTTCCGCGCTGTTCCGCGGGAGATGCCGCCGGCGAGCGGCGGTCAGCCGGCCAGCCGGCCGGTTCGGGCGCCTACACGTGTCCGGGCCCGGTTTTCGGCCCGGACGGTCCGATTCCAACATTTTTGGGGTCCCCGGACACGTTTTTCGACGTTCCGGACTCGATTACGACACTTTCGGAACTTACTCTTCATCTCTAAAAATTCAACTTTAACAATCTATATCTACTATTATAAAAGCCACTTGAATTTCTTCACCAATAATCCTAGCCTTTCATTTTAGTAATTAAAATAGGATCATAGCCTTTGATTTTATTATCTTATTATAATTAATTATTTATTTTAAAATAATTAAATATTATTACTTTTTATTTAAGCAAATAAAAAAAATAAATATACTTTGAATTCCCTAATATTTTTTAGTCTTCATTCACATTTATTGAATACCCCTTCGCATTTTTCTCTTCGTATCTCATACTCTTCTTATTCAATTTTATCATGATCTTAATTATTATTCATTAAATATCCCTTCATATTAATTATTATTCATTGATTACCTGGCTAAATAATCAACATGTTAAACATTAAAAGAGGGCATCACCTAGTTTTCTTTTTAAGGAAGTTTTGCAAATCATGCAATGATGGGCATTTTCTTGTTAAGGAAATCATTGACATGGAAGAATTGATGAAAAGAATGTGACAGTGAATTGCGAATTCATAGAAATTGAGGCTACAGGTTTACTATTAGAGTAATATTAAATTATTAATCAACAGATCTGGCTAAATATTTTATTTATATATTTAATTAATATTTTTATTAACTTCATTTATTCATTTAAATGTATGGTATTTTTCCCTTTTATGAAGATGAATAAAAGTTGTAGGGAATATAAAGAGGGAAATATGAAGAGAAATAAGAAATATAGGGATATGAATGTATATTTAATGAATAATTATTAAGATCATGATAAAATGGAATTAGAAGAGTATGCGATACGAGAGGAGAATACGAAGGGGTATTCAATAAATGTGAATGAAGATTAAAAAATATTAGGAAATTCAAAGTATATTTATTTTATTTATTTGCTTAAATAAAAAGTAATTTTATTTATATTTTTAAAATAATTAATTAATCATAATAAGATAATAAAATCAAAGGCTATAATTCTATTTTAATAACTAAAATAAAAGGTTAGGATTATTGGTGAAGAAATTCAAGTGGCTTTTATAATAGTAGATATAGATTGTTAAAGTTAAATTTTGAGAGATGAAGAGTAAGTTATTTTTTATAACAAATTTGATAGTAAAATGTGCAAATGTAACATATGAATTAACATAATAATTTTAAATAATTTAATATTATCGTTAGTTTTTTTATTGAAATTAAATTATTTGCATTAATAATTGTAAACGCATAAGCCCCTCTATTACTCTTGATACGTCATCTCAAAATTATCTTGATCGGGCACGAATCTTGAGGCAAAAACTAGTTGGAAACTTTAAAGATTAATTTTGGGAGCATATGAACTCCGATTTCAGTAAGCTTATAGTCAAACTGAGCGTCTCGGAAATACAAACCCAACGACACCAAGATCAACCCAATCCGAGCCCAAATGAGTCCGAATCAAGGGTTCAAAGCGCTGTTGGAAGGTTCAAACCACTATTTGAGTTATGAAACGGACTCCGATTTTGACGAGCTTATACTCGAATCGAAGAGCTCGACGAGACGAATCCAACGAGCTCAATATCACTGAATTCCGACATCACTAAGGTATTCAAATGACCAACGAACGGTGCACGATCGTAGGATTCAATATCGACCGTCCATTCAACCACTCCCTATTCGCCCCTGATCTCACGCCTATTTACGGGCCATGCCACTCCATAAAATCTATAAATAGAGCCCTCATTTCTCATAAGAGGGATCCAAGCAAGAGAGAGAAGAAGAGAAGAGAAGGAAGAAGAGAAGGAAGGAGTTCCTCCTCGACAGCCGCCGGACCACCGCCGGACCACCGCAGAACCTCGCCGAACCACCGCCGGACCACCGCAGGAATCTCGTCGGACCACCGCAGGAACCTCGCCGGACCACCACATAACCTCTCCGGACCACCACCTTAAGGCCCGACGTTCAGCTCCTACGTCTTGTTCAAGGCCTGACACTCAGTCCCTACGTTCTGCCGAAGACCCGACGTCCTGCCAAAGACCCGACGTCTTGTTCAAGGCCTGACACTCAGTCCCTACGTTCTGCCGAAGACCCGACGTCCTGCCAAAGACCCGACGTCATACTCAGGGCCCGACATTCAGTCCCTACGTCCTGCCGAAGACTCGACGTCTTAAGTAATTGATTGTAATCTGATCACCTCTGGAGGTGATTCAGTCCTTTGTAACAAACTCAAAGTCTAGTGGAACCATTTTTCAACTGGGCTAGGCCTCGTGGTTTTTTCCCTTTTAAGGGTTTTCCACGTAAAAAATCTTGTGTTCTCTATGTGTGCTAGTTATACGTACAACGCTAAGACGTAGAATAAAATCTCTATCGCCGCGTATTTTCTAGCCCGCAACAGATTGGCGCCGTCTGTGGGAACGCCAATCCCACTACACTAAGGAATCCTCCAATGGTCAACAGGCGTAGCCACCGCATCATGGGAACCTCCCGTTCTAATTCACACCAATCCAAGAATCAGTCCCTGAATCAAGGACGACAGGCATCTGCCTCCTTTCACCCCGGTAACCGACACCCTGCAGGAGAAGGAACTTCAGGGCCATCCCTAGAAGAACGTATCAGAAAAATGGAGGAATCTCAGTATGAGATCCTTCAACTCTTAAGGGGAGCTCGAGGACCAGCACTAGTACCCCAAGAAGATACTCTTCTCCCTCGAAATCAGCCAGGATTCGAAGACATTCTTCATGTCGAAGTCCCCCTTCCTCCGCCAAGGATGCGCCCTCCTACACGCCCAGAAAATGAGCTTGCTGACACAGCAAGCTCTACCCATCCTTCACGCATGGGCCACCGGCAGCATATGCATCTGGACGTCCCCGAGGACTTAGACGAACAGCACGTCACTGAACTCCCCCGCAATACTCTACGGCGTGAGTTGAGGAGGCTAGTCCGAGAGGAGTTCCCCACAGGGGGTATCAGACAGTCCCTTTGCCGACGGGACATTCATGAGTCATCACCTTTCACCGAAGTTGTCCTCTGATACCCCATTCCGGCGAGATTCAAACTCCCGAATATTGATTAGTATGATGGAACTTCAGATCCCTACGAGCATATCGACCACTATCGCACTATTATGCATATCCAGCAGGCCCCAGACGCTTTGCTCTGTCAAGTTTTTCCTGCCACCCTTAAAGGACAAGCCCGGACATGGTTCTACTCACTGCCTGCCCGATCCATCCCGATATTTGTTAAATTGGCCAAATTGTTCGTCGAACAGTTTGTCGCCAATCGAAGGATGATTAAAGATTCCTCCCACCTTTCAGGGATACGTTAGAACGAGGGTGAATCCCTTAAAGAATACTTCCAGAGGTTTTCTACGGAAGCCCGACAAATTCCAGGGGTAGATCCCGAATTGCTTAGAGGTGTATTTCTTGGAGGACTCCGCACAGGCCCCTTCTACTCAGCACTCATGCGAGATACGGTCCATTCATATGCGGATCTAATCCATCGAGTAGAGGCTCAAATATCCGCCAATGAAGCCATCAATGCTCATAGAAAGCAATTTGAGCAGACGACCGGGAAGCGTAAATATCCCCCAGGGACGGAGAATCCCCCCTCACAAAGGAAGAAGCAAGGAAACTACAATTTTCCTCCTCGACCCTCACAGCCGCGACAAGAACCTCGTCAAGAAAAGGAATACACACCACTCAATACATCCCAAGCAAATGTATTAATGGCCATCCGGGATCAGGAGAACATAAAATGGTCACACCCTTTGAAGCCCAACGTCGGAAACCAGGAGCAATATTGCCACTTCCACCGTAGCCGTGGGCACACTACTGAAGCATGTTGGCAACTCAAGGAAGAAGTTAAGAGACTGATCCGACAAGGATATCTCCGACAATTCATCAAGAATGCACCAGCCCGAGATGAATTTGGTCCGACTGGGGGGCAGAATCAACAACAAAGGCAGTCGATAAATAATCGCCAAATAGTGGGGGAAATTGGAACCATTGCTGGGGGCCTATCAACGCCTTGCCGAGTTTTAATTGCGTAGAGCACATTAGTGCTGCTTGTTTTAAGTATCGTATGTCTTTAGTATTGTATGACTTCAGTATTGTCTGTCTTTAATTTTGAATATTGTTTGTGGTGTTTGTAGCTTCTCCCTCCCTAAGTTGTCTTAGGGAGCTATGCTTTTTCTTAATGTAGTAAGACTTTGTTTCTTTATCTTTTTCGAGTAAAATTGTATTGATAAATTCTCAAAAGCTGTGAACGTTAATATTCTTGATTCGAGCAAATACATAATCATTATTGTAGCTCAGTCAACAGATGATCAATCCTTGGTGGATTCTCTCGACCTCTTCCACACAGGTTAATGTCGTCGAGCAGGGCTCCGGCATACAACCTCGGAAAGGTCTCACATCCTTAGTGGATTCTCCCAACCTCTTCCACACAGGTTAACATCGTCGAGCATAGGCTCCGACATACAACCTAGGAAAGGTCTTACATCCTTGGTGGATTCTCTCGACCTCTTCCACACAGGTTAACGTCGTCGAGCAAAGGCTCCGACATACAACCTCGGAAAGGTCTTACATCCTTGGTGAATTCTCCCGACCTCTTCCACACAGGTTAACGTCGTCGAGCGGGGCTCCGGCATACAACCTCGGAAAGGTCTCACATCCTTAGTGGATTCTCCCAACCTCTTCCACACAGGTTAACGTCGTCGAGCAAAGGCTCCGACATACAACCTCGGAAAGGTCTTACATCCTTGTTGGATTCTCCCGACCTCTTCCACACAGGTTAACGTCGTCGAGCAGGGCTCCGGCATACAATCTCAGGAAAGGTCTCACATCCTTAGTGGATTCTCCCAACCTCTTCCACACAGGTTAACGTCGTCGAGCAGGGCTCCGACTTACAACCTCGGAGAAGTCTCACATCCTTGGTTAACGTCGGCAGAATGTCGTTAATGGACTTCTATCTACTCCATAATGTTAAAATTCTACCAGATTTTGAATTTTCTCCTGCGCTGAACTTTTGCCTTCCAGGACTTTCGACGGACTAATACCCGACGTCAGACTTCTACTTGTTAGCAGACTTCTACTCGTCGTCGGACTTCAGCCCGTCGATGAAGTTTCATCGGTCTTCCGCCCGAGGTCGTACTTCTACATGACGTCGGACTTTTCCTTGTCGTCGAACGTTTGCTCGTTAGTGGACTTCTACTCGTCGTCGGACTTCTGCCCGTCGACGAATTTTCATCGGTCTTCTGTCCCAGGCCGTACTTCTACTCGACGTCGGACTTCTGCTTGTCAGCAGACTTCTACCCGTCAGCAGACTTCTACCCGTCGTTGGACTTCTGCTCGTTAGCGGACTTCTACTCGTCGTCGGACTTCTGCTCATCGACGAAAAATTTTGTCGGTCTTCTACCCGACAGTACTTCTACCCAACGTCGGACCTCTACTTGACGTCGGACTTTTGCTCGTCAACAGACTTCTACTCGTCAATAGACTTCTACTCGACGTCGGACTTCTGCTCGTTAGCGGACTTCTACTCGTCGTCGGACTTCAGCCCGTCGATGAAGTTTCATCGGTCTTCCGCCCGAGGCCGTACTTCTACATGACGTCGGACTTTTCCTTGTCGTCGAACGTTTGCTCGTCAGTGGACTTCTACTCGTCATCGGACTTCTGCCCGTCGACGAATTTTCATCGGTCTTCTATCCCAGGCCGTACTTCTACTCGACGTCGGACTTCTGCTTGTCAGCAGACTTCTACCCGTCAGCAGACTTCTACCCGTCGTTGGACTTCTGCTCGTTAGCAGACTTCTACTCGTCATCGGACTTCTGCTCGTCGACGAAAAATTTTGTCGGTCTTCTACCCGACAATACTTCTACCCGACGTCGGACCTCTACTTGACGTCGGACTTCTGCTCGTCAACAGACTTCTGCTCGTCAATAGACTTCTACTCGACGTCGGACTTCTGCTCGTTAGCGGACTTTTACTCGTCGTTGGACTTCTTCTCCTCGATGAACTTTCGTCGGTCTTCTAACTGACAGTACTTCTACCCGACGTCGGACTTCTGCTCGTCAGCGGACTTCTACCCGACGTCAGACTTCTCCTACTCGTCGGACTTTCTACTCGTCGACAAACCTTCGTCGCTCTTATACCCGACGTCAGACTTCTGCTCGTTAGCAGACTTCTACTCGTCGTTGGACTTCTGCTCGTCGATAAACCTTCGTCGCTCTTCTACTCGACATCAAACTTTTGCTCCTCAACGGACTTCTCCTTGACGTCGGACTTCTGCTCGTCAGCAGACTTCTACCCGACGTTAGACTTCTGCTCGTTAGCAGACTTCTACTCGTCGTTGTACTCCTGCTCGTCGATAAACCTTCGTCGCTCTTCTACTCGACATCAAACTTTTGCTCCTCAGCGGACTTCTCCTTGACGTTGGACTTCTGCTCGTCAGCAGACTCCTACCCGACATTAGACTTCTGCTCGTTAGCAGACTTCTACTCGTCGTCGGACTTTCTGCTCGTCGACAAACCTTCGTCGCTCTTCTACCCAACGTCAGACTTCTACTCGTTAGCAGACTTCTACTCGACGTCGGACTTCTGCTCGTTAGCGGACTTCTACCCGACGTCGGACTTCTGCTCGACAGCGGACTTCTCCTTGACGTCGGACTTATGCTCGTCAGCGGACTTCTACCCGACGTCAGACTTCTGCTCGTTAGCAGACTTCTACTCGACATCGAACTTTTGCTCCTCAGCGGACTTCTCCTTGACGTCGGACTTCTGCTCGTCAGCAGACTTCTACCCGATGTCAGACTTCTGCTCGTTAGTAGACTTCTACTCGTCGTTGGACTTTCTGCTCGTCGACAAACCTTCATCGCTCTTCTACCCGACATCAGACTTTTGCTCCTCAGCGGACTTCTCCTTGATGTAGGACTTCTGCTCGACAGCGGACTTCTCCTTGACGTCGAACTTCTGCTCGTCAGTGGACTTCTACCCGTTGTCAGACTTCTGCTCGTTAGCAGACTTCTTCTCGACATCGAACTCTGCTCCTCAGCGGATTTCTCCTTGACGTAGGACTTCTGCTTGTTAGCGGACTTCTACCCGACGTCAGACTTCTGCTCGTCAGCAGACTTCTACTCGACTTCAGAATTCTGCTCGCTAGAAGACTTCTACTCGTTGTCGGACTCCTGCTCGTCGACAAACCTTTGTCGGGTCTTCTACCCGACTCAATGCTTCTATTCGACACCAGACTTCTTCCTGCCGTCTGACTACTACCCGTTATCGGACTTATGCCCGTCGACGAACTTTCATTCAGTCTTCTGCCCCATGTCATACTTTTTCCCGACGTCAGAATTCTATTCGACGATAAGTTTCCACCTTTCGTTGGATTCCTGTCCATTGTCAGACTCTACCCTGACGCCGGATGTATGCCCGTCTTTTCAACCTCCCTCCTTACAACGGTCTATCCGACCTCCATCGCTAACCACCAAACATCGAAACTCCACATGATCTTTCAGAGTAGATAGAGGGAGAAGGGAGAATCTCCGGACTTCCTTGCCAAGAGAGGGGCCTCGGAAAATCGAGGGAAGGCCTCAATAGTAAGGACAGAGGGAGAAGAGAAGAAGGGAGAATCTCCGGACTTCCTTGCCAAGAGAGGGGCCTCAGAAAACTGAGGGAAAACCTCAATAGAAAGGACAGAGGGAGAAGAGAAGAAGGGAGAATCTCCGGACTTCCTTGCCAAGAGAGGGACCTCAAAAAAATGAGGGAAAGCCTCAATAGAAAGGACAGAGGGAGACAAGAGAAGAAAGGGGAATCTCCGGACTTCCTTGCCAAGAGAGGGGCCTTAGAAACCTGAGGGAAAATCTCAATAGAAAGGACAGAGGGAGAGGAGAAGAAGAAGAAAAGAAAAGAAGAGGAGATGAGCAATTTTTCTAAAGGCCTAGGTGCCTTTTTATACTTTTTTGAAGAGAAGAAGGGAAGTTTCTAGATTTTTCCAGCATTTTCGAATTTCTCATATTTTTCTAAATTTTTTTGAATTATCTCAGAATTTTTTAGAATTTTTTGGGATTTTATCGGAATTTTTTGGACCCAAAAATAGCAAAAAAACACTATTTTTTCTCGAAATGGGGCCCACTAGGTCGGTGCAGCCATCGGCCACACCCCTTGGGCGGGCCAGCGGAGCAATCCGCGGCTCCTGCGCATGGATTGCGGCCAGCCACGCTCGGCTGGCAGAGCAGGCCACGGCGGGTCCAGCCGAGTTAGCCCGAGTGCGGGTGCGGAGCACCGCGCGGGTCCAGCCGCGCGCGGTCAAACCGCGCGATTCCGCGGGTCCTTCCGCGCGGTTCCGCAAGAGATGTCGCCGGCGAGCGGCGGCCGGCCGGCCAGCCGGCCGGTTCGGGCGCCTACACGTGTCCGGGCCCGATTTTCGGCCCGGACGGTCCGATTCCAACATTTTTGGGGTCCCCGGACACGTTTTTCGACGTTCCGGACTCGATTACGACATTTTCGGAACTTACTCTTCATCTCTAAAAATTCAACTTTAACAATCTATATCTACTATTATAAAAGCCACTTGAATTTCTTCACCAATAATCCTAGCCTTTCATTTTAGTAATTAAAATAGGATCATAGCCTTTGATTTTATTATCTTATTATAATTAATTATTTATTTTAAAATAATTAAATATAATTACTTTTTATTTAAGCAAATAAAAAAAATAAATATACTTTGAATTCCCTAATATTTTTTAGTCTTCATTCACATTTATTGAATACCCTTCGCATTTTTCTCTTCGTATCTCATACTCTTCTTATTCAATTTTATCATGATCTTAATTATTATTCATTAAATATCCCTTCATATTAATTATTATTCATTGATTACCTAGCTAAATAATCAACATGTTAAACATTAAAAGAGGGCATCACCTAGTTTTCTTTTTAAGGAAGTTTTGCAAATCATGCAATGATGGGCATTTTCTTGTTAAGGAAATCATTGACATGGAAGAATTGATGAAAAGAATGTGACAGTGAATTGCGAATTCATAGAAATTGAGGCTACAGGTTTACTATTAGAGTAATATTAAATTATTAATCAACAGATCTGGCTAAATATTTTATTTATATATTTAATTAATATTTTTATTAACTTCATTTATTCATTTAAATGTATGGTATTTTTCCCTTTTATGAAGATGAATAAAAGTTGTAGGGAATATAAAGAGGGAAATATGAAGAGAAATAAGAAATATAGGGATATGAATGTATATTTAATGAATAATTATTAAGATCATGATAAAATGGAATTAGAAGAGTATGCGATACGAGAGGAGAATACGAAGGGGTATTCAATAAATGTGAATGAAGATTAAAAAATATTAGGAAATTCAAAGTATATTTATTTTATTTATTTGCTTAAATAAAAAGTAATTTTATTTATATTTTTAAAATAATTAATTAATCATAATAAGATAATAAAATCAAAGGCTATAATTCTATTTTAATAACTAAAATAAAAGGTTAGGATTATTGGTGAAGAAATTCAAGTGGCTTTTATAATAGTAGATATACATTGTTAAAGTTAAATTTTGAGAGATGAAGAGTAAGTTATTTTTTATAATAAATTTGATAATAAAATGTGCAAATGTAACATATGAATTAACATAATAATTTTAAATAATTTAATATTATCGTTAGTTTTTTTATTGAAATTAAATTATTTGCATTAATAATTGTAAACGCATAAGCCCCTCTATTACTCTTGATACGTCATCTCAAAATTATCTTGATCGGGCACGAATCTTGAGGCAAAAACTAGTTGGAAACTTCAAAAATTAATTTTGGGAGCATATGAACTTCGATTTCAGCGAGCTTATAGTCAAACTGAGCGTCTCGGAAATACAAACCCAACGACACCAAGATCAACCCAATCCGAGCCCAAATGAGTCCGAATCAAGGGTTCAAAGCGCTGTTGGAAGGTTCAAACCACTATTTGAGTTATGAAACGGACTCCGATTTTGACGAGCTTATACTCGAATCGAAGGGATCGACGAGACGAATCCAACGAGCCCAAGATCACTGAATTCCGACATTACTAAGGTATTCAAATGACCAACGAACGGTGCACGATCGTAGGATTCAATATCGACCGTCCATTCAACCACTCCCTATTCGCCCCTGATCTCACGCCTATTTACGGGCCATGCCACTCCATAAAATCTATAAATAGAGCCCTCATTTCTCATAAGAGGGATCCAAGCAAGAGAGAGAAGAAGAGAAGAGAAGGAAGAAGAGAAGGAAGGAGTTCCTCCTCGACAGCCGCCGGACCACCGCCGGACCACCGCAGAACCTCGCCGGACCACCGCCGGACCACCGCCGGACCACCGCAGGAATCTCGTCGGACCACCGCAGGAACCTCGCCGGACCACCACATAACCTCGTCGGACCACCACCTTAAGGCCCGACGTTCAGCTCCTACGTCCTACTGAAGACCCGACGTCCTGCCAAAGACGTCGACGTCTTGTTCAAGGCCTGACACTCAGTCCCTACGTTCTGCCGAAGACCCGACGTCCTGCCAAAGACCCGACGTCTTGTTCAAGGCCTGACACTCAGTCCCTACGTTCTGCCAAAGACCCGACGTCCTGCCAAAGACCCGACGTCATACTCAGGGCCCGACATTCAGTCCCTACGTCCTGCCGAAGACTCGACGTCTTAAGTAATTGATTGTAATCTGATCACCCCTGGAGGTGATTCAGTCCTTTGTAACAAACTCAAAGTCTAGTGGAACCATTTTTCAACTGGGCTAGGCCTCGTGGTTTTTTCCCTTTTAAGGGTTTTCCACGTAAAAAATCTTGTGTTCTCTGTGTGTGCTAGTTATACGTACAACGCTAAGACGTAGAATAAAATCTCTATCGCCGCGTATTTTCTAGCCCGCAACAACTCTTTTATTAAAAAGCTGATTCTAATAAGTTTTATCTTTTTATATATGTTGTAAAGAGATTTCGTTTTCAAACGAAATCTTTTTACAATTTTTGTAATCTAAGTTATCTATTTTTTATAAAAAAATGATTAATCTGTGTTTTTTGATATCTATTCTAAGAAGTGATGAGATACTCATCTCTTTACTTAAATAAGATATTAGCCATTATAAAATCATAAGCTTAAAAAAATCTATGATCTTATCATTTTCACTAGTAATAACATTTCACTTATTTGTAATATTTCTCTATTATGGTATTATTGAATAGTTTCACAATCTCGGTAAACAATAAAAGCATAGTGACTATATTTTTATTGTTCGCTACTGTGTTTTTACTGTTTACCGAAATAAATCCGAACAATTTTCTGTGTCTGATGTCTGCACGTAATAATCTCTTCATATAAGAAGAGAGGAGAGGTTGAGAAATAAGACATCTCTCTTGTCACCAAACTCCTCGAGCAAAAAAAAAAAGCCATATATCTCTGGAAAAAAATCAAGATATTATGACACAAATTAAGTATAATATAAATACAATTTAAGTTATTTTATTTGTCAATAAAAAATGTAACTAAAGATGTGGACAATGAAAAAAATCATGCAGACTTTATTAAAAAAAAATGCAATACACTCAACTTGTTTCATTTTCAACATAGAAAACATAATATAAAAAGATAAGAAGCTGATGGAAAAAAAAATAAAAATTCAGCTGCATACCTGTAGAGCTAACAAGAGTTCCTATCAACTGAAAATCAACAACACAGAAATATGACCCACGGATTCTCTTACAGAGGTAAGTTATCAGAATTTTCTATTATCTTCGAAAATGTTTGAAGGAAAACAGCCAAGTCTGCACCATAAATAATTCGGTGATCTGCTGTTATATTCACCTGCAAAAGAAGAGAGCATATGCAGAAGTTGGTTGTAGATTAGATTCTTGAAAGGAGAAAATTTGTCATATGCACGAAATTTTATCACAAATGGAGTTTTATAAAATAATCAAAAGTTTTTCATTTGGATCTTGAAAGCAAAATGGAACGGAGGACAAGATAGTAAAATTAATATGGTCATAACAAACATAGTTAACAACATATTTATTCTCAAGAATTAGACCATTTCAAGATAAAATATAAATAGTATCAAAACCTATTGTAAACATTAACTTAAGCGAGAGTTGAATTTATATGAGATATTAAGCAACTAACCCATAAAGCAAAACAAATACCTTTAGAAGAAAAATTTGGATTCACTACTTAAGAGTATAGATTAAAGGTTAATAAGCCAACTACTATGTATTAAGTTCTCTATTGATCTACAAAGTTAGCTTTAAATTTGAAAATTTTCTTTTTTTGCTTGTCAATGTCATCCATAAATCTGAAATGTCAATCATAAACAATTGTTAGAGCTCTTAATTATCCAAAAACATATATAATGGGAAGAGAATCATTTCGATCATGAGAAAAATGAATGATTTTAACTCAACTAGCTCCATGTGGGTTGTCATCTTTGCACTCCAGATGAGCAAGCAATTAACTAACGAAATCATCATATTAAATTGAGTCAAATGATATATGCGATAATAATTTATTGCTTGTAATGAAAAGTAGAATGAAAATAAGTAAGAAATCAATTTATGTTATTGTATAGATGCAAAAATCAGCATACTCGTCATTCCAGCCACTTGAATCACCAAAAATAAATAAGAGGCAAACAAATTAGTGCAAAGTTTAAGGCTCAAGTGATACAAAGTTGTAGGCCAAATTCTAATTAAAATATTAAAAAAATATAAGGATTGACATTCAAAAGTTTTTCATATACAAAAAAGGGATATCCATAGCTTTTGATGTAGTGGATCGTCGGAAGATGCGACCTGCAAGAAGGATTTGGGTTTCCCAATCCAGGGAAGAAGGAGAAGAAAGCTTCAAAAGCTTCAAAGACTAATATATTTCATTCAATGCCTCAAAACCTTACATTAGCTACTATTTAAAGAGGAAGATAGAACTATCTAGAGCAAGGAGGTAAACTAGTCCCTAAGCACAATAAGAGCTAAGATGTTCCTACATCATTCTTCCCTTGCGTAAAAAGAGCTCGACTCCGTTCGAGGCTCACTAATTAGAAGGGAGGTAGAGTGGTAAACAAATTCCGGGATCGAAGACTTTGAATGCAGACTTCAAAATTAGTACATGAAGAGGCTTTTCCCACTCTAAATGAGGATGTTCAGCTTTGGAATCATTGCAGTGAACTAGCATTTTAATTTTCCAATGGGTTGGTGAATAAGAGTTCTTGGCAAGTAAACAATACGTCCTGAAGTCATCACCATGCCCTACTATAGATAGAAAAGAAATGTTTATGTACAATTCAGTTACTGGATGCTCATTTGAATTGGCTTCCTGAATCTCCTCAAACAGTTTGATTTCTTTTGCAATGCATTTATGAATCCCACGCCCATCTATCATCACATTGTAGCAACCCAATTCCTTTTGATTCCATCTGCAAAAGAGATTGTAAGACTTATCTATATTTTTGCACTTTGAATGAAGGTCTATGAGGGCAGTAATGCTGTGATCATTGAGTAAATCAATGTCATGGTAGGCTTGGAGAAATCTTGCTCGACTGGGAGACTCGGATTGTGCAAAGGCAGAAGCAATGGTGGCTATAGTAGTGTGTTTGGGATGTCGACCATGGCGGATATCCCGCATCAGGTGGAACAGGGCCTTTGCTTCATCTATGAATCCATTATGAGTATAAGCTTCAATCTGCTGAGATTCATCGACTCCCTTTGCAATGAACGACAACCTCTTAGCCTTGGCCTGAACTTTTATGCACTTTTTAGCATCAGCCCTCACAACAGAATCCATATGCTTTTGTAGGTTAACATCCCTGCCATACTCATCTAACTGAACAGGTAAGCTTGAAATTTCTGGGCCAGTTGTCAGGGAAGCCTGAGCTTCAATGATCGCTGCAGCCATATAAGCAGAACTAGAGCCTCTATCTAGAACAGAACATGCCGCACTTACTGCAGCCTCTAACCCAACATTCTTATCAGTAATATCAGCGACATTACATCGAGCAGGTTGTGAGCAGGGCAGATAATCGGCTTTGTATGTGTACTGCACCTCAGTCATTTGCACACCTGCAATGAAAATGTTCTCAGAGGTTGACATCATTTCTATTACCTCATTTTTTGGAAGCACCACTCCCTGTCTCGCAGCTTCGAGAGCAAGTTGCATGCGTTCTTTGGTACACATATTGCCGGCTCTTAACTCCCCATAATGCTGCTTCGCTGGATTTCCCAATAGAATCGGAGCAACAGATGTGAGTGTTGCATCTCACATCTCAGAGTCCAAAAGAGCAGACGATGGGAGATCGGGTTTGGTTTGGTAATCGAGCTCCCCGGCTCCTTCGCTGGTTGCTTCCGGGTCAGGACTGAAGTCATGTTGATAGACGGAGTCTGTCTGTTGATAGCTGGAGATTGAGCAAGCAGGTTCGCCATCTGAGCAGGCGGAATCTGGTCGTGAGAGATCGATTTGGACGCAAGATGCGGAATCTTGCTGGGGAGAAAATGCGGCGGGCAGAACTGAAGGTGGAAACAGGTTTGGGGGCGCCGGAGTTGTCTCTCGCGACCTGGTACTGGGTCCATGCATTGTCGGCCATGATCCGCTCGCGTGGAGCTCCGAGAAAGCCGTAGGTCCACCGTGAAAACAGCCGGTGGCGGGCTGTTGGTTGATTGCCGAAGCGAGCAAATCTGATCGGGAAAGATCGAGTTCAACACCTGGAGCAAAATCGCGAGAGCAGAGTGATGGGATCTATAGTGTGGCCTGGACAGATGCAGGAGATGATTTAGGGTCGGGGCTGAGATCATGCTCGCGTCGCGTGGATGAATCTGCGGCTGGGGTTGCGGAAGCCTGGTCGCCGGCTGATGTTGGCATTTCTAGATCTGCGGCAGTTGTGGCTGCGGGAGTATGGTCGACGGGGGCCTGGTCGGCTGTTGCCGGCGGCGACGGAGCGGCAGCTGTGAGATGGGGCTCCGTCTGAGTGGGCGGTGATGGAGGATCTGGTCGGGACATGGTGAATTGATTTTCTTCCATGAAATCGAAATCAACGACCGAAGGATCGCGTTGGAGCTGAGTTGGTTGTTCGTGCGTGTTGGAGGAACAGAGGAGAGAAGAAGCCGGTATGGTTGCCGACCTGCTCATAGTTCTCTCCACCGAATGCATGAATTTAACACATAAATCATCCATTCGATCAAGTGATTGCAACACTTGAGCTACCCAAAGGGGTTCATGGCGTCGATCGTCGTCAATCGCCATTCTTCTTTGGCGTCGATCGTCGTCGACCGTCCACCTTTTTCGGTGGCGATCTTCGTCGACCACCCATCTTATTCGGCGTCGATCTTTGCCGACCGCCCTTGTTCTACGGCTTCGAACGTCGTCGACAGCCGACCTTCTGCAATCCATCGATCTTCGCAAGCTCCAGGCTCTGATACCAACTGATGTAGTGGATCGTCAGAAGATGCGACCTGTAAGAAGAATTTGGGTTTCCCAATCCAGGGAAGAAGGAGAAGAAAGCTTCAAAAGCTTCAAAGACTAATATATTTCATTCAATGCCTCAAAACCATACATTAGCTACTATTTAAAGAGGAAGATAGAACTATCTAGAGCAAGGAGGTAAACTAGTCCCTAAGCACAATAAGAGCTAAGATGTTCCTACATCAGCTTTTAATACCAAAATTAGTATAAAACACTACATTTTTTGAGCTAAAAGAATGACAATTTTCTACACCAAAAATTTTCTTAGGAAATTTATTCAAACTCTTAAATTCCTATTAATGGTCTAATGATCTCATTATTGAGATTAATTGTAATATCAAGATCTGCTCCAGGATCGTCCAGGACGATCTGGGATCGTCGTGGGACGATCAGGTGAGAAGTTGCTCCCGAAATTACCCAGAGGTGTTCCAGGTGTTTTCCTGTAAGCATTGTCCAGGCCGATCGAGGCATCGGCCAGGCCTATTGGCACTGTTCAAAATATCGGCCGGAGCATAGCCCTGGGAGCCATCCAGGACGATCAAATTGGTCGGATCGTCCCGGGACGATATGGCGATCGGCCGGGCCGATCTGAATTTTATAAAGCTGAAATCAGTCGTTTTGAAGAGAGAGAAAAACATTTTAAAATATCTGATTTCAGCCGAGGAGAGAGAAAGTCGAGGGCATCTTTGGAAAAGTTGATTTTTGGACGACGCGGAGCTATTTTCGTCCGACGAGACTGTTCAGGATATTGCTGTACGCAAGGTAAGGCACATTCCACCTTTCTCAATTTTCAGAACCGTCGTGTTTGGCGGTATTTTCTGTCCGAATTTTGTTTCCATTAGCGATTTTTGTCTGTATCTTTTGATTGGTTCAGTTTTTAACGTGTAACTTTCTATATATTGTTGCCATGCCGGGTGTGCACATTTTGACTATATTTTGAAGATTTTTGTCCGTGTATTTTTGATTCGACTGTGTTTTTAGTCGACTGGATTTTTCTGTGAACTTGGAAATTCTCTGTGCAGTAGAATAAATATTCTGAAATATTGATATCTATATTCTGTGCAAATTTGGTAAATTATTATTTTCAGAAAAATTTTGTAAATTCTGTATACTGTCGTTGTGCTGCCCGATTTTTGGGTAATTTCTGATTTGTCCGGAATTCTTCTCATTTGATATGTTATCTGTATATGCTATAAAAAGGGAGTTATAAGGGGCCTGGATCCTATGAGATTCAGTTAGTGTCTGGGAAATCTGAAATGAGCTTAATATGAAATCTGATATCTGTTCTGTTTTGGATCCGAGAAAATTTGTTTAGGTGCTATAAGCACTATATATGTATTCTGGTGCTATAAGCACATCTGTTCTGATGCCGTGAGCACAAAGGGATGCATAAGGGGCATGGATCCTATGAGATTCAGTCAATGTCAGGGAATTTAGCTATGAATTAAATAATATCTGATATCTGATTTGATATGATTCTGATATGATTCTGATACGATTTTGTTCTGTTCCGATATGATCTGAACTTCTGAGTTCTGTACGATTCCGTTTTTGATTTGATATCTGTCCGATTCTGTTTCGAATTCTGTACGGATTTATCTGATGTGTTGGTTTTGAGATTCTGAGAATTTTGATTGGAGGTTTTGAGGAATTTGTACCTTTTGATTTTTGTACAGTCATGGCTTTTCTGTTCTGTCTTTCTTTCTGTCTAAAAGCCATGTATTGTATTTGTAGATGATTGTTTTGAGGAAAAGAAAAGAAAAAGATAAATCTTTTGTTCCGCTGCATTTGATGTTTTTAGTAGCTCTGTGTTTGTCTGTTTTGTTTAAAATGTTTGGAAGAATCAGTTCTGAAGCAAATTCCAAAGCCAGATCCTGGTTAGTTTTTTTTTTGTCGCGGCCCGGTGCGAACGGGATCTGTCTCGTCTCGGGTCGGGTCGTGACAACTTTAGTGGTATCAGAGCAATGGTTTTGGAATTTGGGATTGTGTGAAACAGAGCTATAGGAAGTGATCAGTAAGTCTGTCTGTGGGGTAGTTTTGGTTTGTTCGGCTTTTTATTGTGTTGTTTTTGTGATAGTTTTTTGGATTTTCTAGATTTTTCTGTATGGATCAACCAGACCCAGACATGACAGACGGGCAGAGTTCTAGTCAGGCAGCACCAGTGGGGAGTACAGCCCCAGTGGTCGGTGCTGACACGCTTTCTCAGTTTGCTCCACTTGTTGCTCAGATGATGAGCGAGTCTCAGAGCAAAGCTTCTACTGTCTGATTTGATGATCTTGACAGACATTTGCAGTTGTTTTTGAGGTTGAAACCTCCGAGGTTTGAGGGCGCTGTTGAGCCCAGAGCAGCCGAGGAGTGGCTGAGGAGATTGGAGAAGACCTTTGACGGAATGCAGTGTCCTGCGGATAGGAATGTTCTGTTAGCAGTGTTTCTGTTGGACGGAGAGGCTGAGCACTGGTGGGTTGGCCAACAGGAGGCCAGATTTCAGGGCAGATTGAACTCTTTGATTACCTGGGAAGAGTTCACTGAGGTGTTTCGGGATTGGTTTGTTCCCCCTTCTACACGACAGCAGATGCATGAGACTTTTCTGAGACTTGTTCAGGGGAGCAAGACGGTGATGCAGTATGAGGCTGAGTTTATTGCATTAGCCAGGTACGCTCCGCAGCTGTTTAGCACGTCTGCTGAGAGGTGCTACAGATTTCTGAGGGGGTTACGAGATACTTTGAGGCAGCCCCTGATACCATTTCGGATCACTGACTTTTCTGAGCTTGTGGAGCGAGCTCGACTGATAGAGAATGACCTGATGGCTACTCAGCAGCGGTGGACTACGAGTAGAAAGAGATTTGGAGGTGAGACTTCTGGCAATGGTTCCTCTGGGAAGAGGAGATTTGTAGTTGGTTCTGGATCTGGAGACTCCAGGAGGAGCGGAGGGTCGTCTGGTACTGCTACCAGTACAACGAGTTCTGGATCAGTCAGTACAGCACCTGTGTGCCAGAACTGTGGACGACGACACTTTGGCCAGTGCTACAGGATGGCTGGTCTGTGCTTCCGATGTGGTCAGCCAGGACATCGGATTGCAGAGTGTCCACAGATGGGATTTGATCAGCGTTCTGAGTTCTAATCTGAGGGCTTTGTCAGACCCGCCGGTTCAGCAGCAGGGAGACCGAGGACTGTTCCTCCACGCCCTGAGGAATTTGCTGGCAGAGGTGGTGGATCTAGTTCTGGACCACGGAGACCACCTACGGTTCAGAGGGAGCAGAGTAGTTCTGTTGCTTCAGCTCCTGCTCCAGTTCAGCCATGAGTTCACAGCTTGAGTCAGCAAGAGGCTCGTGATGCTCCCGATGTTGTGACAGGTACGATTTATATTTCTGATCAGCCCTGTCGTGTTTTGTTTCACTCTGGAGCGAGTCACTCTTTTTTGTCCGAGCGCTATTTTGAGGCTTTACGTTTGGATTCCATTTTACTTCCGGTTTCGCTTTTCGTGATTTTACCGGCTGGAAGTCTTTTGATTGCTCGACAGTTTTGTTTTTGTGAGATTGAGATTTTTGGCAAGAAGTGGAAATCGAGTTTGATTATGTTGCCGATTTCTTCATATGATGTGATTCTGGGCATGGATTGGCTGAGTCAGTATGAGGCCCAGATAGACTGTCTGAAGAAGCAAGTGAGTTTGTTTGTGGCTGGAGAGAGAGTTGTATTTCAGGGATTACGAGGTATTCTCTCTAGTCTGGATTCTGTGTTGGAAGTGAGCAGAATGTGGAAGAAGGGATGCCCAGTGTTTTTGGCTTCGGTGCGGGATCTGAACCTGGAGGTTGGTTCTGTTTCTGAGATCCCAGTGGTACGGGAGTTTGCTGATGTTTTTCTTGAGGAGTTGGTTGGTTTACCTCCGGATAGAGATGTGGAGTTCTCTATCGATGCTTTTCCGGGTACCGCTCCGATATCAAATGCTCCGTACAGGATGGCACCGAAAGAACTTTCGGAGTTGAAAGTTCAGCTTCAGGAGTTGGTTGACAGAGGTTTTGTACGTCCTAGTGTTTCGCCCTGGGGAGCACCTGTTTTATTTGTGAAGAAGAAGGACGGTACACTCCGTATGTGTATTGATTACAGAGATTTGAACAAAGTCACTATCAAGAACAATTATCCTTTGCCTCGGATTGATGACTTGTTTGATCAGCTTTCCGGATCTTCAGTATTTTCGAAGATTGATTTGCGATCCGGATACTATCAGGTGAAGGTGAAGGAAGCTGATGTGGTGAAGACCGCTTTCAGTACTCGGTACGGGCACTATAAGTTCTTGGTTATGCCTTTTGGGGTAACCAACGCGCCTGCTATTTTCATGGATCTGATGAACCGAGTATTCATGGAGTATTTGGATCAGTTTGTGATCATCTTCATTGACGATATTCTGGTATATTCTGCATCTGAGGATGATCATGCCAGACATTTGAGGATTGTGTTGGAGATCTTGAGGAGGCATCAGCTGTATCCCAAGTTCTCCAAGTGTGAATTCTGGTTGAAGAGCATTTCATTTCTGAGGAATGTGATTAGCGGAGAAGACATTTCTGTAGATCCCCAGAAGATTCAGGCAGTTGCTGATTGGCCAAGGCCGACTACGGTATTTGAGGTACGTAGTTTCTTGGGCATGGCCGGGTATTACAGGAAATTTGTGAAAGGATTTTCACAGATTTTGACGCCTTTGACGAGACTGACGCAGAAGTCAGTTCCTTTTGTTTGGACACCGGAGTGTGAAGCGAGTTTTCAGAGATTGAAGGATTGTCTGACTTCAGCTCCGGTACTAGCACTTCCGTCAGGTACGGAAGGTTTTCAAGTGTTCAGTGATGCTTCACTGAAAGGACTGGGATGTGTCCTGATGCAGCATGGTCAGGTAATTTCTTATGCTTCGAGATAGTTGAAACCACATGAAAAGAATTACCCAACGCATGATTTGGAATTAGCTGCTGTTGTGTTTGCTTTGAAGATTTGGCGTCATTATCTATATGGCGTCAGATGTGAGATATTTACTGATCATAAGAGCCTGAAGTATATTTTTACTCAGAAGGATCTGAATCTAAGACAGAGAAGGTGGCTTGAGTTGATCAAGGACTATGATTTGACTATTCAGTACCAGCCTGGGAAGGCGAATGTGGTAGCGGACGCTCTGAGCAGGAAGTCTTCTGGATTATCAGGTATTCAGCTTACTTATGATGACTTTCTGATTCGAGACATGGAGCGATTGCAGTTGGAGGTGATTTCCTCCAGTGGTTTGGAGTTAGCTCAGATGAGCATTCAGTCTTCTTTGGAGACAAGGATTCAGGAAGCCCAGAAGTCAGATTCTGATTATTCGAAGTTGATTGCCCAGATTGGATCTGGTAAGACTCCTGAACTTCGAATTTCTGATTCTGGTGCTATTTTCTGTAAGAACAGGTTGTGGGTACCTGTGTTTGGAGATTTGAGGCAGGAGATTCTGTACGAATCTCACCATTCAGGCTATACTGTTCATCCAGGCAGTGGTAAGATGTATGCTGATATGAAACTTTTGTTCTGGTGGCCTGGAATGAAGAAAGATGTGGTAGAGTTTGTGTCGAGATGCGAAGCCTGTCAGTTGGTGAAGGCAGAGCATCAGCGACAAGGTGGACTGTTGCAGTCGTTGCCTATCCCTGAGTGGAAATGGGAGGAGGTAACGATGGACTTTGCGATGGGTTTTCCTCGATCTAGACAAGGGCACGACACTATTTGGGTGGTTGTAGATCGATTGACGAAGTCCGCCCATTTTCTTTCGATTAGACAGACGGATTCAGTTGATCGCTTGGCACAGGTTTATGTGAAGGAGATAGTCATATTGCACGGTGTGCCTCGAGTGATTGTTTCTGATCGAGATGGACGTTTTACTTCCAGACTTTGGAAAGGCATTCAGCAAGGCTTGGGTACGAAACTGCATTTAAGTACAGCCTTTCATCCTCAGACAGATGGACAGTCTGAGAGGACTATTCAGGTGCTGGAAGACCTGTTGAGACTTTGTGTTCTGGACTTTGGCGGAAGCTGGGAAGATCATATCCCGCTGATTGAGTTTGCTTATAACAACAGTTTTCAGTCCAGTATCGGTATGGCACCGTACGAGGCTCTGTATGGCAGGAAGTGCCGTACTCCTTTAACTCTGACGGAGGTCGGAGATAGACAGGCTTTGGGTGCCGCTTTTGTTGAGGAAACTGTTCAGAATATCAGTTTGATAAAAGAAAGATTGAAAGCCGCTCAGGATCGACAGCAGAAGTATTACAATCAGAAGCACAGGTTTGTCGAGTTTCAAGTTGGTGACTTTGTGTATGTAAAAGTTAGCCCGATGAAGGGTGTGAGCAGATTTGGTCAGGTGAGCAAACTTAGTCCAAGGTATGTTGGACCTTTTGAAATTTTGGAAAAAATTGGAAAATCTGCTTACCGATTATTGCTTTTTGATTTGATGCCTGACGTGCATAATGTGTTTCACGTATCCACTCTGAGGAAGTGGGTATCCGACTCTGGGAAGAAGGTATCTGCTGATGAGGTTGAGATTCAGGAGAATCTGGCGTACAAGGAAGAGACAGAGTTGATTTTGGCGTACGACGTCCGAAAGTTAAGAAATAAACAGATTCTGATGGTTAAAGTCCAGTGGAAGAACCGGACTGCACGTGAAGCGACGTGGGAGAAGGAGTATGACATGAGACAGTCGTACCTGTACTTGTTTTGACTGAGTTTGGAATTGGATAATGTCGAGGACGACATTTTTCTGAGTTGGGGAGATTGTAATATCAAGATCTGCTCCAGGATCGTCCAGGACGATCATCGTCCTGGGACGATCAGGTGAGAAGTTGCTCCAAAAATTGCCCAGAGGTGTTCCAGGTGTTTTCCTGTAAGCATCGTCCAGGCTGATCGAGGCATCGGCCAGGCCTATTGGCACAGTTCAAAATATCGGCCGGAGCATAGTCCTGGGAGCCATCCAGGACGATCAAATTGGTCGGATCGTCCCGGGACGATATGGCGATCGGCCGGGCCGATCTGAGTTTTATAAAGCTAAAATCAGTCGTTTTGAAGAGAGAGAAAAACATTTTAAAATATCTGATTTCAGCCGAGGAGAGAGAAAGTCGAGGGCATCTTTGGAAAAGTTGATTTTCGGACGACGCGGAGCTGTTTTCGTCCGACGCGACTGTTCAGGATATTGCTGTACGCAAGGTAAGGCACATTCCGCCTTTCTCAATTTTCAGAACCGTCGTGTTTGGCTGTATTTTTTGTCCGGATTTTGTTTCCGTTAGCGATTTTTGTCCGTATCTTTTGATTGGTTCAGTTTTTACTGTGTAACTTTCTGTATATTGTTGCCGTGCCGGGTGTGCACGTTTTGACTATATTTTGAAGATTTTTGTCCGGGTATTTTTGATTCGACTGTATTTTTAGTCGACTGGATTTTTCTGTGAACTTGAAAATTCTCTGTGTAGTAGAATAAATGTTCTGAAATGTTGATATCTATATTCTGTGCAAATTTGATAAATTGTTATTTTATGAAAAATTATGTAAATTCTGTATACTGCCGTTGTGCTGCCCGATTTTTGGGTAATTTCTGATTTGTCCGGAATTCTTCTGATTTGATATGCTATCTGTATATGTTATAAAAAGGGAGTTATAAGGGGCCTGGATCCTATGAGATTCAGTTAGTGTCTGGGAAATCTGAAATGAGCTCAATATGAAATCTGATATCTGTTCTGTTCCAGATCCGATGAAATTTGTTTAGGTGCTATAAGCACTATATATGTATTCTGGTGCTATAAGCACATCTGTTCTGGTGCCGTGAGCACAAAGGGAGGCATAAGGGGCCTGGATCCTATGAGATTCAGTCAGTGTCAGGGAATTTAGCTATGAATTACATAATATCTGATATCTGATTCTGATATGATTCTGATAGGATTTTGTTCTGTTCCGATATGATCTGAACTTCTGAGTTCTGTACGATTCCGTTTCTGATTTGATATCTGTCCGATTCTGTTTCGAATTCTGTACGGATTTATCTGATGTGTTGGTTTTGAGATTCTGAGAATTTTGATTGGAGGTTTGTTGCTTTGCTGAGCTGTTGAGCTCACCCTTGCTTTCTGGTGGTTTTCAGGTTCTGGGAAAGGGAAGGAAGTCCATGAATAGATTTCAGAGTCTGATCAGTATAGGTATTGTTTTGTACCTTTTGATTTTTGTACAGTCATGGCTTTTCTGTTCTGTCTTTCTTTCTGTCTAAAAGCCATGTATTGTATTTGTAGATGATTGTTTTGAGGAAAAGAAAAGAAAAAGATAAATCTTTTGTTCCGCTGCATTTGATATTTTTAGTAGCTCTGTGTTTGTCTGTTTTGTTTAAAATGTTTGGAAGAATCAGTTCTGAAGCAAATTCCAAAGCCAGATCCTGGTTAGTTTTTTTTTCTGTCGCGGCCCGGTGCGAATGGGATCCGTCTCGTCTCGGGTCGGGTCGTGACATTAATTCCCAAAATTTAATTCTAAGAAGTTAAACTCATACAACTAAATACATGATATTTACATTAAATATCTCTAAGCAAAAATTATATTAATGGGAACTTTATAATGAAAATATTTGTATATTATCACTAATTATTGATATTATCTAAATTACATATTTACATATCAAAGGCAAAAGTTAGACGAAGATAATACATGCATTAAGCTATCTCTAATGAAAGCTACATTAAATCACTAATAAAAATGCACAATCAATCAATTTTTCATAAAAAACAAATCTCAAATCTCCAGATAACTGTTGACCCTATTTTTGATTAACCCTTGGGTCAAAGAAGTTGACTTGGTCAAATTGATCAAGCCATGCCTCAAGACCACCTCTCCTGTGTTCAATGGGTCAAACCAAGCCTGCTGAGTCTAGACCCAGGCCCTGGGTCAACCTGGGTTGACCCAAATTGACCCAAGAAGGAGACTTTTTGCTTGTTCTCTCTCCCTAGACCTCCTCATCCCTTGAGATTTTGGGAGAGAGCTTCCAAGACCTCCCTCTACCTTCTCCAAATATATGGCATGAATATGATTAGATTAAAATTAAAAAGTAAAAATATTTCTTAGAAAGACAAAAAAAAAAATTTATGGAAACACAATATAAGAAAAAATGATTGAAATTATCATCGGAAGAATAAATTAAGACACAAAAAAAAAGTTATCTTATTAGAGGAAAAATCTCAATAACCATTGTAATTATTGTGAAGACGTTGTTGTGAATTTGTACATATAAAAGAAGTACATAACTATTGCATTAGTAAGCTAAAATTAAGCAATTAATGAAGACAAAATTCAATATATTTTTAGATTATTTATCCAAAAATTTACCCATAGTGCACATACAAGCATAAGAATGACAACGACAATGAAAATAAAATTGTATATATGCAGAATATATCATGAATCATTCTTATTTTGTTTTTTATCGGTGCATTAGTAAAACCGAGTAAATAGGCTTTAAAGAAAATACATGCATTAAGCTGTCTCTAATGAAAGCTACATTAAATCACACATAATTGTTTCAAAAAACTTCAACGCACAGAGTCGTAGGCTTTCATTTGGGAGGGACAACTTTCTTACTGCTTTGTTTTTCAGTCGTAACTATATTTTCTGTTTGGCCACTTCTTTTTTTGTTGCTTCAAAAAAAAATTTGTAGTATGAAGTTGCTTTCTATAATAATTTTATGAAGTAGTAAGAAAGCTATCTCAATCGAAGCCATATTTTTCACTTTTTTATAACAACAAAACTATGAATGGACTAATTTATAAGAAAATACAAAAATATATCAGTCAATCAGATAATTTTTGTTGTCTATAAAACTTATAATAATAAATAAATAAAATAAATAGAAATTAGAAGATACAAAAAAATGAGTCCAAATAATATATAAATTATTGACTTAATCTACCTTTCCAGGTGGCTTTACTACTAGGGCTTAAAAATAATTGACTAGTCAAAATCTCATACTAATGATATTTATCACAAACTAAAAGTTACATAATAAAAATTTACTAAAATATGAGATATCACATTTTTATTAATTACATGAGAAAAAAATATGACAAATTCAAAATCATTGAAAGCAAAAGTAGAGTAAATGTTACTTACAATGATTATAATATTTTTTATAATATAAGCAACAGAGGTAGAAGCCTCGAAAGCCTTTTCTCTCTTCTCTCTCTCCTCTCGATCTTCTCTTCTCCTTCTCTTTTCTTTCCTTCCTTCACAAGACAGATAAAACGAGGAAGATGCTTGAGTGGTGAGGGATATATATCTCAAATATATTAAAAATACTTTATAGTGCCTAACGCCATGTTACCTAAAATCCCAGCTTTGCTACATTGCATGTTGAATCCAAAATTATTATAGAACAAATGCTCTAATGCCACGGTAGTACTTTCCACTATCATTGTCCTCTCAGCATTGTTGTGCTCACAAGAACAATGCCGCAATATTGCATGCAAGATTTTTCATTTTCAAAATGAATATCAGTTTATGAAAATAAAAGTTATTACATATTCTCCCATGGTGCATGACTCGATTATACTCCTAATATATCCATAATTGTCTTCATGTCTCTCCTTCATCTCTTGGTTGAGTGGTGCAGTTAGGGATCTCCGTGTTCATTGATGGTTTTTGCTTCTATTGTTCCTCAATATTAGCCTATCTTTTGGCCATTGACATCAATACAAGCTAAAATCATGTTTGAGATTATTGGATTTAAATTTGTTCATAGATGATACTCAACTTTACTAATGAGAAATATCTTAAATGAGAACTTGAGAACTTAGGGCGAGTATGAAAAGGACTAAAGAAATCTACCAAAATTTTGAATACTAAGACTTTAACAATGCTATAGGGAATCAATAGCATCAAAAAATATGTTGATAGCACCTTTAGTGAGGTCAACACTACTTTCTCTAAGGATTTCCCTAGAATCTAGGTCTTTCTGCCTTACTATAGAGAGCACTCGTAGGACTCCTTTAGGCCGACACCTTGTAGCATGACATAGGAGTGTAAGTGAGTCGAGGCGGCTCGAGCTTGCGCGAGCCAAGTTTATCGAGCCACGAGCTCAAGCTCAAACTCGATCCGAGCTCGAGCTCAAACTCGAGCACGTTTATTAAACGAGCTCGAATTCGAGCTTAACAAGGCTTGACTTGCGAGCTTGTGAGCCGGGGCTTGAAATTATTAAATTTAAATATTTTAAAATAATAATAATAATAATAATCCCGCCTACTAAAATTTCAATTCCTGTGTATATTTTAGATTTTTTATCCCGCGTCATTCTCAAATCTCAAATGCCTCTCTCTCTCTATCTCTCTTCTCTGTCAGACTAAGGCTACAAAGTACTAAATAATAAATGCTAACAGCTTAATACACTCATTCTCTCTCTAGCAAAACCAAAAAAATAATTACATCCATCTCTCTCTCTCTCTCTTCTCTAACAAGCTAAGGCTATAGGCTATTTAAGAATAATTTTTTACAGCCTAATATACTTATTCTCTCTCTCCCTCTCTCTTCCTCCCGCTGCAGTTGTAAAAGACTGCAAATAAATTTTTTTGAGTACCGTGCGTGTTGGAAGGCGAATTGGATCATGTTGGAGGCTCGACGAGAGGCTCGAACTCGTTTACAGTGGAACGAGTCGAGCTTAATTTTTTAGCTCGAGCAATTAAGGTATTTGACAGTTGAGCTCGACTAGAACACCTAACTTGAGCTCGACTCAACTCGTTTGCACCCCTAGCATGACACCTATCAACTGATTTGGGCCACTAGGCAAGATTAGATGGCCTAAAAGGGTCGACTCGAGCTTATCCAATTAATTCAAATTTGCTCTCCTCGTCAATTCAAAATTAATTTCATAAGCATAAGATTAATTTAAATTTATCAAACTGGCTAAAATTTAATTAATCAAGATCTCAATTCGATTATGATGTGCTCTCCGATTAAATCTGATTAAAACAAAATCTGCTTGAATAGTTTAATCGATTTAAAATAAAATCCAGCTTATTTCAATTTAATTAACCATGTTTATCCTTTTCAAATATAGCACTTAATAATCTCATTACAATAATATAAAATCCTGCTAAATCAATATAAATCCCGATCAAATGGTTCGAATTCAATGTCTCCCATTGCTTTTTCTACAATCTTCTGTTATAGCCAGCGTTTAATTGTTTTCAAGGCATCGGCTTTTATTGATAGCCGTCCGATTAAAGATTTTGGAGGGGGCAGATAGTCATTAGGCTCCATTCCTCCTGCTGTCTTTCGTTAAAGCGACCCGAGAGCGATGGGAGGGATTTTTTCCCGTTGGTCTTTGGCTGGAAGCAAATAAAGGTTTGAGTTTTTTTTTTTTCATCTTCTTCCTTTTTAGTATTTCGTAAGATTTGGGAAGAAGAGTTAGAGTTTTTTTTTCACTTTTTTGATTCACTCTGGATGTAAGGAAGACAGAGCGAGAGACGAGAAGGAAAGTTCTCTTGCTTGCGTCTCTATTCCAGTGAACAGGAGAAAGACGAAGGCGAGCGTGTGCGTTCTATACGGTCTAGAGAGCGAGGAAGGGTAGACGGACATCTTGTGTGTGTTTTCTTCTATTCTTGAGTTTCAATCGAGTGGAGGAAAGAGCGGGCTGCCTGAAACAGGAGAGAATCGAGTGAGGGTTGGGGGCTTCTTCCCTTACATTTTCGTTCGATCGTCTTTGTCTGAAGGAAGAAACGAGAGACCGATCGAGAGAAAGGCTTTGAGAGAGATAGAATAGTGAGAGGGTTGCTCCCTTCTGCAGATTTGTTTTTGCATCCGCCAAGAGTGCTGCTGACAGAGCAAGGGAAGCGGGAACCTAGGTTGGTTCGGTCGTCCATCCCTAGCTAACAATAAATGAGAGAGCAAGTTTAGAGCATTTTTCTCTCTACCTTCAAGTGCTTTTATTTTGCTGGAATCGCGGTTGCTGTCATATCTTCCTAGAGCGTAAGTATTCCCGCATGAGCTTCACAAATGCTAAACATTGCACGTGCTTTACCAAATGAATTAATTATCCATGAATCTTTTTTTTTTCCTTTACAAAATCGATGTATTTTCCTTTTTTCTTTTTTTCCTACTTATTCTCAATGGTAATAAAAAAATGAGAGTAGTATTTAGCATAATTAGGATGTATATTTATTAATCATATACTAATACAAATGAGTAACTTAACGTGGATGCCCATAGATAAGGGAAATGTCTCTTTTGCTAACTGTAAATGTATATATCTGCTTATTTATTTCAAAGTCATTAAACCCATTTGAAAAATGCTGGGTGAAGCAAGGCAACTTTTAAACAATCACGTACTCCTCAAACCTCTATTATTACTTTAAATGCTGTGTGTATTCTGTCTTTTTTACTAATCAAATGGAAATGCTGCATAACACAACTCTCATTACCTACTGTTGAATCGTAGTACTTATTTATTATTTATTAGGGATAGAGGCATTACACTGCTGGCTTAACCTTAATATCCAAGAGCTGTGCATTAGTTTTTTGGAATGATAATTTAAAATCCTTCAGTTATATACATATTTGTCTTCTTTTGTAGTGAGCTGAATTGATGAAATAGAACAAGTTCCACTCATTTTGAAATTTATGTTAAAAGTTTAACTCTATCGAATAACATAGTAATTTACTTTATCTTCTTTTAATTTTTTTAATGTGATTAACAAAGGATCTTATCTGTTCATACGTGTGAATATACAAAATACTTACCTGTGCATATATATAAATACAGCTAGTACATTTCGTTTATTGAATTCAGAGTGGTGTTAACGATAGGATAAAATCAATCTCTTTGGCATCTCTAAACTATTTTCTGGTCATTTCATTCCCAACTAATTAAGTAATTCTATATGAATATGAGTATAACTTTTGTAAGTAGCCATCTATCTTGGGGACAACAAGCAATTTTGTTTACAATCAATCAATCATCTTACATGTATGCATTTAATTGCTATTTTTCAATTAAATATAGTTGCAAAATACTCAAATCTAATCTTTACAAAAAATCATAACTTCTTTAGCCATTCAATTTGGTGAATAAATCCCATTTAGAAATACATTTTATACTTATACGTTTATAGTTTGAAGAGGAAAATTTTGCTTGTTGTTTATTGAAGAATTCAAGTTTTCATTCTGCCTCTTTCAATTAATAATTACTTGATTTGTATTTAAACTTGAATCTCATTTATAATTTGACACATGATTTGAATTCTTAGGCTTTAGAATAAACTCTTCACTTAATATGTGACATTACAACCAATCTTGATTATACTACATGTTTCATGTATTGATTTTTTGTGGCGTATGTATTAAGTTATGGTAATTAAATTAACTTGTAAATGAGGCTAGGAATTATTTGTCATTTGTTTGACTTCTTTATAGTGCATTAGCATACCCATACATGATCATAAATGGCATATTGCTTTTAATGTTTTTTTATAAAGATTTTCTAGATAGGAAACATAAAAAACAAAATAGAACTAGAAAATTGGTACCCTTATACTTATGTTTTCATTGCTTGATATTAAGTTGAATATCTAACATCAACCCCATAATACCTTCACACTAAGTAGATTAATGCTTATAAAAGCTAGTGCACACTCAACTCACAAGCTAAGACAACAATGAGTTTATATTATATAACTCACTTCACCTGCAACCTTGATAGATGATGTTGGGTATAGAAAGAAGCCCTGGGCACTATGCTGCTTTAGTCTATATCATTCTCACTCATTTTACATCTCTTATGAATATACATATAACTTAAGGGTCAACATCCTAGGGTAGATAATGTAGTCATAGGTTTACTATGCATAGAAATGTGCACTCCCCATTTGTTAGCCTAGGACTTTGATGCAACCTAAAATTAGGATTGCAAAGAGCCAAATCTTTCTTTCTTATAACATAAACATAAAAAAACAAAAATTACAACTTAAAGACACATTTCATAGATAAATACTAGACTTGACACACCGACTCAACTACACTTTCAACTTACAAAAGTTTTGAGAAGAAAGATACAAATGGGGCGAGAACCGTGGATAAAAGGAGGTAGAAGTCCGAGACGAATTTTTAGGAGATAGAGGGTTAGAAGACAATAGCTCGCAAGCTATAAAAACCTTTAGGTTTTATTCCAAAAATCATTACATATCTCATCTTTCTTTTCATAAAGAAATCAACCACCTTCTATAGAAAAAGAAGGGAAAAGGATATTAAATGCTCACATAAATTTGCCATCCAAATAGCCAATAGAAGCCTTCCAAACCAGCCACAAAACTCTTCCAATTCAGTCCAATTAATATGGAATTAAAGCATCAAACATAGATTTTAACAAATGGGGAAACCGAGCAGCCATAGGAGGGAAAACGAGTAGCTATCAATAAAGACATCAAGTAAATCAAAGGGGAATAGGGGAAAACGAAGAGCCAGGAGGGAAAATCGAAGTCGAACATGGGGAAGACCAAACAACCACATTGGGAAGACCAAACAACAACCAAAAATGAGAAGACAACAAGAATTTTTAGAAAAACAATAAGAATTTTTAGCAAGTAGAAGGGAAATTCAGCAAACATCAAGAAAAATGTTTGGTCACACAAGAAAATATAAAGTAGGTTATCTTGATTGCATCAATTCTCACTAGGTGGAGAAATCTCATCCCCTGATGAGATAGATTTCGAACGATTTCGAACTTCCATCATGCGTAGACTGAGCCATATCTAACTTCTGTATTAAAGCCTCATACTTTCTTTGAATCATTTCTTTTTCTTTGTTAAATTGGGCTTGAAGTAGACTCTTTCTCTTCTCATATCTTTCAGCGCATAAATTTATTTTTTCTTGAATTTTGTAGAGTTCGTTTTGGATTGGATCGGTAGAGCTCCCTTATGTCGTGAACTCGTGATCTATCTAGATGTTGGAATATTCTCTTCTAGATTAGTTGGCTAATTTTCACCAACTACTGAATCTTGATTCAGATCTTCGTCTTGTTGAGTGTTTTGGTTTTTCATTTTTTTTATTTATAGAGAAAAAAGAAAGGCTTGACCAGTTGACCTACAACCTAAGGCTCTGATACCAAAATGAAGCAACATAAAATTAGGATCGTAAAGGGCTTGTTACAACATAGTTTTCAAAACTATGTTTTTATATTATGTGTATTTTTGATGATTCCAAAATCTTATTGTGTTGATTACTGTTTCTCCTAACATATATTGGAAATTTTGATTGTGTTATTTGTGTGTACTAATGTTTCAGAAAAATCATACTCCATATTGCTGAAGATTTCAAGACAGATTAGATCAGGATTTATTGTATTTGAAGTTTGTACCTTTCTTATTTTTCTTGAGTCTGAGAGAGTGTGATTGTAATTGGGTAATCGTGCACACATACACTGGGGGAGAGTCAAAATTTGAATTTTAAAAATGAATTGTACTATACGATTATGGGATCGTACGGGACAATTTGACCTGAGTGTTCCTCCAGAGAGCAGTTAATTGAACCATTCCTTATAAATTTTTGATTGAACTGTTCGTACTGTAAAAAGTTACATTCGTACAAACGACGTCCAGAGTATGAAATGACCACATATCAGTTCGTCCCGAACGAACTCAAATTTTTTTAAATTGATCGTACTGTACGATCCTAGTTTCATACAGATGATGTCTAGAGTATAAAATGAGTGCTTACTAGTTCATCCACACAAACATGTAAACTTTTTGAACTATTCGTACTGTATGAAATTGGATTCGTGCATACGACGTCTAGAGTACAAAATGGACTCGTCCATTTCCATATCAAACAAAGCTTGATTTGGTTAAATTGATCGTATTGTATAAAATTAGTATCGTATAGTACGCCAACCATAGTATGAAATGCATTCATATATAATCGTACCAGACAAATTGGTTCAATTTTGAGCTGATAGTACTTTACGATGGCAGTCTACATACGATTGTTAGAGTACGAAATAAATTCGTACAGGATTATACGAGCGTTTTTTGAACTGATCATGCGTATGATGTGCGATCATACTGTACGATCCAATATAATCAAATTGAAATTTTCAATTTTATGGACGGTTTTTTATATCATTCGTATATAAGAGTTCTTAAAACTGATTGTCCAAGAACTCCTACTATGAATTTCTTTTGAGAGTGTGCTTGAAGAGTGTTTGGGAAAGTTTCTTCTGATTGGAGAGAGAGATTTTTTAAGAGGGAATTGTGAGGGGATTCACAAGGTTACCCAACAGTGAGCATCTCTTGCTTGTTTTTCAGAGTTCTTCCCTACTTTCTTGAAGACTCTTGGAAGAAGATTTTCGAAGGAGCGCCGAAACTCTACCGACACTAGGAGGGTATGAAAGGATGATGATACTCTGCCTATACCAGGAGGGTGAGAAAGGATGACGGTTCTCTGCCGCACCAGGATTTGGTGGAAGATAGGTTATTGTAAGGGCTTCACTGCCTTCCTATGGTATGGGAGCAAAATGAGAGTCAATTTGGTATAGTGCAATACCTGAAGAGGGAGTATTCAGGGAGTAGACATAGGTCTTGTTGGACTGAACCACTATAAATTTCTATGTTTTTATGTCTTTATTTTTTACTGTTTTTATTTTCTGCAAGTTAATGTTGTGGTTGAAACATTTATTTTGATAAAATCTTATTGTGTTTAAAAATTATAAAATCGATTTTCTAAAATTTTTAAGAGATTTTTAAATTATCAATTCACCCCCTCTTAGTTAGCCTTGGGACAATTGCTTTAGGTCTAACAGCCTATTCAGACTTTCAGAGCCAAATCTTCCTTTATAATAACATAAATATAAAAAACAAAAATTACAACTTAACACTTTTCATAGATAAATACTAGACTTGACACACCAACTCAACAACACATTCAACTTACAAAAGTTTTGAGAAGAATGATACAAATGGGGCGGGAATCTTGGATAGAAGAAGGCGGTAGAAGTCTGAGACAAATTTTCAGGAGATAGAGGGTAGAAGACAATAGCTCGCAAGCTATAAAAACCCTTAGGTTTTGTTACAAAAATCATTACATATATCATCCTTCTTTTCATAAAGAAATCAACCACCTTATATAGAAAAAGAAAAGGGAATTATATTAAATGCTCACATAAATTTGCCACCCAAATAGCCAATAGAAGCCTTCCAAATCAATCTTAAAACTATTCCAATTTAGTCCAATTAATTAGGAATTAAAACATCCCACATAAATTTCAATAAATGGGGAAACTGAGTAGCCATATGAGGGAAAACAAGTAGCCATCAATAAAGGCAATAAGGAAACCGAAGAGGAATAGGGGAAAACGAAGAGCCAGGAGGGAAAATCGAAGTCCAACATGGGGAAGACCAAACAACAGCCGAAAAATGAGAAGAAAACATAAATTTTTAGAAAAAACAACAGGAATTTTCAGTAAATATAAGGGAAATTCAGCAAACAACAAGGAAAATAATAAGTCACATAAGAAAATGTAAAGTAGGTTATCTTGACTGCATTAGACTAGGTCCCCTAAATCCCTTAATCTATGAGGTCCCATTGGATGAGGTAACCCATGATTGTTAATAAGGGTCATCTGGTTGACACTCAACTAAGTAGGCTAAGGGCAACGACGAACTCAGAATGATGGAACCATTAGATCTTGACCAGATGCGTCATACCCACATGGTAGATTAGTTTCCTCTCTTCACTCATAAGTCTATTTGGACACTTAACTCATTTGACCTACATAAGTCATCCCTAAGAGCCAAATTAACAATAAGACCATTAATAAGTAATAAACCAAGTACTATATACATAAACACATACATATTTAAGAGCGAAACATAATAAGATTGGATTTCACCTTACACTTAAAGCAAGTAATTCATATTACATCCAGTAACCCTCAACACGAAATGAAACATAAAATTAACATAAATCAACAAGTTAAAAATTAAAGGACATATACATGACTAATACAATCTAATCTAAAAATTCAATGAATTCAAATTCAAATATAATGGTGGATTCAAAAAAGATAAAAAAGTGATAAAGAGAATAAAGGATAATAATAGTTAATTAAAGATCCAGTAAAATTCTGAAGAATCTTAAATAAAGTTTTATAAATACATAAAATTATAATGTTGTTGTTGTAATAAATTAAATAAATATTTTAATTAACAACTCATCTCACCTCCAAATTAAATAAACTCTCTAATTGAATTAGGATTTAGAAAATTCATTAAAATCATAAAAATATGAAATAATTTTCTAGAAACCCATAGAATAATAACCAACAATAGCTACATATAGTAGAGTAATACTAAGTCAAAGATAAAACTTTCTTTATAAGTCAATATAAAAATTTTAAAAAATTAATATTTGAATCAAAATCATCCATGGATGAAAATTAAATATATTTAAAATTGAAAATTAAAAATCCAAACTAATTATATGGTTGACTACCCGCAGGATCTAGCACACACTAGAAGCTGCATATAGAAAAAAAGCCTTAGATTTCTTATGTTATGATGTTTAACTTCTTTTATACATTGTTCATGTATTTAAATATTGTTTTTTTTCTTTGTCTTTTAATACATTATATTTTGTTTCATTTTCTTATTTAATTCTAAATTCTATGCTATTCATTATAAACTAAAATCCCAACATAAAAATAAAAGACACTTGATTACAATTTTTATCCGGAACTGAAAAATTAATTCATTAGGGAATAAATCAACCGACACCAGAACATTAATCAACACTTCAAACCCTGTGATTTACACACATGAGAACTTCCTGATTTTATAAAAAATATAACTGGTATGTGACAAATACTTGCATGCTTGCTTAAGTTGTCCATGATGTCAATTTAAAATTGTGAATGTCATGATACTTTTCCTTAGGGTTACATTTTAAAAAGTTTTCTCCTAGAAAGCTACTTCTTACAACTAATTTTGTTGCATTGTAACAGCTATAGGAAAGCTATTAATTAATTTATTTCTTAAAAAAATTACAGTTATAACAATCAGAGCAGTTTCTAAAATTTTTTCCCTATAACAGACTCAATTGTTTACAACTTAATACACATTATTCGATATATGTGATTTATAATTCAAGCTGTCACAATTTAATTGATTAATTTATTTAATCATTTGGCTGCTAGATTATGTTAGTTTATTAAGCATTATAATTCAAGCTGTCACAATTTAATTGATTAATTTATTTAATCATTTGGCTGCTAGATTATGTTAGTTTATTAAACATTATAATGCAGGGCTTTTAATCAAACCTCTGTAAATCTGAGGCCATATTCTATTTTTTTAACTCATTAATTTATCAGCTTTACATTTATATTGTTGCGATCAATATATTTTATCAATGTTTAAAATTGCATAATCGGGTATTGAGGCGTTTTTCGTTTGTGAGGTGAGGCGTAAGCCTCAAAATCAAAAGATTGCGTAAACATAAAATGCTAAATTTTTTATAATTCAAGCTGTCACAATTTAATTGATTAATTTATTTAATCATTTGGCTGCTAGATTATGTTAGTTTATTAAACATTATAATGCAGGGCTTTTAATCAAACCTCTGTAAATTTGAGGCCATATTCTATTTTTTTTAACTCATTAATTTATCAGCTTTACATTTATATTGTTGCGATCAATATATTTTATCAATGTTTAAAATTGCATAATCGGGTATTGAGGCGTTTTTCGTTTGTGAGGTGAGGCGTATGCCTCAAAATCAAAAGATTGCGTAAACATAAAATGCTAAATTTTTTATATACTAATGAGTAAATAATATAAAACATAAAAAGACACAAGATATGAAGTGAAATCAAAATATCCCAATAATAAGACAACATGAAATATAGTTCAACTCAAATTCTATCTTTCCCAAATCACAATATTCTTTTCATTAACATATAATTCCAAAAATAAATAGCAATGATATATCACATAAGAACTCACAAGTCATCAGCACTGTCTTCACTAAGGGGTCTTCATTTGAATCATCATTATGATGAACTACTCTCTCCCCTTCCATCTCTCCTATAGAGTCCAATATCTCCAATCAGCTCCTTCATCAATATCAATTATCTTCCTCTTGCCTAAATATTTTTGAACAATATCAAATTGTATAATTCAATAATAAAAGTCAAACAAAACTATATTATTTTTATACATTTTGTGATTTGCTCTTGAGTTGTGGTGGATGTAGATGTTTTATGACCATCAAGAAATCAACATTTAAATTTTCATCTAGTAATTCAGATGGCATCACTTCAACTTCATCATCTACAAATCACTCATCATCAGATACCACATCCTAACAAAGCAAACGATATTCATCATCCATTAATCATTTTTTATCAAGTTCCTGCTTTTAGTCTCCTATTGTACATAATGTACACCAACAAATTAATCCTCAATGTCGATAAACAATTTCTCCGCTTTGTATGTACTTGGTTGTAAGTACTTTAAGTTTATTCATAGTCATATGAAGAACATGCTAAGTTCAAAACTTTCATAGTAAAACGCTGCAATTGTGGAGTCCCAACATCAAAGCTGAATCCACCACTCAACTAAGATTTACATAAGAGAGTTTAATTAGTGCTCAAAGAGAAACTTTTTAATAAATGTTAAAACATTAAATGAAATTACCTGGAGATTGTTTGACAATTATATCCTTTGATTGCTGTAATCCAAAAAGTCTTCTTTGTTCCTAAAAGAGACTAATTGCATGTCAGCATTTGATCTTTTAGTTGTATCACTTATCAGTCGATTCATACAATGATACAATCCCAATTTTATTTCAGGGTTTGTAGACTTGTTATCTGCAGATTTATAATAAGGGTTTAAGTAATAACCTACTGCGTGCAAGTGTTGGTGAAGTTGTAGCTCACATCTATCATCAATAATATTCTAAATTTTCCTAAATGTTCCGTCTTCGCCTCCTAAGTTGCAGGTAATCATCTCTTTAGCTTCATACATAACATTGTAGATGAAACCCATTACAGGCTTATTCTCTGCATCCACCATCCTTCAAACTTGAACCAAATGTCTCATGGTTGTAATGGCATACAAGATACTTTACCAAAATATGTCATTTAAAATAATCTTTCTAACCTCTTTTCCCTCAACTTTCTTCGCCCAAGCACAACTCAATCACTATGTAGCGGTGAACATAGACTCTAAAGATTGTCTAGCATCCAACATACTCTCTAATATCAAGTAAGCTATGGCAATTCTTGTTGCTGCTGGTCTTAGAGTTTTTTTCTTTAAAAATTTCTTCATAAAAACCAAAATCCAAGAGTGGTTGTAAATGAACTTAGTTATTTTCTTTGCTTTAGTAAGTGCATTCTTGTGTTGAGGCAGCTCCCCAAGCTTCTCAAGAATCAGATCTATACAATCTGCAGCACATGGAGTCCAATAAATATATTTCCTCTTATCCATAAGTTTTTTCCTTGCAGCCTTGTAAGCACTTACAATATCTATAACCACTTATACAACTAATTGTTCTGCAACCTTCTCAACAATGCTATATAATAATCCAAATATGAACTCAACATCTTTGACCTTATCAGATGCTTCAATTGACCTTAAAAATACAGTATCATAAGGATTATTAATGAGGATGTTGATCAAAATTTTATGCTTTATATCAAATCACCCATCTAACATAATTGTTACACCTGTTTGGGCTCAAGCTCTCTTAATTTCTTCAATGCTTTTATCAATGCTATCCAACTCCTCCTGCATAATTCATGTTCTCAAATCATACATGGTTGGAGGTTTGAATCCTCTCCCAAATGCTCCAACTGAACGAATCATGTTGTAATAGGTAGGTGATGTTGCAACATTAATGGAATTACATTTTCATAGAAGAATCTGCCTATATCCTTAGTCCTTACACACTCTTTTTCGTTCCTCCTTTGCATTCTCTGGGGCCATCTTCTGTGTAGTAGGAGGCCTATCCTCTCATGTTTGCACCATATAATGATCCATGGGATCCGTAGCACCCCTAGATGAAATGGACTTCATCGAAGAAGATGAATTCCTGATGCTACGCTCATTCCCATAGTAGGAGCTAATATCAACTCTGTCCTCAAATTGCTTTTGTGTAAGATGTTTTGACGTGGTAGACTTATTCATGTATGTCTTTATCTCCTCCCTTATAATATCAGACACTTTGGAGCATGGTGCAATATTCTTGTGAGACCCTAAAAAGTGATCCTTCATCCTAGTCACACCACTATTCATAACTTTGTCACAGTAATTGTATTTCATATATATAAATGTTTATCACTGCCTCCTACATCCACCTAAGTGTTATGTTTCCATGCTGGATCTTTTCTATGACTTGATGTAGCTTTATCCTCTGACCTTCATTTATGAGATGAATATAAAATAGAAGATCAAAACATCAAGCCACTATAAAAAAAACCTAATTTATACACATATGTATTGAGCATCTTATAATTTTTATTATGCATGCCTAAACCACATGTACACATAAACATAAGTCTAACAAAAATATATCTAAATATTACATAAAAAAAGTCCTATCATTTTCATTTTCTTACACTATCAATGGCAACCATTCAATCAAATGACATTGAAAATTGCATACAAATTTTTTTTGTATCATAGAAGATCAAAACATTCTTTGTGCATAACTTACATTCATATTACATGTAGTACACCTCTCATACTAAAATTTTCGGCATTAATTTATACACAAATCTATTGAGCATCTTATACTTTTTATTATGCATGCCTAAACCACAAGATCACATATACATAAGCCTAACAAAAAGAGATTTAAATATTACATAAATAAAAAGTCATATGATTTTCATTTTCTTACACTATCAATGACAACCATTCAATCAAATGACATTGAAAATTGTATATATAAAACAAAGCAAGATTGCATAAAATTTATAAGAAAATTTTTTGCCATAAATGAATGAAAACCAAAGGAAGATGTCGATAAATGCGATAGTATAACAAAAAAAATCACATTTGAGTGCAAAGAAGAAGAGGAAGGAAAGCTATTTCACCTTTGCCAATAAACCCTAAACTCCAAACATGAAGAAAAATAGCTTAAAGTGGTCGGTCGAAGGAGACTCCAACCCAACTCGCGGTAGAAGAGAACTCCAAGCAATAGGTGAAGAGCAAATCTCGATGGAAGGAAGCCAATGCCGGTCGAAAGGAATGAAGAGGGAAAATGATGCTCGAAGAAGAAGGGGGAGGTTTTCAGAAATGACGGAAAACCGGCCGCTTTAAGACTTTTGGAAATGATGAACCGAGTAGATAAATATTAGGTTAAGGTTTCTTTTTAGAGGCCGCCTCTTAAACTTGAGGCGAGGCGCGCCTCAGTAAATTTGAGGTGTATGCCTCAAGTTTAGGTATCATTGTGTGGGTTTTGAGGCTTAAAAGGATGAAATTGCACTGAGGATCGCCTCTTATTGCGTAATTATAAACCATGTATTTTATCTGAATATACTTATTATTTTTAATATTTGTTTATTTTTTAATTAAGATAATTGCATTCCATTACTCATAATTATGTTATATTAACTTTGCATTTAAATATTTGTAGTTGGGTATGTTAAGTAATTTTGCTTTTACATAATAATCAATGAGTAGAATCAAAGAAGTGAAACAAGGAACACATCCCATGCCAACAATATAACAAGTCAACCCAACCAGAAAACACAGTCCAACTTCAGAGAATTCAATAAAGAAGATATTGAAAAATTAAAACAACTCCGGTATCTCTTGAAAAACCAAATGCATCTTCTTCTCTCGCACTTTCAGATAAGTTTCCTATTTCCATTGGTTGAAGTGCCTTTAGAAATCATTAAAAAGAATTATGAATTATTAATTTAGGAGCCACAGACCACATGACCCACTCACCTACCCACTTCATAAACTATACTCCTTGCCCAATTGATAAGAAAATCATCACTGCTGATGGTTCTCTTACCACGGTTGCTGGCCAAGGAGACAACCTTTTCTCCCTCCCTAACCCAAAAAAATATACTCAACGTACCAAATTTATCCACAAACCTAATATCAATATAGAAGCTTACCGGTGACCATAATTGTCAAGCTCTATTTAACCCTGCTTATTGCTTATTTCAGGACCAGAGATCGGGGAAGAAGATTGAACTTGCTAAGGAGAGAGCTGGACTGTACTCAAGGTTTAAAATTGCGTAATTAAGCCTCGAGGCGGTCTGAGGCGTAAGCCTCACGGACATAGAATTGCGTAAATGAGAATTTAAGGGTTTTAGCAGGTAAATAATAGCAATATTTTATCTTACAATAAAAACATCTAAATGATATATGAAAATAGTGGTAAGTAAGAAAATAGATGCAATAAAATCATGTCCCAAAGTACAAAATCACAAAATATTAGTTTAACAAAACTCCCAAAGTACAAAGAACATATAAAATACAATCATATCCCATCACTAAATGGGTCTTCAAGGGACTTGAAAAATCTAACCCTAAACTAAAAAAAAAACCTAAAATTGATTGTGGAGTACTCCTAGAGGGTGGTCGGACACTTCAACTTTGCCGGAGAGAGGCGGCGCTGGCGGGAGAGGCGGCAGGAAGGGAAGCTGACGGTGCGGGAACCTCTCTGTTTCACGAACACAGGCTGCGGGAAGGAAAATTTCGGGAACCTGGAAGTCGTGCGGGATTAAGGGAAGAAAAAGCTTCATTTTAAGTGGGTGGGGCCATTTCTATGAGGTGTACGCCTCTGCCAGAATTGCGCAATTGCGCCTCTGAGGCGCGCCTCAGACCAAGTGAGGCGTACGCCTCTTCCAGGAGAGAAATTGCGTAAGCCTCGAGGCGGTTTTGGGTCAAATTGCGCAGAGGCGCGCCTCTTATTGTGCAATTTTAAACAGAGACTGTAAAACTTTGAAGAACTGACCACATCTAAAAAAGGCTACTCTATATTATCCCTAGAGGATAAGAGGTCCCCTATATTGCTTCATCATTATAAATTAGGACATCTCTCTTTTGATATCTTAAAACATATGTATCCAAACTTTTTCAGCAAGTAGAAAATAAACATTTTCATTGTGATACCTCTGAGTTAACCAAACATAAAAGAACTTCTTTTATTTCTTAGCTAGGGCACGTTAGTTTGTATTATTCTTTGATGTTTGCACTCGAGTCTCTTGTATCTATCTTCTCAAAAATAAATTTGATATTAGCACCATTCTTTCAATTTTTCACACCATGATCCAAAATTAATTTGGAGTAAAAATAAAGAAATTTTGCTCTGATAACACTAAAGATTATTTTAATCAAACCCCATCATCTTATTTCCAAAGTGAATGTGTCATCCATGAGTCCTCATGCATTCACACCCCACAACAAAATGGGGTTGCGAAAAGGAAAAATGGTCACCTTTTAGCCTCCACTCGTGCTTTCCTATTCTACTATAATACACCCAAATCCTATTAAAGAGAAGCCCTCCTAACTACCACTTATCTTATAAACCGACTACCTTCAACAACCTTAGGACTAAAAACTCCAATGGAGATTTTGTCCTCCTTTTACCCTGAGTTTCGAACCCATAATAATTTTACACTCAAAATCTTTGGGTGCACTGCCTATGTTCACATTCACAACCAAAATAGAGGAAAATTAGATCCAATAACACTCAAATGCATATTTGTTGGATATTCTGCTACCCAAAAATGGTACAAATGTTATAATCCCCCCATTAAAAAAACATGTCTCTGTTGATGTTACCTTTGATGAATTTTTTTTTTTTTAATTTTATCAAACCTCTTCTTCAGGGGGAGATTAAAATAGAGGAAGAAGAGGAAAGTGAGCTTACCCCTCTTGACCTTTCTCTAACACCACAAACCTATCCTCATGAAATCAAAAATTTGGAACCTGAAGACAAATCTGTCAGTAGATTTGGGAACGTATATTATAGGCGTACAAGCTCAAACTACGCTCCGAAGCAGATCCAAGAATCTGAACATCTCCTGAAATTATGGTAAATACAAACTCATCACCTCCCTTGTATCCCATAGCTAATTATATTTCCTTCAATATTTTTTCATCATCACACAAAAACTTCTTGGTTACATTAGAAGAAATTCATATTCCAAATAATATTTCTGAGGCCCTTATCCAATGAAAATTGAAAAAATGCCAGAGAGATGAAATGTAGGCTATCGAGAAGAATAATATATGGGAAATCATCAAACTTTCGAAAGGAAAAAAACTTGTTGGCTGCAAATGTGTTTCTCTGTAAATTACAAAGCTGGCGGTACACTAGAAAGGTACAAAACAAGACTAGTGGCAAAAGGGTATACTCAAACTTATGACATTGACTACCAATATACCTTTGCACCTTTAGCCAAGATGAACTCGATCAGGGTCCTACTTTCACTAGCAACTAAGTACAACTGGCTTTTAGAACAACTAGATGTAAAAATTGTATTCCTACATGGAGAATTGGAGGAAGAGATATCCATGGAAATACCACCAGGAAGAGATATCCATGGAAATACCACCAGGATTTAAGGAAGAATTTGGAGTTGACAAAGTATGCAGGTTGAGAAATGCCCTATATAGGCTAAAATAATCACCAAGGGTTTGATTTGGAAGATTCTCAAAATCCATGCTTCTTAATAGATATTGATAGAGTCAAGGGGACCATACACTATTCTTTAAGTACTCTGACTCAGGGGGAGTCACAATACTATTAGTGTATGTGGGTACTATTATCCTAACTAGAAATAATGAAGAGGAGAAAGATAGCCTAAGAAAAAGTCTTACCAAGGAATTTGATGTCAAAGAGCTTAGTAGACTAAAATACTTTCTCGGAATTGAAGTAGCTCACTCCTGTAAAGGAATCTTCATTTCACCATAAAAATACATCAAAGATCTTCTAAAAGAAATATATAAACTAGCTTGTAAGCCAGCACCGACACTAGTAGAAGCGAATCTTAAACTGGGGGAAGCTAGAGAAGATCTAAATGTAGATAAAGGGGCCTACTAGAGACTTGTAGGAAAATTAATCTACCTTTCCTATAACAGAGTAGATCGAGTGTTTGCTGTAAGTATGGTCAGTCAATTTATGCAAAATCCAAAATAGGTTCATATGCAAGTAATAGACAAAATACTGCACTATTTTAAGGGAAACCCAGGAAAAGGTATACTCTTTAAAAGAGACCATGGAATAACTCTAGAAACATACACTGATGCGGATTATGGCAGATCACCAGTAGATAGAAGATCTACCTCTGGATACTGCACATTTCTTGGAGGGAACTTAATTACATGGAGGAACAAGAAACATAATGTGGTGGCAATATCTAGTGCAAAAGCATAATATAAAGCTATGACCTTGGGAATATGTTAGTTACTATGGATCAAGATGATTTTAGAAGACATAAGGATCAAGTGGAATGATCCCATGAAGCTACATTGTGATAACAAATTAACAATCAACATATCCCACAATCCAGTCCAGCACGATAGGACCAAACACATAGAAGTGGACATACATTTCATTAAAGAAAAATTAGACAATGTTGTAATATGTATCAACTATGTCTCATCAAAAGATTAACTTGCAGATATCCTTACCAAAGGATTGGACAACTCTGCCTTTCTTAGAATGAATGACAAGCTGGAAATGACATATCCATATTTCTCAGCTTGAGGGCTAGTGTTGAAATTCAGCCGTTCCTGGTGCAAAGGATTCAACGGTCATAGAGAGCAATCCGTGGGAAGCTCTCATGGATCACACCAGAGTTAATTGACTCCTTTCCATAATGAAAGAACTGATTTAGGAAATAGTATATTAGAGATATTATACATTAAATATGTAATTAGTTATTTCTTTATTGAGATATCTAGTATAGATCTATAAATAGGGAAGAAATTATGTAATTTAGTTCAGCTTTTTTTTTGACCTCTCGGTTTAATAAATCAAATCGAGTCGAGTCTCGAGCAGCAGCTAGGGCACGGGAAACGACTTCGTTTGCCGCACGTTCACCCGATTTTTCCCGCTCAAGTCCTTCAGTTTCGTCTTCCGCACGTTCGTCATGTCCTTCGGTACGTCTTGGTCTTGCGGCCGATCCTTCCAGACAGATCTGCGTGCATGTCTTCCGGTCGACTAGAAACAACAAGGAGAAGGTGTTTGCGGTCGCCTGGTAGCTTTGATTCTCTTCTTCTTCTTTTTTCCTTCAAGGACCTACGATCGTTCTTCCTCGGCAATGAAGGTCGTATGATCTAATACCATGTTGAATTCAGAAGATTGAAGAGGAAAAAAAAAAAAGCTTAACTTTATTGCATAATTTCTTTCATATTTATAGATATATACAATATATCTCAATAAAGAAACAACTAATTATAAATTTAATGTATAGTATCTCTAATATACTCTTTCCTAAATTAGTTCTGTCATTATGGAGAGGAGACAATTATCTTTGGCGTGATTCATGAAAGCTTCCCATAGATTGCTCTCTGTGACCATTGGATCCTTTGCACTAGGAATGGCTGGATTTCAAAACATAAGATCATTTTGTGGACGACGGATCCTTTGCACTAGGGCTGTAAATAAGTCGAGTCGAGTAGTGACCTTATCAAGCTCAGCTCGTTAGATATATGGTCAACTCGAACTCGAGCTTGAGTTGAGCTTAAACAAAGCTCACCTCACTGTAAATGAGCTCGAGTTGGCTCGCGAGCCTTTGTGGGCTTTTTAAAATTTAGGTGGGATTTAAAAATATTTAAATTTAATAAATATGTTTAGAATTTATCATTAATTTTTTTAAATTTTTAAATTTAATATATAAAATAAAATTATGAAAAAAATATTAATAATTATTCGATCCGGCTCGCGAGCTCACGAGCCGAGCCTCATCAAGCACGTACTCGAGCTCATTTACTAAACGAGCTCAAGTTTGAGATCGAGCTTGACTCGTGAGCTCGATAAGCTCGGATCGCGAGCTCATAAATGGTCGAGCTTGATTCGCTCGGCTCACTTACACCCTAAATGGAGATTGTCTATAAACAAAAGGTGAAGGCCTTTGTTCATGTACAGACTAACTGGATTGTTGCATATGGGAATATCTTCTTGAGTGCCGTTGAGCTGTAATTCTGCTTTCAAAGCAAAATTGTTTACATGGGACATTGACCAAATTGAGTTTTTAACTCTAACTTATCTTGGATGGTTTTATTTAGTCCACCGATATACCTTGTAGATAATTAGTGAGCAGTCTCATTCAGATTGTTGCGAGCACTTAATCTATAGAACTCTTCGGTGTAGTCGCAGTTAGTGCATGTACCTTGAACACAGTGCTGGTACTTAATATAAAGCAGTTGTTCATAATCTGTCGGCAGAAAATGTCCCCGCATCAATTGCTTCATATGATACCAGCTTCGATTGCCTCCCTTTCTTTCCTAATGCCTAGATTGTATTAGTTGTTGCCACCAAAGCAATTGCCCCTCCTTTTAAGTGACATGCCATGTATTTCACCTGTTTATCTGGTGCAATTTTCATGTATTTAAGAATGTTTCCATAGCTCTCTTCCAGTCCAAGTAATCTTCAATGTGAAGCTTGCCTTCAAAGAATGAAATGTGCAGTTTAACTTGAAATTCAACCGCGGGTCAATGAGCATAGTCGTGCGTTATGTGGTTATAGCTAGGAGAATAATGTTGTATTTGTCACCAGAATCACTAACAATTTGTCTTCCTTGTTCTTCATCATAAAAAAAAAAAAAAACCAGGTAAATGCTGCGGATGATGCAGTGAGTCTCGATCTCCACGAGCAACTACTGGGATGTTAATGCCGGGAACAACTTGTTGTCAGTTAGGGTTGTACTCATTACCACTTCGAATCACTTGTAATTCTTGCCGCGATTCTTCTTGGAACCTGAAAAGTTCTATGGATAGTAGTTCATCGATTTTCTTGGCGAGAATACCCTGTGCGATCAATAGGGCGTCTACTCCGATCGTCGTCGCGAGGGGTACCATTACTTCCCTCAGCCATAATCACTTCCCTGAATCACAAGCTCTAATACCAACCTAATGTGTACCTGATCGGATACCTACGACCAATGCTTGGTTGGGAGTCCTTGCTTCAGAAGAAAACAAAATGGAAAACAGAGAAGAGCAGTAGAAAATGGAGAGGTAGCAATAATCAGCATAACGAGTTTGTATTGAGTAAATTGATAAAAACTTCCTTTGCTACATTTCATTATATATATACTCTTAATAACTGTCTGTTTTCTATTTTCTAAAATGTTTGTCAGGTACGGTAGTACGGAAAAGGGAATAGAGTAGGAAAAAAAGGGTGCTAGCAACACTATAACAGTATTAGGATAATAAAGAAAATATAAATATATAACATATATATGTAATATGATCCTTGGCTTATGCTGTACCACAACCAGTGCTCCGCATCAATTTTGAGTCAAGTTTTTCTATCATTTATGTTATACATTGGTATGTATATTCATACAAACTCAATTTATTTGGTACTTATGTTATACACTCATGTAAATAAACATTTTGGGCCAAATCTGAACCTGTATAAATAAGTGAGGGTAAAATTGTTGGCTCGTCCATCCACAAAATGATCTTGGCCGAGTTCCTCTCCTCGAGCTTCCCCTCTCCTCCCTTTAGGGTTTTATGGCGGATTGGCTACTGCAAATAAACTTGTCCAAGAAATTCTTCATAGTCGAAGAGGTTTTTCGTCGCCCTTCCTCAGCCTACCACACAGACTTAATTCTCTACGCCTCCCCGGATCCCAGTGAATCCTATTTACTCTCTCTCAAGCCTAGCCCCTAGCTCATATGGTCTTTGGCTTCTGGCGTTTAAGCATTGGCATCACCTTTTATTTTAGTTTGCTGATCGTTTAAGCTGTTTCTTTTGCTTTGTCTTGAATCTTGTAATCTTTCCAACCCCTTAATTAATTTGCGTAAGAATATTAGTTTAGGATTTTGAATGTGCAGTCAATTTTTTCATCTATTAATGTTTTGCAATTTGTCTTTTGATTAACCAACTAATATTATGTATGTTTTATTCGTCACTATGGGTGGATAGGAAAGTGTGGGCTCCGAAAATTCGGCCCCGGCCTCCGCTCGCTTTTCTTATTCGGCGAGGGAGTTTTAACGAACTAAGTTCCGGGGTAAATTTTGGAAGGCAGATGGGTTTGTAGATAAGACACTACCCAGAGATTTCGCCCTCATTTTGTGAGGACTTTATGATCTGAGTTCTGGTTTCCTATAGGCGCAAGCCCCTATAGTTAATTACCCCTCCCGATCACGAGAGAGAACTTTCGATTAAGGCTAGTCGTCAATCAGATACGTATAGAATACGTGTTATTTGGCATATAGTAGCATCAATGAATTTGAGATTGGAAAGATTGGATATTGGTAGAATTTGGATTTGAAAATTGGGTTTGGATTTGGGTATTTGGAAATGTTTGGAAAGTTTGGAAATAATTGAGAGTTTGGAAGTTTGATATTTAAAATAGAAATTTCACCATCTTGCACTTAAAGCGGATGGTGGGGGAATGGATGATAGACCCGATCAAGATCCCATGGTTCCGTCGTCCCGGGCCATCGTGGTCCCTGGTCTACTTAGTCAGAGGAGGTAGTCGACCCAACCTGACAAAAGGATCCTTGTCGGCAGCCATGGGTTGCTTCGTCCAAGGGGACCTTGTAGACCGGGGTTGAATGTTTGTCTAAGGGGACAAATTTGAATGCACCTTAGCTAACAGAGGGCTTTGTGCCCTATCAATCATACCATATTGATTCATATCTCAAGGATTTAACGCCATTAAGGAGCGTATTGGCTCTGGCCATAACCGCTATATGTGGTGTCATTTGGCGGAAAAACCACTCGGTTCAGAGGGCCCCGGGTCATAACCGTTTACCTGCAGTGCCATTTGGCGGCGAAACTGCCGGTTAGAGGACACGTACCACGTCCTTACTGGCAAGAAATTGTTTGAGAATGGATCCTAGTGATATTTTCGACTAGGCATTTCGCTCTTTGTGAGCTGAAGTTGATTTTAATTTGTCCACCTCGACAAACTGTTGTGGAGGACGGATGGATTTTGCTTTATGCCTTTGATGGTTGGATTTCAAATTTTAAATATTTTTGGAATTTTGAATATTTTTGAGATTTTGGGTTTTTGAGATTTTTGTGGAGTTTTTTTTGGGTTTTTTGGATATTTGGAACGGCATTGGAAATTATTTGGGAACCCCTCCGGTTGAGATCTGCATTCAACACGGCCATCATCGGGGTGCTCAGGGTCATTTTTCTTTTTATGGATCGAACCTTGTCAACTCTATCGGGCTGTCGACAGAGGATCGGGTTTCGTAGGCTTTGTACCTTTGAAAGTGAATTCTTTTGATTTTAGGCATTGAAGGCCTTAATATGAATGTATTAAAATAAATATTCTGGTCGCCACGGCCACATACTTATTTGTTGATTCGAACCTTGTCGACTCCTATCGATCCATATAGGAGGATCGGGTTCGAACAAGAATTCACTAGTCAGCCCGCGCAGCATCCCTAGACGTCACGTGTGTATCAATAACACGCTCGCCGGGGCCCTTGCGGGTTAAGATTGCTTTTGCCCCTTTTAGTGTACCTATGTGTATACAAACTACAGTGCACTTGTGCGGGGGTATTTTTGGAATAGACGCCTTCTGTCTGCTTGTACGAATGTTGCAGATCCGGTGGCGTGGCGTAGCAGCTTCTGGATAGAATTGTTCGCTGCTTCGTACAGGTAGACTGTCGTGCACTATTTGTTGATTTTTGTAGGCGGATCATAGTGCACTAACTAATCTCCTGCCTTGGGTCGTAGGAGCTTGCACTTGTCGTACCCTCCATGCATTTTGTTGTGTTTTTTTGGTCGTTTCAGTGCATTCGCTACTGTTGCATGTAGGTAGGTAGATGTCTTCCTTTATATACTGGAATTGACTTCAGGATACTGCATTTACTAAAGTCTTTCTATATCTACCCATTGATGGCATATTATACATACCTCTGTATTCGTAGAGAGATTGTATGTATTGCAGATCATTTTTATTGTATTTACTCGTGGATGGAACTTTTATGTATGTAACAAGTCTCCTACGATGATTCATAGGATTTCGCATTTTCTACCAACCCCTTCATGCACATTGATTGGTAGGTTGTTTTATCCACTTGCATATTGGTTGCTACATGTATCTGCAAGTTCACAAGTATTGATTGGTGGGATATCATTGTTGTGTATGACGGGTCTCCTATAAGGGCCCATACGTATTTGCATTTGTTGCCAATTGCTCCCCTTTTGCATGTTGGGCTCTGCATTCTTATTTTTATTGAGTGGTCATTGCTTGTAAGAATATTGCTGATATACCACCCTTGCCTTTAGATGATCCCTCACATGTATATATCTTATTGAGATTCATTTGAATGCATTGGGGAGAGTCCTTGCTTGCTTTCAAATAGACTCAATTTGTAACTTCTTTGTAATGAACTTATACATGAAACCTTGCATGTTTGCATGCATTTGATCTTTATCTTTGATGTATCTTCTTAGAGTTGGATCATTAGTGATAGAGGCACTTACATTCTTTCATATTTACTTGCTGTTGTAGCTCTTATGATGAGCTAGTATTGTAGGTTTTCATTTGGAATTACAGCATTTATTGTGATCTCCTCCATCATCACCGCATACAGGTGATTGCATATATTTATTCATTGCAAGTCCCTATAACTTGGTTCAAACCAAGTTCATAAGTCTCATGTGATTTTGGCAAGTTAAAGTTCTCCACATTCACTTGAATTCATCATGGTTCAATTCTTTGAGTTCAAAGTCTCTTTGATTAAGCTTGATTTTAAGTCTTTTGTTCAAGTTTGTACTTAATATGTTAATGTCCACATCCTTGTCCTTTGAGTTCAATCAAGTCCACTGTGGTACTTGTAGAGTCCAAGTTCATGTTGTCCAAACCAAGTCCATGTTCCAAATTGTTCTAAATTTGACTTCAGTTCGAGTTCAATCCACTTGATGTATAAATCAAGTTCCATCTTGCTTGCACATCTCTTTTTATTTGGATTCAAGTTTGATTAATTCCATTTGATTCAAGTCCATAAGTCCCATTTTTCTCCAAGTCCTTGTCTGAATTTCAGACAAAATTTCGGCAGCCTCCCGGCGTCTCCCCCGTTAAGGGGAAAAACCAAGAGGCCGCCTACCCGCCACGTAAATAAATACGTGCACGGTTGGTGTTGGTGAGACACCGCGGCGGTTGTATTTTTATTTTTTTCTCCCACCACGCGCACTAAAGGCGTGCTTGGGGTTTTAAAAAGTATTTTTTTTTTTGAAAAGAGACAATTTTTGATTTCCCCCCGCTCGGGGGTACTTATAAGTGACCCCGCATCGCCACACGTGCCGCACTGGGGTTCCATCCTACCACGGTCAATAAAGGCGTGCTTAGGACAGTTCTCCAATTTGCCACGAATATTGAAGTGGGGTTTTGAGTTTAGAAAAGTTCATACCTCCGCGGGGTTGTCGTGGTTGACACATGGATCGAGGGGTCACTCGCCTACCTCGTCGTAGGTGTCTCACCGGGTTTCCTCCTACCACGGCCACTAAAGGCGTGCTTAGGTGGTTTGCCGATCCGACACGAACATCGTGGAAGGAGAGTGGGGGGATATTATTTTTGCACTTTCCTTAAAATTAACTATAATTAAAGTTAATTAATTATAGTTAAACTTAAGTAATTATAATCAATAATAATTAATTCATAATTAATTTAATCAATTATAAATAATTATAATTAATAATAATTAATTAAATTAAAATAATTAATTATAATTAAAATTAATTAATTATAACTAATTATTTTTTATTAATTAATTATAATTTAAAAATAATTAATGCATAATTGAATTAATTAATTATAATAAATTATAATTAAAATAATTAATTATAATTAAACTTAATTAATTATAAATAATTATATTTATAATAATAATTATTATTATCATTATTATTATTATTATTATTATTATTATTAAAGAATTAATAATAATAATAATAATAATAAAATAGCCTTAAGGGCTATTTGGCAACAAGGCTTGGCCAAAGAAGCTCCCGAAAGGGAGAGTTACCTTCACGACTGAGAGCTCCCGTTCTTGCTTAGGATCGGACAAGAAGGGATTGCAGTCGAGTGAGCAAAGTCGGGCAGGATGGAGGCGGGTAAGAAGAAGACTCCTCTCTCTCTCTCTCTCTCTCTCTCTCTCTCTCTCTCTCTCTCTCTCTCTCTCTCTCGGGATTGAGCGACTCAGACGGGATTTGATCGGAGAAGGGAGACGGGAGGAGAGCTCGGCAGTGGGAAAAGAGTCGTGGGAGAGGTTCGGTCGTGTGGAGCCGGGGTCGGCGGGAGCAGGCGACGGGTTGAGTGGAAACGGGATAGGGAGTGGAGTCGGGAGATCGGGAGGAAGAGTCGCGTGGAGAGGGAGAGCAGCGAGAGCTCGGGCAGTGGAACGAGCGGCTTGAGGTCGGGGTCGGACGGAGCAGTGAGTGTGGAGTCGGACAGAGAGCGGGAGAGCTACGGGAGAAATGGGCGAGTTTGGTCGTGGGAGAGGAGATCGGGTGTGTAGTGGAGAGCAGAGCAGAGGATCGAAGAGGTTTGATTGAGGTTTGCTTGGGGTCGGTCGGAGAACAGAGGAGGAGATCGGCGGAATGGAGTGGAGTCGAGAGCAGCTCGGGAAGAAGAGGAGTTCTCGTGTGTGGAAGAACAGCGAATGAGGAGGCTTTGGGTCGGTATTTAACGATGCGAGCGAAGCTACGGATCGCAGGATTTGAGCAGGATTCCCGGGACGACGCCGATTGCACAGCGATTCGGCGGGATTTCGGGCAGGATTCTCGGAGAACTGAACTGAGTCGTCGTATACGAGGTATGCAGGATTTCTTGCGAGTTTTCTTGCCGGATTCGCGGAGATTTTGGCGTCTTGACCAATACGAGGTTTGTATACGGGATTCATGATTTTATTCCTATTTTTTTGTGGTTTACACAGGTTAACAAATGCCCCCCAACAAATGTGGTTCGCGCCTAGAGCGAATCACGTTTGTTGTAAGCTGATTGACCCTGTGGATCTCTAGATATTTGTTCTAGATGTCACACGAGGATTTTCATTTGGTGGATCTCCAAAAATTTGTTTGGATGTCACACTAGAATTTTTATTTAGTGGATCTCCAAAAATTTACTTGGATGTCACACTAAGATTTTCTTCCTCCATAGATCTTTTGGATGTATCTATAAATGATTGAGATACTGATTTCTTTCGTCCTGTGCTTTGTGCTGCGGACATTGATGGAGGATTGCCTGATTTGTCTTTACTGACTTGTCAAGTGATTTTTGTACCTCCGGCCCTATGCTTCTAGCTTTGGCGGGCTTGATGAAGGAGTAGATGCCAATGACCTAAACCCTGAGGTTTGTATTAGGTCGATGGCGAAAAGTCATCGGTCCAGAGCTTTGTGCGTAACGGACTTGTTGATGACAGAACCCTCTTAGTTCAGCCTCAGGCTTTGTTATGAACTTTGGGATAGTTTTCTTCAGTCCTTTGCTTTGTGCTTTGGTGGACTTGTTGAAGAAAAATTCCTTCGATCCTCGCTTTGCGCTTTGCGGATTTGTTGAAGGATTTGCAAGTTTTGGATTCAATTGATAGTACCGAACGTAGGTAGTATCTTGATCCTTATCCACTTGAGAAGACTTTAATCTGAGTCACTTGAGTTCATCAGGTTGGGAGAGCTAGAATTTGATAGCTCTTTGTCCTCTGGTTGCTGAGATGGGGGTTCCTCTACTGCGGCCTTTCTTATGGCTTGTTGAGTAGATGGAGCTGCCAGCGATCCGGCCATATTTTGGCTTGTTGGATCCGACCTCTTACACCCATTCAGGCTTCAGACTCGAGCTATGGGAATTGCGCTCCCCAATGCTGATTTTGCTGAAGTTGGTAGATTTGGAGTCATCCTTCGTGGTTGCAGATTTTGGAGCCTACGAACATTTGGTAGTTGCTCGAGACTCATCCTTCCACTGGAACTTTGATTCTCCAGTCATTTGGGGAGAATTTTGTAGACTACGATCACTTGAACTGGTCGAGTCAAATTAGCTTTCGTACTTCCTACAGTCCCTACTGACGGGTTGACGAAGTGGGGGTTCCGCTACTACGGCCTTTCTTATGGCTTGTTGAGTAGACAGAGCTGCCAGCGATCCGGCCATATTTGGGCGTGTTGGATCCGACCTTTTACACCAATTCGAACCTTATGCTTCAGGCTGTTGGAAGACTTCAAGCTTTTCCGGCTCAATTTTGTAGGAGTGTGTAGCCACAAAAGTCACTTTCTTGACCTTTGAGTCTTGGTTTGTTGTAGAAGGTGTTGTCTCGATCTTTGAGATATCACCTGCATATACTTTGAAAAACACATATTTGTATTCTTTAGTACAAAAGAATATTCTAGTTGATAATTTTAAATATTTATTCGGGGATCTCGGCATACGGCGCGATGTCGACCCGAATAAATATTTAAAATGCCCCGTGTCTTGCAGGGACATTTCAGAATGGAATAGATTTGGAATATAAAATTTTAAATATTCATTTGGGGATCTCGGCGTATAGTACGATGTCGACCCAAATGAATATTTAAAATGCCCCCTATCTCGTAGGGACATTTTGGATAGGCTTTGTATCTTTGAGATTTTAAATATTTATTTGGGGATCTCGGCACGCAGAGCGATGTCGACCCAAATAAATATTTAAAATGCCCCCAGTCTGATGGAGGATTTTGAAATGCGTTCTTGCTATACAAGAGAATTTCAAAATATAAGCAAACATGCATTGATAAATATGCATATAAAATTTTAATCATCACAAAATACATCCGTCATGAAATTTTCATGCAAAGTATTTCTTTAAATGTCGGCCGTTGATAGGTGGCATAGGCCTCTGACCGTTCAGATCGATCAACTGATATGCTCCTCCTTGGTACACCTTCTCGATGACGAAGGGGCCTTCCCAATTGGATACGAATTTGCCACCGATTTTTCGATGTGGAATGATTGGTCTTCTCAGCACCAGGACCAATTCCCCTTCTTGAAATGTTCGAGGGCGCACCATACGATCGAAGGATTTTGTCATTCTTCCTCGGTAGATTTCCAGGTTTTGTTGAGCTTGTAACCTGAGTTCATCGAGTGCATCAAGCTCTTCCATTCTGAGACGGGTATTTTGCTCTTGAGTGAGATCGTTCTGAATTGCTACCCGAAGTGATGGTAGTTCGATCTCCAATGGTAATACGGCTTCAACACCGAACACCAATGAATAAGGAGTGGCTTTCGTTGGTGTTTTATAAGTTGTACGATAGGCCCATAGAGCTTCTGCCATCTTCGTATGCCACTCTCTTTTGTTCTTGGTGAGAATCTTCTTCAACAATTTCACTAGCGTCTTGTTGAAGGCTTCTGCCAATCCATTTGCTCTTGGATTGTATATGGCTGAATACCGCCAATCGATTTTATGCCGATCAACGAACTTATAGATTTTTGTACTTTTGAATGCAGTACCATTGTCTGAGATTATGCGGCGTGGCACACCGAATCTTTAGACGACATTGTGTGAAAAAGTTGATCACATGTTCGGATGTGACCTCTCTGAATGGAGCCGCTTCTGCCCACTTGGAAAAGTAGTCCGTCGCTGCTAGAATAAAGCGGTGTCCCGCTGAAGATGGTGGATCTATTGGCCCGATAATATCAGTACCCCAGCATTCAAATGGCCAGGACGCTATTGTTGGGTGTAGTGGATTTGGAGGCTGATGTATAACATCCCCGTGAATTCGACATTCGTGGCACCTCTTAGCGTGATCGATACAATCCTTGACCATAGTTGGTCAATAATACCCCATTCTTTTGATTTTAGCGGCCATTTTGGGACCTGACTGATGTGCTCCGCAAAGCCCTTCGTGGACTTCTGTCACCACTTTATCAGCTTCCTTGGTCCCTAGGCACCTTAGCCACATTTGATCAAAGGCTCGTCTGTACAACATGTCATTGACAAATGCATATCGCAATGCCCTTTTTCGGATTTGTGCGGCTATAGACTTTTCCGTCGGGAGTTTGTTTTCCTTGAAGTAGCCAATGAATGGCCGTCTCCAATCATTTTCGACTTCAATCTCTAAACAATGCCACCACGATTCTGAAGCTTGACTAGCTTTATGTCTCTTGGCCACGTGATATTCTTCTGGATAATTCTCCATAACGATCTGATGGAGAGGTTGAGGGTCAACTGAAGTTTCATCCTGCTGACTTGAATAAGGAATTCCTTCTGCCCTCGGGAATTGTAATAGAGCGGACTCCAAGATCCTACGAGTGTAAACTCCAATGAATATAGGCTTCTCCTCGTTGATGTTCGCCATTTCTTTGGCTAATTTGGCCAGACAATCTGCTTTAGCATTCTGTCCTCGAGGAACTCGAGACATTTTGACATTTGGTACTTGTTTCAGAAGCTCGAGGGCTCGCCGATGGTAATGGGCCAATTCGACTTTACCAACCTTGTAAATTCCAAGTACTTGATTTATTACAAGTTGAGAATCTCCAAAGATTTGGAGATGTTGGATTCTGACATCGATCGCAATCTCCAGCCCTGCTAATAGAGCTTCGTACTCAGCTTCGTTGTTGGTCCGAGGTTTAGTCAAACTGAAAGAAAATCTCATTATGCCTCCCTCGGGTGCTACGAAAATGAGACCGATGCCGGCTCGGGCTCTTGCAATATTTGGAGGTCGGACAGGTCTAATAGACGATGCCCCGTCAAAGTACATCTCCCAGAACGGCAGCTTTTCATTCTCCTCGATCTTCATTATTTGCTCATCGGGCAAATCATCATTTAGTGGGGAATCTGCTGGGATCGGATGTGCAGCAAGAAAATCTGCCAATGCTTGACCTTTCACTGCTTTTTGTGGCATGTATATGATTTCAAATTGCAATAACAATACTGCCCACCTGGCTAAACGACCTGTCAACGCTGGTCTTGTCATCAAGAACTTCAGCGGATCGATCTTTGATATTAGTGTGATTTTATGGGATAACATATAGTGACGGAGTTTCTGTACTGCAAAAATCAGCGCCAAACAATGTTTTTCAATAGGAGAATAACGGCTTTCTGCTCCAATCAACCTTCGACTGATGTAGTAGAGCGCATTTTCTTTTCCTTCTTCATTATTCTGTGCCAATAATGCTCCGAGGGACTCTTCTAGTGCAGCTGTGTATAATATGAGTGGCTTCCCCGGAATCGGCGCTGCGAGAATGGGAGGATTTAATAAGTATTTCTTGATGCTATCAAACGCCTCCTGACATTCTGCGTCCCATTTGAAACGAACATCTTTCTTCATTAGTTTTGAAAATGGCTGGCACCTACCCGATAGATTTGATATAAATCTCCGAATGAAAGCCAGTTGTCCTTGCAGCGAGCGAAGCTGTCGAAGGTTCTTTGGAGGTGGCATCTCCGTGATCGCCTTAATTTTGTTGGGGTCGATCTCTATGCCTCGATGACGAACAACGTACCCCAGGAATTTGCCGGAGGAGACCCCAAAAGCACATTTGAGAGGATTCATCTTCAGCTCAAACTTTCTGATTCTCTCAAATACGATTATGAGATCTTTTAAGTGATCATTTCGGCCAAGGCTTTTAACAACAAGGTCATCTACATAGCACTCGACCTTCTGATGTATCAAATCATCAAATATGTGAGTCATCGCCCGTTGGTAGGTGGCACCAGCGTTCTTCAGGCCAAAGGGCATGACTGTGTAGCAGAAAATCCCGATGGGCGTTCTGAACGATGTATGCTTTTCATCTTCGGGCACCATCTTGATTTGATTGTATCCTGACGATCCATCCATAAAGGAGAACATGTCGTAGTTTGACGTATTGTCCACCAGGAGTTCGGATACAGGGAGTGGAAAATCGTCTTTTGGGCATGCTTTGTTAAGGTCCCGAAAGTCAATACAGACACGAATTTGCCCGTTCTTTTTCTTCACTGGGACGATATTGGCAATCCAATCGGCATACTTTTCTTCTCGGATGAAGCCTGCATCAATGAGTTTTTTTGTCTCGGCAATCACCTGTTCTTCAATCTCCAGTCTCATTCTCCTTGGAGCTTGTTTGACGGGTGCTACATCCGATTTGATTGCTAATCTGTGAACTGCTACGTCAGGGGATAAGCCGGGCATCTCAGCATATGTCCAGGCAAATCAATCCCTGAATTCACATAGGAGTTCTTTTATTTCTTCTATCTGTTCTTCGGGTAGGAGAGAACTAATGAAGGTTTGGCGAGGATCCTCCTCAGTTCCCAAGTTGACTTCTCTTAGTTCATCCATAGTGGCTGCCTGTCCACCATCTTCAAGCTCTTCTGGTGCAGGCTCGGCTTCTACGGGCTGTTCATCATAATCATCAGCCTCGTATGTCTCTTCAACATCACCATATTCGGATTCAATTTCCACGCATGTGATGGCACGACAAATCTCTTTTCGGAGAAATTTTCTTTTGATGAATCCAATACCTTTATATGCGTCTGTATCCTTCTGCTGTAACGGACGCGGACTCCTTCCATACCAGAGGACCAAACTTGTACGAAGTTGTCTCTTGGTGGTAGGAATATTGACTTGCTTTCGTAGCATTCTCTGAATATTTTTGGTATTGAACCTAGGTAGTCTCGTAGGAAATAACTCTTCAGAATCGAGGATCATGCAATCCCAATCATGATTCTCCTCTTCACGAACTCCCGTAGAATATAACATATTCTTTGGAATAGTCCCATTTTTACGGGGAGGCAGATAGAGGGTGGCGAGTTCTTCAACTTTATGCACCTCACGCGGAATAATTTCTTTGAAATGTTGTAAAGGAACACGCGTGACTACGAGTACACTATCTGAAATTGATAGGCTGTCAATTCTTCTAGAGAATACATTCTGCACCGTGTTCATGTAAATGGAGTCGTAGTCATAATCATTAATTGAAAATTCAACATGCCTACTCCATTCATCCGTTGACTGGCACACTCTTCGAGATTTGGCAGGAGTATCCTCATCTTCATCTGTGTCACTTCCCAGATGAGGTACATGTTTCTTTTCCTTCGGAATGGTCGGCGCTTTGGGAAGAGTCGGCACTGCCTTCTTTCTCCCCACCTCTTTTTCCTACCCTCCAGTTCAGGTCGCTTTATACTCATCGAATTTGATGCTTTAGCTTCGAGGGAGCTCGAAGACTTTTGTTTCTTTGGCATGAAATACCGTGCATCTTCATAGACTGTTGCTTCATGGACTGTGAAGGGCTGAATATCACCAGAGATCCTGAATTCTTCTCCATCTTTGAGATATTTCATACACTGGTGTAATGTTGACGGGACAATGCCATATTCATGCAACCAGGGACGACCTAGTAGCGCCTTGAATGAAGTATCCGCATCAATCACATGGAATTTAGCTTCTGTATGGAGCTCTCCAAATACAAGAGGGAGCATAAATGATCCGAGGGTCTTCTGCCCTTTTTCATTGAAACCATGAACCATCAACTTATCTGGCCCGAGGTGTTCCACATCAAGGCAGAGAGATCTCAGTGCTTTCAAGCTTATCAGATTGACGGAGGATCCAGGATCAATCAGTATTCGACTGATGATCAATTTATCGCTCTATGCACTGACATACAGAGGACGATTATGGTCTGCAGTTCCGAGCATCATGTCTTCTTCGGAGAAAGTAATGAATGGCTCATTTTGAGCTTGTAGAACCTCAGTCAAATTACGTTCAGCAAAATACGTCTCGTATCTTTCGGGATCTTTGAGAGCCTGAATCAGAGTCTCCCGAAGGTCTTTAGACATTACCAAAGCATCGTATATGCTGAGTTGTGCAGGTATTTTTTTTAGATGGGATAAGATATTATAATCTATCCCATTGGCTGAAGTCTTCTTTTTCTTAGGATCTTCAGGGATAATGTCATCGTTGATAATTATCTCTTTCTCCTTGTCTTTGTTGGAGACCCCTTTCTTCGGTGGAGGCGGTAGTATCTTGCCGCTTCTTAACTGCACTTGAGCAATCTCCTCCGGTTCAGAGTCATTTAACTGTACATTTTCTTCAGAGTCAGCCATTGTCGCGTCTAGGGACTCATCTGTTGATTCAGAATCACCACCCAGGTTTACATGTCCCATCCGAGACGCTATACTAGGGTCTGATTCGTCTCCCTCTGGAAAATACAAATCCTCCTCCGAACTCTAATCCATTGACAAAACCATCATACAAGATTCAGAGGGTACTTCTGTGTATTCCTCTTTTATCGAGGTACTTGGCGCCACTGAGATGACCCGACATACTTCTTTGGGAAGAGAATTCTCATCATTTTCTTCGGCTTCATCTATCTTAAGCTCTGACATGAAATCAGCGAGCTTGATAGGTCGCCTCACGGTCTGGTAGTACTCATCCAAACTGTCAATAACCCTCTGAGTTGCAGTCTTTTTCTCTTTAGGTTTCTTCAGCTTGGTCTTCTTCTTGGATGATTTCACCCCACCAGACTTTGAAGTGCTAGCTTGGTTGGAGAGTTGTTTAGAAATAGGAGCTCGCACCATCGGTAGTTCCTTCAAGTTTATCATGGGCTCAACAGGAGACTTCCACTTTATACCTGGAACTCCTTCAAGCTGCTTCAACATTTTCAGTCTTCTTGGAGATCGCAGTCTCCCACTGTTCTTCTTGAATTGGCTTCTTTTTATTTCTTCTTTCTTCAACCAGGGGTACGGAAGAGGACGTGACTACCCGAGCTGATTCCTTTTTAGGGTGAGACAATACAATGTGATCTCTCCCTTCTGATATTTTCTTTTAAGCCAATCCTTGAAGATATAACAATCTTCAATAGGATGGCTCAGCACCCGATGATATGGGCAGTAATTTGGGTCACCAGTGTGCTTCGACTCTTCGGGTCTCTTGCATTCAGGCAGTTCTAGACCCGATTTCAACACTTGTCGAAATAATTTGGCGACACTTTCCCTTTTGAATGAATATTCTTTATTCATTTTATCTTTGAGGGATTGGAACGTTCTATCACCAGTTCCTATTGCCTGTCTCTGGCCTCCAACTTGATAAGTCCGTGGCTTATCATTTCCCCCTAATATCAGCTTTGGCTGGGGGTTGGGGTTGTAGGCCTGTTTGGGCTTTTCTTGATATTGCATCGGCTGCTTGCCCTTGTCTACATTGTAAATCATCTGCTTTTCTCTATCAGCTCTGGAGAAGAACGTAGAGTCGGCTTCACCCCTTCTAGCACCCGGGGCTTTAGCCTTCTTGGGTTTATCAGAGTGATTTTCTGATCTGGACAAATTTAGTTTCTCAAATTTGGCCACTCTGTCGAGCAAGTCTTGAAATGTGTTGATTGTAGCCATGCACAGGAAGGGTTGCATCTTGTCATCAATGTTGCCCATTAACAACTGTACGGCATGCTCTTCTTCTAACTGCTGCTCACATTTCATGCTCAAATTTCGCCAGCGAGTGATGTATTTAGTCACTGATTCTTCTCTTTTTCTCTTATCCAGAGCGAGGTCAGCGATCGTAATCTTCTCAGTTGCACTAGCGAATCTCATCACGAACATATTTTTTAATTCAGCGAAGGTCTTCACAGAATCATTCGGTAGTTCAGCATACCATTCGAAAGCAGTTGCTGTCAAACTACTGACGAATTGTCGGAAGAGTAGGGCGTCATTTCCTCCTGTATTCCCACAGGTGGCTTTAAACTGTGCCAGGTGCTGCCTGGGGTTGTTATTACCGTTGAAAGTGTTGAACTTTGGGACCGAATACCCTTTCGGGTATGGTACTTGGTCATACTCAGCTGGGTACGGACGACCTTTGCCCACCAACTTTTCTGCTTGATCGACGGCTATAATAGCCCTGATCTTTTCTGTGATTATTCCTTCCAACTGTGCAGCAGTCACAGGCTCGGAAGTACTTGCAATATTCTGCGGAGTGGGCTGGCGAACAATATTATGGGCTTCGCGACCACCTTCAGGAGCTCCCTGTACTCCTGAACCTTGTGGCACTTGGAAGTTTGGAGGGCCAGCAGGAGGATTAGGCATGGCACCAATAGCAGTATTTCTTTGCATCATCTGCATCATCGCCCCCATTTGAGCCATCATCTCAGTTATCTTCTCATTTAACTGAGAGATTTCTCTGTCTTTGGCCCTCATTTGTCGCCTCATTTGTCGCCGCATTTCAGCGAGTGTGACGTTCTCGGCTTCAGAAGGGTTTTCATTTACTTCCTCCACTTCTTCTTCTTCTTGAGAATGACGACTTCTGCCAGTGGTGGACCCTTCTCTACGACGACGACGGTATACTTGCCTGGGTGGCGGTTTCCAACGCTCTTCATCTTCATCATCATCATAATTGACGCCATCATCAATGTCTATATGTGTCACCATATAGACAACTTCCATGTCTAGGGCGTTGTTTACTTCTTCCAATCCTTCTTCCAAGTTTTCTTCCAGAAATTCATCAATATTTTCTTCTAAATTTTCCTCCATAAATTCATCAGTATTTTCTTCTAAATTTTCCTCCATAAATTCATCAGTATTTTCTTCAATGTTTTCTCCCCCTTCAAGGAATTCTTCCCCCTCTAACTTTTGATCATCTATATTTTCCTCCAGTACTCGGATCTCCGAGCGGCGACGCCATTGGATTTCCGGCTCCTGATTAGGCACGGGGACTTCTTCGATCAGTGGGCTGCGATCGAAGTTAGTCTCTTTCTTTGGAGGGGATAGAGGGAGATGGGATCTCCTGGAGGATTCTCCAAGGTGTCTACCGTCTGGAGGAGTGTCATTATGGGTCCTTTTCGGGGCCCACTTCTGACGTTGTTTGTAGACTTGGGCGGATCTCCGGGAAGCCTCACCAGATGTCACGCCCAGATCAATTCCTCTTTCTTTTCTTTCTCATTTCTTCGAGGTTTTGGCCTCCAGACTTGTTTTCCTTTCTACCGGGACCTTTCAGCAGTGGATCCCTGAACATATGGTTCAGGTGTCACACCCCGATGTTCACCGCGTGGGACATATCTTCTTTCTCTTCTTTCCGCCACAGCAGATAGACGTTCTCTTGGCGGGGTTCTTCTGGCCTCTATCACTAAGGGCCGTTGGAACTTTTTCTTTTTCAGACCTTTCTCCTTTACAGTCTTCAGGACTCGATAGACCCGGGCTGAGAGAGTTTCAGGTTCCTTTTTCTTTGGAGGAGCTGGGACCTCCTGTCGTTGCTCCCAGAAAGACTTCTTCAGCTCACCAGTGGAGCTATTCCTTTTCACCCATTTTAAATCAGAAAATTTGTTCCGGGTAGGAACATTGGCTTCAGGCACTTGGGCCGACAGATTAGAAGGGTGAACAGGGAGTTGTTGTTGCTGAGCTCGGAGTTCAGCATTCATCTTTCTCCTTTGTCTTCTCGTAGGCCTCCCTCTAGATGAGGAGGCTTCAGCATTGTACTCTCCAGGCGCAGATAACCTGGTCGGCAGAGGTGTGGTGTTTGTAGTCACCACAGAGACTCTTCCACCATTCACAATTCTTCTAGTGGTCAGGGCCTCAGGCTGTGACAGCCTCTCAAACACAGAAATTCTCCCACGAGAATTTTCAGCAACAGGTTGTTGTGCCGGCAGATGCACACGACGGGTGACAGCTTCATCAGCATTGAGTCTTCTGGCAGACTTCTCAACATTCCTACCATTCACAGGAATGACAGCATTCCTTGCAGTAATCGCCGGGAAGTCAACACTACCAAACTGGATGGTAGCTCCGGTGTTTCCGGTCTCGATAATAGCATTAGCCAGCTGGATCCTGGCTCCTTGTCCCAGCTGGACAGTCATCGGCGTGTTCTGTAGATCCATCTACATAAATGAAAGGCAAGGGTTAGTAATCAGATTCTGATACATCACCCCGCACTTTCAAAATGCAGAGACTTACATAGAACACAAAAATAAGAGAAAATAATATTAGCAACCAATTAAAATAATATAAATTTAAAAACTGCCAAATGCGTATAAATTCGCTGAATGATCATTTTAGAAAATTCAGGGTTTTGAATCATTAAACGATCATTTTGAAAGACTCAAAATCTTGAGTACGATTTGAAATAATTGCTACTATAGCACTGAGACGACTAGCAAAAGATGGAAAGAGAAACCAATCCCCAACGGAGTCGCCAGAAATCTGTGGGCTCCGAAAATTCGGCCCCGGCCTCCGCTCGCTTTTCTTATTCGGCGAGGGAGTTTTAACGAACTAAGTTCCGGGGTAAATTTTGGAAGGCAGATGGGTTTGTAGATAAGACACTACCCAGAGATTTCGCCCTCATTTTGTGAGGACTTTATGATCTGAGTTCTGGTTTCCTATAGGCGCAAGCCCCTATAGTTAATTACCCCTCCCGATCACGAGAGAGAACTTTCGATTAAGGCTAGTCGTCAATCAGATACGTATAGAATACGTGTTATCTGGCATATAGTAGCATCAATGAATTTGAGATTGGAAAGATTGGATATTGGTAGAATTTGGATTTGAAAATTGGGTTTGGATTTGGGTATTTGGAAATGTTTGGAAAGTTTGGAAATAATTGAGAGTTTGGAAGTTTGATATTTAAAATAGAAATTTGACCATCTTGCACTTAAAGCGGATGGTGGGGGAATGGATGATAGACCCGATCAAGATCCCATGGTTCCGTCGTCCCGGGCCATCGTGGTCCCTGGTCTACTTAGTCAGAGGAGGTAGTCGACCCAACCTGACAGAAGGATCCTTGTCGGCAGCCATGGGTTGCTTCGTCCAAGGGGACCTTGTAGACCGGGGTTGAATGTTTGTCTAAGGGGACAAATTTGAATCCACCTTAGCTAACAGAGGGCTTTGTGCCCTATCAATCATACCCTATTGATTCATATCTCAAGGATTTAACGCCATTAAGGAGCGTATTGGCTCTGGCCATAACTGCTATCTGTGGTGCCATTTGGCGGCAAAACCACTCTGTTCAGAGGGCCCCGGGTCATAACCGTTTACCTGCAGTGCCATTTGGCGGCGAAACTGCCGGTTAGAGGACACGTACCACGTCCTTACTGGCAAGAGATTGTTTGAGAATGGATCCTAGTGATATTTTCGACTAGGCATTTCGCTCTTTTTGAGCTGAAGTTGATTTTAATTTGTCCACCTCGACAAACTGTTGTGAAGGACGGATGGATTTTGCTTTAAGCCTTTGATGGTTGGATTTCAAATTTTAAATATTTTTGGAATTTTGAATATTTTTGAGATTTTGGGTTTTTGAGATTTTTGTGGAGTTATTTTTGGGTTTTTTGGATATTTGGAACGGCATTGGAAATTATTTGGGAACCCCTCCGGTTGAGATCTGCATTCAACACGGCCATCATCGGGGTGCTCAGGGTCATTTTTCTTTTTATGGATCGAATCTTGTCAACTCTATCGGGCTGTCGACAGAGGATCGGGTTTCGTAGGCTTTGTACCTTTGAAAGTGAATTCTTTTGATTTTAGGCATTGAAGGCCTTAATATGAATGTATTAAAATAAATATTCTGGTCGCCACGGCCACATACTTATTTGTTGATTCGAACCTTGTCGACTCCTATCGATCCATATAGGAGGATCGGGTTCGAACAAGAATTCACTAGTCAGCCCGCGCAGCATCCCTAGACGTCACGTGTGTATCAATAACACGCTCGCCGGGGCCCTTGCGGGTTAAGATTGCTTTTACCCCTTTTAGTGTACCTATGTGTATACAAACTACAGTGCACTTGTGCGGGGGTATTTTTGGAATAGACGCCTTCTGTCTGCTTGTACGAATGTTGCATATCCGGTGGCGTGGCGTAGCAGCTTCTGGATAGAATTGTTCGCTGCTTCGTACAGGTAGACTGTCGTGCACTATTTGTTGATTTTTGTAGGCGGATCATAGTGCACTAACTAATCTCCTGCCTTGGGTCGTAGGAGCTTGCACTTGTCGTACCCTCCATGCATTTTGTTGTGTTTTTTTGGTCGTTTCAGTGCATTCGCTACTGTTGCATGTAGGTAGGTAGATGTCTTCCTTTATATACTGGAATTGACTTTAGGATACTGCATTTACTAAAGTCTTTCTATATCTACCCATTGATGGCATATTATACATACCTCTGTATTCGTAGAGAGATTGTATGTATTGCAGATCATTTTTTTGTATTTACTCGTGGATGGAACTTTTATGTATGTAACAAGTCTCCTACGATGATTCATAGGATTTCGCATTTTCTACCAACCCCTTCATGCACATTGATTGGTAGGTTGTTTTATCCACTTGCATATTGGTTGCTACATGTATCTGCAAGTTCACAAGTATTGATTGGTGGGATATCATTGTTGTGTATGACGGGTCTCCTATAAGGGCCCATACGTATTTACATTTGTTGCCAATTGCTCCCCTTTTGCATGTTGGGCTCTGCATTCTTATTTTTATTGAGTGGTCATTGCTTGTAAGAATATTGCTGATATACCACCATTGCCTTTAGATGATCCCTCACATGTATATATCTTATTGAGATTCATTTGAATGCATTGGGGAGAGTCCTTGCTTGCTTTCAAATAGACTCCATTTGTAACTTCTTTGTAATGAACTTATACATGAAACCTTGCATGTTTGCATGCATTTGATCTTTATCTTTGATGTATCTTCTTAGAGTTGGATCATTAGTGATAGAGGCACTTACATTCTTTCATATTTACTTGCTGTTGTAGCTCTTATGATGGGTTAGTATTGTAGGTTTTCATTTGGAATTACAGCATTTATTGTGATCTCCTCCATCATCACCGCATACAGGTGATTGCATATATTTATTCATTGCAAGTCCCTATAACTTGGTTCAAACCAAGTTCATAAGTCTCATGTGATTTTGGCAAGTTAAAGTTCTCCACATTCACTTGAATTCATCATGGTTCAATTCTTTGAGTTCAAAGTCTCTTTGATTAAGCTTGATTTTAAGTCTTTTGTTCAAGTTTGTACTTAATATGTTAATGTCCACATCCTTGTCCTTTGAGTTCAATCAAGTCCACTGTGGTACTTGTAGAGTCCAAGTTCATGTTGTCCAAACCAAGTCCATGTTCCAAATTGTTCTAAATTTGACTTCAGTTCGAGTTCAATCCACTTGATGTATAAATCAAGTTCCATCTTGCTTGCACATCTCTTTTTATTTGGATTCAAGTTTGATTAATTCCATTTGATTCAAGTCCACAAGTCCCATTTTTCTCCAAGTCCTTGTCTGAATTTCAGACAAAATTTTGGCAGCCTCCCGGCGTCTCCCCCGTTAAGGGGAAAAACCAAGAGGCCGCCTACCCGCCACGTAAATAAATACGTGCACGGTTGGTGTTGGTGAGACACCGCGGCGGTTGTATTTTTGTTTTTTTCTCCCACCACGCGCACTAAAGGCGTGCTTGGGGTTTTAAAAAGTTTTTTTTTTTTGAAAAGAGACAATTTTTGATTTCCCCCCGCCCGGGGGTACTTATAAGTGACCCCGCATCGCCACACGTGCCGCACTGGGGTTCCATCCTACCACGGCCAATAAAGGCGTGCTTAGGACAGTTCTCCAATTTGCCACGAATATTGAAGTGGGGTTTTGAGTTTAGAAAAGTTCATACCTCCGCGGGGTTGTCGTGGTTGACACATGGATCGAGGGGTCACTCGCCTACCTCGTCGTAGGTGTCGCACCGGGTTTCCTCCTACCACGGCCACTAAAGGCATGCTTAGGTGGTTTGCCGGTCCGACACGAACATCGAGGAAGGAGAGTGGGGGGATATTATTTTTGCACTTTCCTTAAAATTAACTATAATTAAAGTTAATTAATTATAGTTAAACTTAATCAATAATAATTAATTCATAATTAATTTAATCAATTATAAATAATTATAATTAATAATAATTAATTAAATTAAAATAATTAATTATAATTAAAATTAATTAATTATAACTAATTATTTTTTTATTAATTAATTATAATTTAAAAATAATTAATGCATAATTGAATTAATTAATTATAATAAATTATAATTAAAATAATTAATTATAATTAAACTTAATTAATTATAAATAATTATATTTATAATAATAATTATTATTATCATTATTATTATTATTATTATTATTAAAGAATTAATAATAATAATAATAATAATAATAATAAAATTGCCTTAAGGGCTATTTGGCAACAAGGCTTGGCCAAAGAAGCTCCCGAAAGGGAGAGTAACCTTCACGACTGAGAGCTCCCGTTCTTGCTTAGGATCGGACAAGAAGGGAATGCAGTCGAGTGAGCAAAGTCGGGCAGGATGGAGGCGGGTAAGAAGAAGGCTCCTCTCTCTCTCTCTCTCTCTCTCTCTCTCTCTCTCTCTCTCTCTCTCTCTCTCTCTCTCTCTCTCTCTCGGGATTGAGCGACTCAGACGGGATTTGATCGGAGAAGGGAGACGGGAGGAGAGCTCGGCAGTGGGAAAAGAGTCGTGGGAGAGGTTCGGTCGTGTGGAGCCAGGGTCGGCGGGAGCAGGCGACGGGTTGAGTGGAAACGGGATAGGGAGTGGAGTCGGGAGATCGGGAGGAAGAGTCGCGTGGAGAGGGAGAGCAGCGAGAGCTCGGGCAGTGGAACGAGCGGCTGAGGTCGGGATCGGACGGAGCAGTGAGTGTGGAGTCGGACAGAGAGCGGGAGAGCTACGGGAGAAATGGGCGAGTTTGGTCGTGGGAGAGGAGATCGGGTGAGTAGTGGAGAGCAGAGGATCGAAGAGGTTTGATTGAGGTTTGCTTGGGGTCGGTCGGAGAACAGAGGAGGAGATTGGCGGAATGGAGTGGAGTCGAGAGCAGCTCGGGAAGAAGAGGAGTTCTCGTGTGTGGAAGAACATCGAATGAGGGGGCTTTGGGTCGGTATTTAACGATGCGAGCGAAGCTACGGATCGCAGGATTTGAGCAGGATTCCCGGGACGACGCCGATTGCACAGCGATTCGGCGGGATTTCGGGCAGGATTCTCGGAGAACTGAACTGAGTCGTCGTATACGAGGTATGCAGGATTTCTTGCGAGTTTTCTTGCCGGATTCGCGGAGATTTTGGCGTCTCGACCAATACGAGGTTTGTATACGGGATTCATGATTTTATTCCTATTTTTTTGTGGTTTACACAGAGGTTAACAGAAAGTAATGTATGGGAACCTTTGTATTACCTATTAGTCGTAATGGTGTTGCATGTTCACGAATTTTTTTTTATTTCTTATTTTTATTTTTATGTTAGCTTTCTTTTATCCATTTTCTTAAGATGTAAAGTGTCTTATTAGAGTGGAGTTATAAACCGAATGAGACTTTGTCAGAGAGAAGTTGCAGAGGGTAAGTAAGAGAGAAACATAGTGATAAGTGCTGACATTATCCAATTATGTTATCTGTCGAGTATACTGTTTTATTTTAGGAGTTGGAATTTTTTTTTGGTCCGATACCAATTACAGCCATTTGAACTGCAAATGCTGATAAATAATGATTTGATAGGATATTTGTTTTACAATGGGCTTGGAGAATACTGCAGAGCTGAAGCTTGTTAGGAGCAATGTTTGGTGATTGGTGTTAGCACCATTTACATTGTTTATTTGCATGAATTCATGCCAAATTTCTAATTTTTTTGACTTAATTAGATGACTTAAAAACTATGTTGAAACAATGTTTTTCTTAATATTTTATAGTTGTTGGATTTAATGGTTGTTTCCTAATATTTATTGATTTCCCACTATCTTTAAGAAACTCGCTCTTATGTACTTGGCCTAGCTTCCCCAAATAAGATTTCAATTTGGAAGCATCCTGAAATTGGTGTTAAAAATGTTATAGTTTTAATTATAAATCAGAATTTAAGTTGCTCCATGTTCTTGTTTTAGTGATCAATATCAGCCATCATGCTAGGAAAGAAAACAAAACAAATGCTAGATACACTAAAAAATATTAAGGATGGAATGGATGTTATTATGGGAAGCTTCAATGCATAGTAGGAGTTGATGTGCCAAAAACATTGAGTAGTTATGTTTGAAAAATAAAGAAAATAATTTAGCATACAAGATAACAACAACAATTAAACTTATTGAAATTCACTTCGAAAGTAACCTAAGATATCATAAGAGTACCTCAAGAGGAAAGAGATGGAGAAAAAAGAGATAGAGAGTGCTTTTGATTTTGAATTTTCCCAAGCATTAAGAGGCCTTCAACATGGGAGTTATTTATAGTCAATGAAGAAGTATAAAAGCTTGAAAATTAGAAGGAAATGTTTAGAGCAATTTGAAAGTCATATGTGCTTTTCTTGAAGATGCCTAGCTTATAATTTGGGAGAAAACTCAACAAACTATTGATTGTATAAATTGAACCACAACAACAACAAGAAAGGTACGTGTTAGATCGGTCCCTAGTGGACCGGTCCCACTACAACCGGCCCCTAATGGGCCGGTCTTGGTTTGCTTCAGGAAGGGACGGTGGCAAAGAGAGAGGGAGGGGAGTGGGGTGTCATGACCCGGCCCGGCTAGCCCGAGTCAACGGGGCGGGAACAGTCGGTCGTACGGAAGAGCATAATACATATAATATTTTCTTTTAAAACTTAAAGGTCAGAACATAATTATCATCCCAAAATACATGAAAGAGCCACTAATAAAACTTCAAACTCAATTGTTTCAAACTATTCTTCTCACACAACTGTTAAAATTTTCAAACCCATCAACATTACATAAGCTCTCACAATGACATAAACTTCAAACTCACAAACTACAAAGAAATAAACTCAAAGACTCAAACTGAAATCATAAAAAGGAATCTTTCATCCTGAGGTCCCTTACGACGATACGTTTACGGTCGTCGTGCAGCCATCACTTATTTCCTGAAAAAGATTTTTAAACGTAGAATGAGCCAACGCTCAGCAGGTAGTTCATGTCTTTAAATAAAAATTTACATAAAACTAAAATAAAGCAGTTTCGTATGAAAATATGAAAGGATTGTCAAACTTGTATAATCTCGTATCAGTTCATAAAAAGAAATACTTTTCTTAATCTCTTTCCTTAAAGTAATACATTTTATTTACCTTTTTCCTTAACATAAATTTTCATAATTTGAAGAGAACATATATGAACCATATTATGCATAATGTTTTAATAACACCCATCTCGGATGTGCCCATAATTTGGTACTGATCAGTACCCAGTCAAATTTTGGCCATTTCCTTTACCATTGGCTCTACGAGCCTCTTTACCATTGGCTTTACAAGCCTCCTTTACCATTTGCTCTACGAGCCTCCTTTACCATTGGGCATTCCGCATCAGCATGCACATTCATTTAATATACTATCTTTCATTCATATGTATATGGAAAAACAATTGTGAAAATCATGTGCAAAGCATAAAACATTTATTCTAAACATAAGAATGAAGCTTCTGAAATTCATGAAATAAAAGACTTGAATATTCATATTGCCATAAAAATGAAAATTCATGAATTCGTGTCATATGAAACTTTTTCAATCATTTGCATTGAAATATAAAACGGAACAAAATCATGAAATTTTTATCAAAAACATGAGTACCTACCTCAAACCAAGTACATCACGTCGCTTCGACACAGTTCCTCCATCTTATTTTTTAATGATCACAACCTAATAAAATTTATAAAAGAGATGTGTCACATAATTAAATCTTCGTTAAGGCTTAAGACTAAATGTAAGTCTAATTGCTAAACCCGGCATTTTCCTTTAACAATTTCTTACGACACTCAAAGAATATTTAATTAAATAAACCTTAATTTTCGGATTTAATAAATACTTAATTTTTGTAAAATCATAAATATTCAATTTCATCAAATTATCGCTCCAAACTTAATCCTAAACATATAATTATAATTATAGTATAATTTTCGGATTAATTAAATTAGGAAAATTACAAAAAACGAGTTTTCCACTAAAAATCAATATATTCGCTTTAAAATCATTCCCAAAATCCTTAGAAATCATTTTCGTAAAGGTATTTTACGAAATTAAACTTTAGGTCAAAAACCCTAATTTTTAAATCTCCAAAAATTCTTCCAAAAACATCGTTTCTACCTTTAAAATGTTTCCCTAATCCTTCCTTAAAGGTTTCTTAAAGAGATTTTTGGAAGAAAAACACTTTCTAGAAAAACCCTAGAAATTCATTCTCAAATAACTTGAGATTTAGGAGGAGAAATGAAAATCTAAAACATACATTCTTCTTCCCTTGATCTCCTCTTCAATTTCCCCTAAAAATTTCGCCGGAAAAATGTCGCCGGAGAGAAGCCGTCGAGCCCTAGCCGTCCGCCCCCTAGCCTTCGTTCTGCTCGGTTCGCCGTTCGTGCAAAAGAATGAGAGGGGGGAGGGTTCGGTTATGCCTACTAAAAGAAATTGGGTTTGCTAAAAGTCCAAAATGCCCTTAAATAAATTTAGGCTTTTAAATGGTTAAGGGTAGTTTTGGTATTATGAAACTTCGTTAAATTTTAATTCCATATATATGCGAAATTAGGTATAAGTGTTATATACCAAAACGATCAGAATTTTGCAAGGGATTTTTTAAAATTATTTCCGTTAAATTTCGTTAACGTTGAAAATTTCTCTTAAATCTCGTCGCGGTGCTTTGAAAAGCGTGCGACGACCTATTAATGTCGTTTTCGGGTTTTACAGGGGGTCCGCTAAGAGTCAAATTCAAATCCCTTGGAGGGAAAGGAGGGGGCAGTAATTGCTGATTAGTAATTTGGGCTTGATTAATTAGTGGTTTTTTTTTATTAATTAGTGGTATACTTTAAGTAGGAGGGAATTAGGGTTAGAGTTATGCATGATTTGAGTTATTCTTTTGGAGTCTTCCTTGATGTCTTGGGCTCTAGATCTATAATCTAAAGATTGGTAGAGACAATCCTTCTCTCGAATTGAGGATCAATTGTATCTTTCTTGGTGTTTGTTTTGCTTTGATTATACTATTGCAATCTATCATTTTTGGATTGATTTCATCTAGATTTTCGTATTATTCTCACTATTTTGACCAATTATTTCTAGGGTTGCTAGCGAACTCAAGTATTTCCTCTTGGATTACTTGCGAACTCAAGTAGTTCCTATCAGTTCATTTCTAAGAAATATATATAAATAAAATGCAATATGACGCACTACTAATATATGCAAGCAATAGGAGAATCACCTGAGATTCAATCATTTCCTCATAGTAGCATCCTTCAAAATAAAATCATCCATAGTTCCAAGTAATGTCCTAATGAATAGCATAAGCGTATATATAATACCTAGCTAGGTTTCTCTAAAAGACAAAAACAAACCAACATGGTCAATAATTTTATTCTAATTGCATCATAAGTATTCTCAATAAATCACCAACTATTTTTGGTTAGGTATTTGAGACCTACCATCATGCATCTTATACCATTATCAACAAGAGTAAGAAGCCAGTAAGGAAATTAACGTCCAATGGTAGAATTTAGTTAAATAAAAAAATAAAATTAGTATTTTCAGTAACTTTTAGCAAATATAAATATAAAATATTACATCATAATACTAGAAGGTAATAAACTGAAATAAAACACCTAGGGAGATTCAATATAAATGATCATTAATATAAGCAACAAAAACAATTCTCTCAATTTAGCAACTGTTTATAAACTGCTTTAGAATTTAATTACTAATAGCTGTCTAGTGTCCCTTCTTTATTTTATTTTTAAAGCAGACATTAGAACTTTCATATTCCAAAATTCATCAAGAATAAATCATCATACATCTGTTAACTTTATATTCAAGATCCAAGCAAAAAAAACATTCTTAAGCTATAGATGTGTCAATAATAATAAAATTGTGAACTTAAACGCTTAATAAGACAAAGAAAGAGCCAAGAGCTTGAGTTAGGAAAAATTGATAATAAATGTAAATAAAAATATTCATCACAGACATGAACAAAAACTCACATATAACTCGTCAATGATGACAAGGTCTAATATGCTCAATTTCACCACACAATAAATATAGAAATGAGAAGGTGAATTAAATGATAAGAACAAATCTGTAATATTATCTTGCATACTTATCTCGAATATATGGATCAAATCACATATAATTCATTAAAAAAAGAACTTGATGATTGTTATATAATATGCAATGAATATTACATATAGTTGAAATGAAATAAGAAAATTGGAACACAAGTACATAACCATTAGAGCAACAGGCAACCACATGCATTAGGAAACACATCACCCAACTAATACTATACTATCAATTCGGAAGATGAAACCAAATGCAATTCATGAATATTTTCAAATCTGAAATAGTGGAAAGCAATTGTAAACATTTGTATTTTTTGGAGATATTCGTTGAACTTACAAGAATTTTTAATGTAAGAAAAATCAATGATTGTGCTAGGTAACTTTTCATTGGAAGTAGTTATGATATTAGGTGGGGAAAATGATATTTCATGATGCATACAATGTTATCAAAGAGCTCAAAGTAAGTCTATACATACCCTTGTTTCTAAAGGTATAGGTCTCAAGTTCAAATCTAACCTACATATTTGTTTTAAAATTGCTTTCTATGTGGAGTTCAAAAATATATAATTGGTCATGTACCCAATTTAAAAACAATATAACATCCATTATAAGGCTAAATTAGTCATTCAAAAAATAAACAAGCAATAAAAATAAACAGTGGGGATTTGCTATGGGAAGAATCCCAAGTGATTTTTTAATATTAATAAGATCATCCTTTCCACATCGCCATGCGAAGAATTTTGAAACTACTCAATTAGTCCATCATGCTCATGTTCATATATAGACTTTGATCATACTTTGCACATCTCAATTCCACATCTCCCATCTCATAAATGACACTTGTGAGATATGTAATAGGCTTTGGTCTCAATTATCCATCATAATAAATGAATAGGCATTGATCATACTTTCCACACATATACTTGTGAGATGATTGAGAGCAAATCCTATTTAGTTAATATTGCTAAAAGCGAAAATATTAGTAAACTAATGCTTGAATAAAGTAATTGATGATTTATAATGCGCCCAAAAATTCCAAACCATCTCAACACCTTTCATAAACACAAGCCTAAAGTATTAAATATTGGAGGAAAAATCCAACAAAAAATAGAAATTAATGAAGGATTCAATATTGGAACAATAATCTCGAACATAAAATAGAAACTGCTAAAGTGATGCTTTTGTGCCATACAAAACAAATATGGAAGAAGCTCAATTTGTTCTTATGGAATTCCAAACCATCGGAAAAACTAATAAATTGATTCTTTTGTGTCATAGCAAAGCAAATATAGAAGAAGCTCAGTTTGTTCATATGGAATTTCAAACCATCGGAAAATTGAATTTACAATTATTAGTACTTTTAAATAGAGTTTGATCCTTGCAAGAAATATCAATAAGAATTCTCTTAATGATTTGAATAACATCAATATTCAACAAGTGATTGTGGGCTCCGAAAATTCATCCCCGGTCTCCGCCCACTTTGCCTTTCTTCGGGGGGAGTTTTAACGATTAAGTTCCGGGGTTAATTTTGGGAAGGCATATGGGTTTGTAGATAAGGCACTACACAGATATTTCGCCCTCATTTTGCGAGGACTTTATGATCCGAGTTTTGGTTTCCTATAAGCGCAGGTCCCTATAGTTAATTACCGCTCCCGATAATGAGAGAGAACTTTTGATTAATGCTAGTCATCAATTAGATGCGTAGATATACATAGTATCTTGCATATAGTAGCAGCATGAGTTCGGGTATTTGAAAAGTTTGATATTTAAATTTTGAATATTTCACCATCTTATACTTAAAGCGGAAGGTGGGGGAATGGATGATGAACCCGATCAAAACCCATGGTTTCATAGTCCCGGGCCATCGTGGTCCATGGTCTACTTAGTCAGAGGAGGTAGTCGACCCAACCTGACAGAAGGATCCTTGTCGGCAGCCATGGGTTGCTTCATCCAAGGGTACCTTGTAGATCTGGGATGAGTGTCTATCTAAGGGGACAAATTTGAATCCACCCTAGCTAACAGAGGGTTTTGTGCCCTATCGACTATATCCTATTGATTCGTATCTCAAGGACTTGATGCCACTAAGGAACGTATTAACTCTAGCCATAACCGTTATTTTGTGGTGTCATTTGGCGGCAAAACCACTTGGTTCAGAGGGCGCCATATCATAACCGTTTATCCTGCGGTGCCATTTAGCGGCAAAACTGTCTGTTAAAGGATACGTACTATGTCCTTACTGATAGGAGATTATTTCAGATTGAATCTTAGTGATATTTTTGACTAGGCATTAGCCCTATGTGAGCTGAAGTATATTTTAATTTTTCTACCCTGGCAAGCTGTTGTAGAGGGTGGATGGATTTTGTTTTAAGTGTTTGATAATATTGAATTCAATTTTAAATATTATTGGTTTAGGATTTTTGTGAAGTTTTGGATTTGGATGGGTATTTGGGAATTTGGGAGGCATTTGAAGTATTTGGAGTTAACCCCTCTAGTTGAGATCTGCATTCAACACGATCAATATCGGGGTGTTTGGGGTCATTCATTGACTAAACCTTATCAACTATGTCGGGCTGTCGATAAAGGATCGAGTTTCATAGGCTTTACACCATTAATAATGAATTTTCTTTATTGAAGGTCTTGAAGGCTTTATATGAACGTATAAAACAGATATTCCGGTCGACACCTTGACCGTATATTTGTTTGATAATTCGAGCTGTGTCGACTCCTATCCATCCATATAGGAGGATCAAGCTTGAACTACTTCATTTATTAACCCACGCAGCATTCCTAGACGGCACGTGTGTACTAATAACACGCTCGTCGGGGCCCATGCAGGTCGTGATTATATTTACCCCTTTAGTAGACCTATATGCATACATATTACAGTGCATGTTCGGGAGTGTTTTGGACATTTAACAGTTCTTCTACAACATCATGTAGAAGCTCGTATATGCTGTAGTTCTTCAGTATTCTCCCACAGGTGATATGTTGAATGCACAACGGGTCTCCCACAATGGCCCATAGGAACTGGTGTACATTGTGTATCCTTTACCTTTGAGTTCTGTGTTATTATCAGTGTAAGCTTAAGGGACCACTTGTCCATCAAGGAACTTGCAAGCCTTAGTAGTCTTATCCATCCCAATTCCAAAATTCAGTTCAACTGAGACTTGCTTACTTAATCTTTGAAGATGCTGATTTGATCTGGCTTTCTCTTCCCAAAACTCACATAGAAATTTATAGGCAACACCCGATGCCTTGTACTTCGAAGTTGATGGCCACTATCTTGAAGTAACAATCGTGACAATCGAAGATACTTCAAATAATCTAAGATAGTTGTGGGAGGCACCTATTCCTAAAATAATTGTTGCAGTCTTTGAGATGACTAGAATAACAAGTGTATTCTCTATTTGTAATTGTGAGTTTAAGCCACCAAGTTTTATATTAATCTTTAACGATATATTTGTCAAATATTGATCATTAATTCTGGTAGGCGCAATACGGTGTATTGACACTCACTTGAATGCATTCTGATGTGTCACATCGTTGTTTTCATTGTATGCCAAATCTTTCTGGTTGCAACTGACATGTTGATGTAGAATGAGTCTTTGCCAGTGTCGTTGAACCCTTCTGCTTATAGGGGATTGATTGTGTCTTTACTTGGATTTCAATCATCATTGATGATTGGGACGTCATTATCTTCCTTCATTCCTTCCTCTTGCCAAATTCATCATGTGTAGGTTGTATTCGTTATCATTATTGCTTGTCTCTGATTATCATCCATGGATATGTCATCGTGCATGCAATACATCTTATGTTGTTATCAACAGGTGTTAGCACTCATCACATATTACACTATGTGTCGGCAAGAGGCTACATTGCATACAATCCTGTTTGTTTTGGTGCCAAGTCCCTTGCTTTTACTGAAAAATCCGGTAGCCTCCCGACGTCTCCCCCGTTTAGGGGAAAAACCAAAAGGCAGCCTTCCCCTCCATGCTAAATGAGCGTTTCAGGTAAATGTCAGGTGAAATCGCGACTGTATTTTCTTCAATCCCCGTGACGCTACATGAGCGCTTAGGGGTCTTCGGTACCTGTTTAAAAGATCACAATTTTCTTTCCCCGCAGGTACAGAGCTGCGTTTGGGTACTTATTTTTCGCCCCTCACTTTGCATGAGCGCTATGGGGATTACCCATCTCGTCGCAATCTTTGCACCGGTTTCCCTCCCCCCGTGCTACATGAGCTTGTAAGGAGGTTTGCCGGCTCACCGCTAGCGTTGAGGGCGGGGTTTAAGTTAAGGAGGTTATACCTTAACAGTGTGAACGTTGGTGTTGGAATACAGATCGAGGCAAGAGAAGGGTCTTTCTTCTCTTTAATTTAATTATAATTAATAATAATTAATTATTAATTAAAATAATTAATTATAATTAAACTAGTTAATTATAATTAATTATAATTAATAACAATAAATTAAAATTTAAAAAATAATTAAATATAATTAATTGAAATTAATCATAAATAGTAATTAATCATGATTATCTATAATTAATAATAGTTAATTATGAATAATCATAAATAATTATTAATTAAGATAAAAACAATAATTAAATTTAATTAATTAAAATTAATCATAATTGATAATTAATCATAATGTTTTATAATTAAATGATTAATTATGAATAACTTTTAATGAATTATTTATTTATAATTAATGTTTTATAATTAATAATTAATTATGAATAATCATGATTATCTGGATAAGGCATCGACTGCTTTATTTTCCAAACCAGGCCTGTACTGGATCTCAAAATTATAGCCTAATAGATTAGATAACCACCTCTGATGCTCCTTGGTCACCATCCTTTGCTCTAGTAAGTACTTCAAGCTCCTCTGATCCATCCGGACAATGAAATGCCTACCTAGCAAGTAAGGGCGCTATTTTTGAATGGCCAAAACAATATCCATAAGTTCCCTCTCAACACCGACTTCAGCCTAGCCCTGGTGGATAAGACTTGATTGAAGTATCTTATAGGCCTGTGATTCTACATGAGTATTGCCCCTAACCCATATCCAAAAATGCATCTGTCTCCATTACAAAGATTTGGTTGAAATCTGAAAGAGCTAAACCTGGAATTGTAGTCATGGCTTTCTTCAATATCTCAAAAGCTAGAGTCGTTGCCTCTCCCCACAAGAAGTTGTCTTTCTTCAATTGCTCGGTTAAGGGACAAACAATAGTACTGTACCCAATGTTTAAAATTGCGTATTCGGGTATTGAGGCGTTTTTCATTCGTGAGGCGAGGTGTAAGCCTCAAGGCGTTTTGAGGCGTAAGCCTCAAAATCAAAAGATTGCGTAAACATAAAATGATAATTTTTTTATATACTAATGAGTGAATGATATAAAACATAAAAAAGCATAAGATATGAAGTGAGATCAAAATATCTCAATAATAAGACAATATGAAATATAGTTCAACTCAAAATTCTATCTTTTCCAAATCCTAGTATTCTTTTCATTAACATATAATTCAAATTTCCAAAAATAAATAGCAATGACATATCACATAAGAACTCATAAGTCATCAGCAGTGTGTCATCACTAAGGGGTTATTCATTTGAATCATCATTATGGTGAACTGCTCTTTCCCTTTCCTCCTCTCCTATAGAGTCCAATGTCGAGAATTTACTTCAAGATTTATGTAAGTTTTAATATATATAGCGTGAGGCGTAAGCCTCATGCCAGTGAGGCGAAGCGGGCCTCAAGGCGGGCCTCAACCAAGTTGAGGCACAAGCCTCATAAAAAAAACTCAAGGCGTAAGCATCGAGGCATTTTTTACTAGAATTGCGCAAAGGCGGGCCTCAAGGCGAGCCTCATATTGCGCAATTTTAAACCATGACTGTACCCCCTCACAAATCTCTGATAGTAACCAGTCAGCCTTAGGAAACCCCTCAACTCCCTTAGGTTCATAGGCATATGTCATTTCTGCATTGCCTCAAGTTTTGTTTGGTCAGTCGCCACTCCTTCCTAGGACACTACATGTCCCAAGTACTCCACACTAGCCTGGGTGAAGCTGCACTTCTTTAGGTTGGCCCTCAAACTAATGCTCCTGTAAAAATCTTCAAATCACCTTCAAGTGCTCCATATGCTCATCCTTAGTTGTGTTGTACATATGTATGTCATAAAAAAATACCATAACAAACATCCTAAGGTACTGTCAGAACACCCTGTTCATCAAAGACTAGAAAGTAGTTGGGGCATTAGAAAGCCCAAATGACATTACCAAAAACTCATAATACCCCTTGTGTGTTCTGAAAGTTATCTTTGAAATGTTTGTCTCTTTCATTCTGATCTGATGGTACCATAATTTCAAATCCAGCTTTAAAAACACCACAGCTCCATACAATTCATCCAAGAGCTCATCAATCACAGGAATAGAGAACTTATCCGGCACTGCCCCCTTGTTCAAGGCTCTGTAGTCCACACAAAATCGGCAGCTCCCATCCTTCCAAAGAAAGGACTCACACTTGGCTTGATGATCCCAGCCTCTAGCATCTCACGGATCAGCTTCTCAATCTCATCTTTCTGAATCTGAGGATAGTGGTACAGACGAACACTGATCGGCGACACCCCTTCCTTCAATGTAATGGCATGCTCCAGCTCCCTCTGACGCAGGAGCTGCTGCAATTTAAACACAGGAAATAAATCTTGTATTCACAAATGAACCAGACCGGCTGTTTATGGACTTCCGATCCTGGTTCCCTTCTGTGGGCCGGTTCAGGTTTCTTGTTTAAGTCTAGATTAGTTATTTCAAATGTCTATTTAAAGAGTCCTGTAGGGTAGGTAACGGTAGAGAAGTTTGTAAGAAGAAATTCTGCATTTCTTTTTCCCTTGGATGGAGGACTGTAACCTGGCGTGGCAAACCAGGGGGTGATTCTGCCGTAATAAAGCTAAGTTCTTCGTGTTTTCTTTCTACAAATTATTCCGTGTTGTTCTGGATTGATCTTTTCTCAAGTGTTGTGATTCAATTTGACACCAATTAATCAATAACGGTGTCAAGTGGTATCAGAGCACGATATATTTTTTTCCTTGCTGTCTTCATCTCAGGTAAACCGTAGATTGTTGACACCACCATGCCGCCGAGAAGGGGGATTACCAAAAATAATCAAGAACAAACAATTGAAGAACTACGCAAGGAGATCCAAAAATTGCAAGATAAGTTGGCTGCGGTAGAGGTCAGTCAACAAGGAGAAGCATCACAAGAAATGGAAGAACCACATCCGGAAGAAGTTGATGAGAACCCTTTTCATCGAGAGGGTTCAAGCGGAGAAGATGACATTCCGTTGAGATATCTTAGGCGGGAACCAAGAAGATATGCACACGACTACGATATACGACTGCACACGACTACGATATACGACTTGATCTACCAGAATTTGAGGGGCGGCTAGATCCAGATGAATTCATCAATTGGTTACACACCATCGAACGAATTCTTGATTACAAAGAAATCCCGCAAGAATGCATTGTCAAACTTGTCGCCATCAAACTCAAAGGCAATGCTTCGCTATGGTGAGAAAATCTCAAACGATCTCGTCAAAGAGAGGGAAAATCAAGAATCACGACGTGGGCCAAGATGATCAAGGAACTCCAAAAGAAGTTCTTACCTATGCACTATCGCCAAGATATGTTCCTCCGCCTACACAATCTACAACAGCACGAACTTTCGGTAGAAGAATACGCTGCTGAATTTGAGCAATTAGGTCTCAAATGCCAATTGAAGGAGCCAGAAGAAAACACCATTGCGATATTTTTGGGTGGACTCAACTCGTCCATCTCCAACATTGTACACCTCCAACCCTATTGGACATTGTCCGATGTCATTAACCTGTCATTGAAGGTAGAGAAACAACTGAAGCAAGGAAAACGACGAATGTCCGCGGGAGAGCAGCTGACCGGAACACACCCCACGAGCAGTAAACTACCGGAGAGAAGAAGTGCCACCCCGTACGTACCAACGTAGGCACTAATGTGACCCACCCTCGGCTGACCACAAACAGCCAGTCCACTAATCCTATTCCAGCAAGAAGATGTTTCAAATGCCATGGATTCGGTCACATAGCTGCCAATTGTTCTACCAGGCGGTTGGTTACCCTGTTGGAAGAGGTATAGATGGATGAAGATTTCGGTGAAGGAAATATAACCCAGTTACAAGAGATGGAGCAAATTATAACAGCAGATGAAGGAGAACTCCTAGTCATCAGACGACTACTGAATACTCAATACGAACCTGAACATAAATGGTTGAGACACAACATCTTTAGGACAAGATGCACCGTCCAAGGCAAAGTTTGTAATCTCATCATTGACAGCGGTAGCTGTGAAAATGTGGTCTCCTCGTTGATGATCGAAAAATTACAATTGGCCACGCAGCCCCATCCTCAACCGTATAAGCTAGTGTGGTTGAAGAAAGGCAACGAGATTGAGGTAAACCGTCAGTGCTTGGTTCAATTCTCCATGGGCAAAGATTTTCAAGAACAAGTTCTATGTGATGTGGTACCTATGGATGCATGCCACTTACTGTTGGGACGACCGTGGCAATACGATCGAAAGACAATCCATGATGGGTATCACAACACATATTCCTTCCAAGACAACGGTCGAACAAGGATACTCACACCTTACAATGACAACCAAGAAAAAAAGCCTGCTGTTCAACAGACCGAACCGTTACAATTGGCCACCAAGACCGAAGCAACCAATATGTTTACTCAGGCCCTCAAAACTGAACAGCATGGATTGGTTTTATTACTATTGGTTGAAAACAAGGAACAAAAACAACATCCTCCGAAAATTCAACCTCTACTGCGGGAATTTCATCAGGTATTTCCGGATAAACTTCCTACAGGTGTACCCCCCATGCGCGAAGTACAACATGCCGTCGACTTCATACCCGGATATGTCATTCCCAATAGACCGACGTACATAATGTCCCCTAAAAACTACGAGGAGCTACAAAGACAAGTAGAAGAACTAATTTCGGCAGGATTTGTAAGACCCAGTGCCCGCCCCTGCGCCGTCCCTGCTCTCCTTGTACCTAAGAAAGATGGCACATGGCGAATGTGTATTGACAGCCGAACTGTAAATAAGATCACTATCAAGTACAGGTTTCGCATTCCTCGAGTAGATGATTAATTTGATCAATTAAGTGGTGCCTGCATTTTTTCCAAAATAGATCTCAGGAGAGGGTACCATCAAATTAGAATGAGGCCAGGCGACGGATGGAAAACAGCTTTAAAACAAGGGATGGCCTATATGAGTGGACCGTCATGCCCTTCGGGCTATCTAATGCACCTAGTACCTTCATGCGACTTATGAATCAGGTTTTTCGTTCCTACTTAAATAAATTCCTTGTTATTTACTTTGATGATATTTTAATTTACAGTCAAAACATGGAAGAACATCTACAACACCTAAAACAAGTTTTTCAAGTATTGTTGGAACAACGTCTATTTGCTAACACTACTAAATGTGAATTCCTTGTAGATACTATCAAATTTTTAGGCTTTGTTATTTCTCCAACAGGACTTGAAATGGATTTTGACAAGGTGAAAGCCATTCACGGATGGCCCACCCCTACTTCCATAAATGACGTTCGACGATTTCACGGTTTGGCATCTTTTTACCGAAGATTTTTTCAGAATTTTAGCATGGTTGCTGCCCCACTGACCGAAATCCTCAAAAGACCTCAATTCAAATGGACCAAAGCAGCACAAGAAAGTTTTAATCAGCTTAAAGACCTCATGCAGAGCGCCCCGGTTCTCGCACTTCCAAACTTTTCAAAAGTCTTTGAAGTTGAATGTGACACATCACAAAATGGAATTGGAGCTGTGTTAAGTCAGGAAGGACATCCGGTGGCATATTTCAGCGAAAAATTAAATGAATCCCGCCAAAAGTACTCCACATACGACAAAGAGTTCTACGCAATCATTAGAGCAATACAATATTGGAGTCACTATCTACTTGGTCAAGAATTTATCCTTTTTACAGACCATCAGTACCTTAAACACCTTCAATACCAAAGCAAGCTTAACACCAGACACACCAAATGGGTTGAGTACTTATAATCATTCCATTATTCATTAAAATATAAGTCGGGAACCACTAATCAAGTGGCAGATGCTTTAAGCCGGCGACATATGTTACTCAACACCCTTCAGATAAAAACCGTTGGTTTTGAAATTGTTAAAGATCTGTATGAGAAGGATCCCGATTTTTCAAAAATTTGGCAGCTATGCTTAAACCATACAAATTTTTTCATTTACAACAAGAATATCTGTTTAAAGGAAATAAGCTATGTATACCACAAGGATCTTTGCGCGAGGCCATAATTTTTGAAAATCACAATGGCGGTTTAGCAGGACATTTTGGGAGGGATAATACTCTTGCCATGATACACGAAAATTTTTATTGGCCTTCACTTGAAAAGGATGTAACGCGACATATTAAACGATGCCATATTTGCAAAATGGCTAAAACGACACAACATAACACCGGTCTCTATCTCCCATTGCCTGTACCCGAGTCACCTTGGATAGACGTCAGCATGGATTTCGTATTAGGACTTCCAATTACTCAACGGAAAAAGGATGCCATTATGGTAGTTGTCGACCGCTTTTCAAAAATGGCACATTTTATACCTTGTCATAAAACTTCGGACGCTTCCCATATCGCAACACTCTATTTCCATGAAGTGGTACGATTACATGGTATACCAAAAACAATAACTTCTGATAGAGACGTAAAATTTCTTAGTCACTTTTGGAGAACTTTGTGGTCAAAATTAGGCACTAAGCTACAATTTAGTTCAACAGCTCATCTGCAAACAGATGGCCAAACCGAATCCGTCAACAGAAGTCTCGGAAATCTCCTACGGTGTTTTGTAGGAAAAAAGCATTCGATCTTGGGATGATATTTTGGGACAAGTGGAATTTGCTTACAATAAATCTCGGAATCAAACAACGGGGCGAAGTCCATTTGAAATTGTATATGGACAAAACCCCACGGGACCGCTTGAATTAACACCTCTTCTTTCTTCTACAGCTCATAGCTTGGATGTTGATACACTCGTCAAGGAAATTCAACAACTTCATAAACAGATCCAACAACATATTCAAAAACAAAATACCAAATATCAAAAGCAAGCAAACAAATCCAGTCGAGGCGAAACTTTCAAGGAAGGATATCTCGTTTGGATCAGGCTAAGCAAGGAGAGGTTTCCCAACAGGAGATACAACAAGCTTCAACCGAAAGCAAAGGGACCTTTTCGTATCCTTAAACGCATTAATGATAATGCTTTTCAAATTGAGTTACCCGGCAATTTACAAATTTCTCCTGTTTTTAATGTCTCAGATTTATCACATCATTATCCAATGGAGCTCTCCAACCAAGCAGATGACATAGCTCAACCGTAGCAGACAAGCAACAGACATATGGAACCCGTAGGAGCCACTCCGTTTCCTCCAAATTGAAGTCTCATCTTCTAAAGTCAGGGGGAATGACGCAGGAGCTGCTGCAATTTAAACACAGGAAATAAATCTTGTATTCACAAATGAACCAGACCGGCTGTTTATGGACTTCAGGTCCTGGTTCCCTTCCGTGGGCCGGTTCAGGTTTCTTGTTTAAGTCTAGATTAGTTATTTCAAATGTCTATTTAAAGAGTCCTGTAGGGTAGGTAACGGTAGAGAAGTTTGTAAGCAGAAATTCTGCATTTCTTTTTCCCTTGGATGGAGGGCTATAACCTGGCGTGGCAAACCAGGGGGTGATTCTGCCGTAATAAAGCTAAGTTCTTCGTGTTTTCTTTCTACAAATTATTCCGTGTTGTTCTGGATTGATCTTTTCTCAAGTGTTGTGATTCAATTTGACACCAATTAATCAATAACGGTGTCACCCTCTATGGAGGTAGGCCTTAGGGAGGCTGAAAAACCTTGTTGAGATGTTGTATGAGTGTTGCACTGAAGAGGGAATGTCTCGCTTTTCCAGTCTAACCCCCTCCAAGCGATGCAACTCCACCAAATATCCTCCTCCCACCTCTATGGTCATGATCAAATACTTGAGAGATATTCCAGTCTTAGACAACCCTGCATCACCCTGAATCACCATTCTCTTCCTCCCAACCTCTAGTTCCATCCTCAGTGTTCCCCAATTGACCGTAGTATCTCTCAACATCTGTAGTCACTTCATTCCCAGAAAGACATCAGTGTTTCCCAACTATAAGGGAAGAAAATCCTCCCTCCTGTATCCCCTGAATGGTCAACACTATTCCCCTACAAACTCCCCTACCCATTTCCACCTTTCTTGTGCCCATCATCACCTCATAACCCCATGTATCCACTAATTTCACCCTCTGGTGGAGATGAAATTGTGGGTTGCCCCACTATCTATTAATACCACCACTTCTCTATCAGTAATCTCTCCCTTCACTTTCATGGTGTGATTCGAGGTAAATTCCACCACTGAGTTTATGGGGACTTCTACCACATCCAGGTGCAACTTCTCCTCTTCCTCCACCTCTAACCCCTCTCACCTTCCTCTTTAGCTTCCTTGTCATCACAAACGGTGAGAACTTGAAGAGTTCGATCCTTATACCTATGCCTCGGCATGTATTTCTCATCACATCTAAAATGCAATCCCTTTGCCCTCTTATTTTGTATCTCCTTCTCAGTCGACCTTTTGAATTTTCCCCCATTACCCCCTCCTCCAGCTTTCTCCTTGGGCGCTTCCTTCAGACTTCCTAGTGCAGGTCCCTTGGGAGCTAAGAAGGTGGTGGTCATCCTATATGATTCTTGAGTTGCTCCCCTTAGGCCCTCTCTCCAGATGCTTCTGGTCCTCAACCAACTATGCTAGCTCCATGGACTTTCCTAAGTCTCGTGGTCTCATCACCCTAACTGCTGCCTGAATCTTCGGTTTAAGCCCCTTCATAAAGTTTCTCTCTTGCACTATCTCTGAGAGCCGGTCTAGTCTGCTAGCCAGATACTTGAATCTATCACAGAAATCAGCCACAGTCCCCTCCTGTGTCAGGGAAAAGAATTGCTCATAGAAATTTCCTCCCATACTAGTTCAGAAACATTCTAGTAAACAATCTTTGTGCTCCCTCTAACTTCGAATGGGTTGCCTCATGTCTTGCCATTGGTACCATGTCAGTGCCTTTCATTACAAACATAATCCTGTTGCAGTCAGCTTCTCTTCCTTTGTCAACCCATTGACAGCAAAGTAACGTTTCACTTTGTAGATCCAGCCATGACTGTCCTCGCTCTCAAAGATGGGCATCTTCAGCTTTATCACCTTCGGGTCACCCCCGTTTCCCTTGAATCCTCCTTAACCTCCCATTCCTCGAAGAGGAGGTGCTCCCCAGTTGCCACAATCTTCCCTCTCGCGATCATACTTAAACCCTTCATCACATTCCCCTCTTCTTCTTTCAAAATCAGCACATCGGCGGTAGAAATCATCCATTCTCCCCACAAAATCAGCACCCCTTATCTCATAGCCCATACTCATTTCCTCCCTAGAAAGTGATTCTAGAGGAGGCATTCCATCATCTCTCTCAAGGAACTCCACTTATGGATTCTCCCTTTCCCTTAAAGGGTTTGGATTTCCTCCTCTCCCATGGCCACCAATGGCCTCCTTTGCTTCCAATGTTACCGGATTTTGTTTGTCTTTAAGCATCTTCTTCATCATGTCTTCCAAGGCGGCGAACCTACCATCCATCTTTTCATGGATGGATGCAACATGCTTCAGAAAATTAGAGGTTTTCTCATTGAAATCTGACTTTAGTTGACATATTTCTCCCTCCAACACTTCGACTTTCCTTCCAGCCATTGATAACCCTTAGATCGATGTGCTTTGATACCAATTTGATAGGAAATTGTTACGCCCAAGCAGAAAATTTGTTGTCTTCATACGAAAAATAGCAATTGAGCAGCAACAACTTGAGAAAAACTGTAGAAATCTGAGAGACACATGATGGATTCCACTAAAGAATGAAGAAAACAACAACGCTCCAAGTTTCTTCAATTCGAGAGGAAGAAACAACTTTCCCAACCTCTAGCCAAGCGACTAGAGCCCAAGCACCCAAGAGATCTCTAATTTTTTATTCCAATTCAAAATGATCCCCAAACCCTAGCAAGAGAGACTAATTAAAGCAAAAGGAACATTACATAACCCATAAACAGCTCCTAATTCAAAATTCCCTCCCAAATAGTGTTTTGATTAAGCCTTGGCCCCCACCAAGGCTTCCGCCCCCCTCTGATGTCTGCCCCTCCCTATTTTGGACTGTCAGGTGTAAACCAGAACAGGTCTAGGTTGGACCGGTTCAGGTCAAACATATTCCAATAAAGTTGTGAAAATGCTTAGGATATGAAGGAATTTCTTGGCTTACAAAATCTTTCAATATTATTTTAAAGACTAAAAAAATTCTAGATGAGTGGAGGAGTGTGTTGATTCCTACCTTTAAGAATAAATGCAACGCATAAGAGTGCATAGATTATAGAATAATTAAGTTGATCTGTTATACATTAAAACTATTAGATAATTATTGAGCATAAGTTACGACGTGATACGAGTGTTTTGCAAAATCAATTTGTATTCAAGTCGGGAAAAGCTATACTTTTTTTGAGAGGTTTGATGGAAAAGTATAGAGAGAATAAGGACTGGCAGGTGTAAACTAGAACCAATCTAGGTTGGACCGGTTCAGGTCAAACATATTCCAATAAAGTTGTGAAAATGCTTAGGATATGAAGGAATTTTTTGGCTTACGAAACATTTCAATATTATTTTAAAGACTAAACAAATTCTAGATGATTTGAGGAGTGTGTTGATTCCTACCTTTAAGAATAAAGGTAATGCATAAGAGTGCGTAAATTGTAGAAGAATTAAGTTAATCTGCTATACATTAAAACTATTGGAGAATTATTGAGCATAAGTTACGACGTGATACGTGTGTTTTGCAAAATCAATTTGTATTCAAGTTGGGAAATGTTATACATTTATTGAGAGGTTTGATGGAAAAGTATAGAGAGAATAAGGACCGACAGGTGTAAACCAGAACCAGTCTAGGTTGGACCTGTTTAGGTCAAACATATTCCAATAAAGTTGTGAAAATGCTTAGGATATGAAGGAATTTCTTGGCTTACGAAACCTTTCAATATTATTTTAAAGACTAAAAAAATTCTAGATGAGTGGAGTGTGTTGATTCCTACCTTTAAGAATAAAGGTAATGCATAAGAGTGCGTAAATTATAGAAGAATTAAGTTAATCTGTTATACATTAAAACTATTGGAGAATTATTGAGCATAAGTTACGACGTGATACGAGTGTTTTGCAAAATCAATTTGGATTCAAGTCGGGAAAAGCTATACATTTATTGAGAGGTTTGATGGAAAAGTATAGAGAGAATAAGGAGGATATATATATGATATTTCTTGATTTAGAGAAAACATATGATAAAGTTCTAAGAGAAGTACTATGGAGAATTCTAGAAATGAAAGGAGTTAATAAAGCTTATATTCAAGTTATCGTGGATATGTATGTAGGAGTTGTTACTTGAGTTCAAACACAAGGTGGTTTGTTTAAGTATTTTCTTATTTCAATTGGATTATATTAAGGATCAGCTTTAAGCCCATCATCTTTTTGCTTTAGTCTTGAATGTTCTTACTAGATATTTACAAGAGGATGTACCTTTATGTATAATTTTTGCTGGTGAAATTCTTCTTGTTGGCAAGATCAAAAAGGGAGTTAAAGTAAAACTTGAATTATGGATGTCAATTTTAGAGTCAAAGGTTTCGTTAGAGTATATATAAAACTTAATATATAGTGTAATTTTAGTAGTTATAGATCTAGTTGAGGGATTGTGACTTTGGGTGATCAAGTCATTAATAAGAGTGCACATTTTAGATATCTAGGGTATCGTTCAAAGTGATAGTGAATATATATGAATATATTATTATTAGAATTCAAGTTGGATGGTTGAAGTGGAGGAATGCATCGGGCCTATTGTATAAAAGAAAAGCACCTTTCAATGTAAGGTAAGATTCTATAAGATGGCGGTGAGACCTGCAATGCTTTATGACACAATGTTGGCCATTAAAAGAGAAGCATAAAGTTAAGTTTTGTGAGGATGCTCGGGTGGATGAGTGATTTCACTCTTAGTGACGGAATGTGAAATTAGTATATATGTGAAAAGGTTGGAGTAGCTCCAATGGAAAAAAAAGATTCATGTAGCCGACCCCACATACTGGGATAAAGGCTTGATGTTGTTGTTGTAAGGTTCATTTTAGTTATGATGATGATTCAATGTTTAATTAGAATTAGGTAGGGAAAAACATATTTGTTCACATTTTCTAGGTTAATCAAATTATTTATTAATTATATCAGAATCTAGCATCCAATATGAAATTCTAAGTCTTTAATAAACCATACCCTTAAATGATTTTGCCTTATTTTTTAGACTTAATTTCTTTTTTTAGTTTTCCATCAATTATTTATGTGCCAATTGTCTAAGTGCCAACTTTAGATATCATTGCCTTTATTGTTGATGTTACTCACAGAACATGAATTTGATTCTCCAAATCAACCTTTCATGGTCTTTTCTTCCAACTACATTGTAGATTCCCAATTTTTTTTAAATGATTGTGGAGATACTTATAAAAAATATTTAAAGTGGTGTGCTTTGATGTATATGTTTTCGGATTTGTGAGACATATGCTGAAATAAGTGAAATTTTAGAATAATATAAAGCTTATTTAGACTTTAGAAATAGAGGATTAAGAATTTGTAAGACAGATTGAGCATATAATATGTCATTTTAGAGTGTAATACTAACAATTAGCAATTAGTATATTTAGAAGATAGGTGATATAAGCTCTCAAGTCAAACATGGACGGTTTAATGAAGACGTGCCTCATCATTATGTGATAAGAGAATATTTTAGAGATTTAAAGGTACATTTTATAAAGATAAAATTTCAATTAGGTCAACGTGATTGCATGGATTTTGAGTATTGGACATTAAAAAAAGTCAATGATATCTAACTTAAGTGTGATATAATTGAAAATTAATATTTGCTAAAATTAAGAAGGATGAATTAAGGAATGATTGTATCAAAGGAACAATCGAAGTGAAATGAATTAAAGATAAGGTAATTGAAACTATATTTAATTGTTTTGGATGTGTATGCTATAGGATATAAAATGTGCACATTAGACATGTAGATAAAATAAGTATATGAGCTAATGTAGATAAAATAAGTATATGAGGATTGAGAGGAAGGGCTAAACTTAAACTTAAGGTTATATAGATAGAAGTTGTTTAAAATAATTTGCAAAAAATAGGTTTAACACTCTAGATTGCATCTTATAGGAGCTAATGAAAAATGGGGATTGAGAAAACAAACCCCAAATAATTGACATATGGCTAATGATGAGGATTACTAGAAGGCATAATCTCTACTCATTTAACAATAGTATAAGATTTATGGAAAAATGCTGTGAACTCTATTACTACAATATCTCCCATCTCCTTTAAATCTCTTGAAGCTAGCTCTATTCTTTCTCCTTTCTTTTAGATTAATCTATTGTGTATTTGATATTTTCATTTAGTTAATGAAAAAATATATTTAATGCGGCTCCCATTATATATATATATATATATGTATATCTTCATCTTTAGATTGGACCCTAAACCCTGTCCACCAGTAAATGCTATTAATCTGCAGATTGTGTGGTCTTATTTGCACTTGTTTCCAACAATTCTAGGCATTGTAAGGCCATTTCAGCGTATGACTAGGATAAGCATAAATTAGATTCTTAGCGCTACATATAACGGCCACAGTGGCAGTATACATTAGCCTACACTTTTGCTTTATGTATTTTCGGTCAGCCTAGGTGCTCTTCCATCTTGCTAGAACTTTGTGATTAGAATGAGAGGGCTAGGCCTTCTATATTCATTCATAAGGACTTTCTGCTTTTATTAAGTCTAGGATTGTTTTCATTTAGCACTTATGCATCTTTATTTTCTTGCTGAGATAATGTTAGATCACCAGGCTGAATTGTCACGATGCATGCGGAGAGCTTGCTTCGTTTCCCTTTTATCAGTCTATAGATTTATCACCATAATCTTGAAAGAGGAACTCATCTTAGTTTCTAGTTTAAATCATGAGTGAAAATGTCAATTCTAGAATAAAGAAAGCTTGGGTTAATATTCAAATAAAAGCTTTCGTCACTTCTCATTAGTGGTCTCTGCAGAGGGAGATGTTTGTCTATCACAGTGGATCCCTAGGGAAATTATAGCAATGTGTGTTCTTCTTTCTCACATTAAACGGTGTTGTAGCAGGGAGGATTCAGGGCGTGAGACAACAACATCATTGTCATGATACATATATTATTTGCTTAGTTTTTTCCTACCTTCATTTGGTAGGAGTCGACACTCAAGCTTCTCTTTCCACAGCCTCAAGATCGCATATTGTTGATGCCGTAAGAGGTTTCAGCATTAGTTGGCGCTTTCTGATTTGTGTATTGTGGGGAGGCAAGCCTTCCTTGTTTGCATCATAGAGTACACCTCGACTAGACGATCAAGCCATCAGGCTGTATGCCTCAAAATTTATATCTTATGTTGTTTTGAAGCAAACTGGTACTATTTGTCTTATTTACTTGCTGATATCTCTCTTTCTTGTGTGATAGAAGATTTTACAAGATTTATAGCTCCTATCCTTCCCCCAGCTTCTCCTACTATAAAATCTGAGAAATTCAGCGCATTGCAGGGACTTCATTTTCAATATTTCTTTGAGAGGCTAATGATACTGAAGATGAGATGGCTTCTCCTTGGAAACTTTCTGGAATGCAAAGGCAGGTCTTGGCTTTATACCGTTGTTTTCTTCGGGCAGCTCGAGTGAAGAATCTTGAAGACCGCCAAAGAATCGTGTCTGTTGTCTCCGCAGAGTTCCATCATAATGCCAATAATGTTGATCGCAAAAACTTTCAGTACATTGAATATCTTTTGCGGCGTGGGAAGAGGCAGCTTGAGCAACTCAAGAATTCCACCACCCTTTCACTTTCAACAATTAATGTCAGTAAAGAGGGAGCTTATACCCTTCCTGTTATTCATTTTTTTTATCACAGTAAAAATCTGAATGAACATTGAGGGAGGATATTCTGATTAAAATTTTGTCTGGATGTATTTCAAAAACTTTGAATCTATTTTCAAATGAGTGCAATACATGAATAATTAATTAATTTTTGTAACACATTTTTTTCTTAAAAACTGCCACCAATTATGTTTTTTGTGTGATTCATTTTATCTTTTCAAAGAAAAGTTAAAGAATTCTCAATTGAAAATAAATTATTGAAGAAAAGTTCTATTCTGAGAGTCTTAGAACACTTCCAATTAAATGTTTCTTTAGATGCTTTACCCATAACTCTATCCACTGGAAATTATTTATTGTTTCTGCTTGGTGATTTTTAAACAAACATTTGGTTAAGATATGCGATTTCCTACCTTGGAACCTGCTAATCTGATTTACAAATTCTCAGCTCAATTCTTCTGGTTCGAAAACAATCACTGAAGACAAGAAGCTTGCTTCAACGTATCATTAAGGTAGCCACAAGATCATCCCCAACAGTCTTTAATAATCCTTCTGCTGATACGTACAAAGGTTCTGATTTGATGCTATCTGTTGTGTTATTGATTTCTGCAATTGTTTTGTTTAGTGTCATAGAAAACAAGCTATTTTTTTTTTCATTTCCTATGACCATCTTTAGATGTCACAAGTGGTCGGTCAGGCTTTAAATCTGAAACTGCAAGTCTACAACTATATTGACTGCTTAGTAGTTTGAAGTGTCTTTAAACACGATCTTATGCAGAGTATTGTTTGCATTTTCTCGTTGCCTATGGTTTGCATGGTTTCAATGCCTTTAAGGTGTAATTGCCTTTTTCTTAATGATGTAGAAGTGTTCAATATGATCAATACAAGGCTATTTGTTTGAGAAAATAGGTTTATAAAGTGGAGTTGGCAATTAGGAGATGTGAAAGGACTTTTTATTTTTATTTTTCTCATATTTATGTCGCTGAACTATTCTGAAACTTGGAGCTGTTTTAATTTGTATGTTTTAAGAGAATTCTACTTTATCTTTTTACCATAAACAAACAATTAATCAAGTTAATTTTAGATTGTAGAAAGTGTGAGGCTTTAATGTAAAGGACATCTGATCAGCTCCAATGGAGTTGGCTTAGGGTGCGTTTAAGCTAATTTTGTCATAACTTTATTTTATAGATTAGTCAAATTTTCATTTGATTGTAATTTTTTTATTTTTGAAAATATTTTTAAGATGAGATTTTTTTTTTTTGCATTTTGATAGTTCTAAGAATTAATAGATGTTATGATCCATAGGAAGATAAATATTATTTGTATTCAGGAAACTAAATGGGTTAGAGAGAAGGCTAAGGAGATTGATAGTTTAGGATTTAAACTATTGTATTTTGGTAGGAGTTGTACTAGAAATGGTGTATGTGTGATTATAGATAAGAGTTTGAAGAATAATGTTGTAAAGATTGATAGAATTGGAGACAAAATTATAATTTTAAAGATTGTTCTTGATGCTAAAATTATTAAGATAATAAGCATTTATGCTCCTCAAATAGGTTTAGATATTTGTTCAAAATTAAAATTTTGGAATGATCTAGAAAAATTAATACAAATGATACATCTTGAAGAGAATTTTTATTGGAGGAGATTAAATGGACATATTGGTAGATAGGTAGATGATTTTAAAAGTATTCATGGTGGTTATGACTTTGAAGCGACTAATGAAGATTGTAAGATAATATTAGATTTTTCTTTGACTTATGATTTTGGAATTGCTAATATCTTATTTAAGAAAAGAAATGAGCATCTTATCACTTATAAAAATTGATATGGTAAAACTTCGATTGATTATTTTCTTATAAAAAAATAGATCGTTTAGATTTCAAAGATAATAAAGTTATTATGAGTGAAAGTTTATGTATCTAATATCGCTTATTAGTTTTGGACTTTAAGATGAAGGGGCAGAATATTAAAAGTAAAATAAATTGTTGTCATGGGTTAGATGGGAGGATTTAAATAAATATTAACAAAAATATTTTTGAGAGTAAAATTCAAAATTTTAAAATTTTGTCTGTGCATGAGGAAGCTAATGTTATGTTGAAAAAATAGTTAGTGATATTAAGAATATTGTAAAGATGTGCTTGGAGTATCAAAGAAAAAAGCTATTAATAGTAAAAATAGTTGGTGGTGGAATCAAATGTGCAAGAAAATATAAAAAATAAAAAAATTTGTTATAAAAAATGGTTTAGCTGTAAAAATTTTAATAGTTGCAAAATATAGAAAGAGGCCCATTAGGAGTCTAAGAAAGTAATTTGCAATGCAAAAATTTTAATTTTTAATGATTTATATAATAGATTAGATACTAAGAAGGACGAAAGATATACGTATAAGTTAGCTAAACAAAGAGATAGAAGTAGTAAGCATTTAGTTCAAGTGAAGTGTATTAAGGATGAAGATCAAAAAAGTGTTTTTATTAAAAAAAGATATTCAACAAAAGTAGTTGAGATATTTTGCTAATTTTTTTAATGAATATTATGAGAATGCAATTGACTTTAGTGATATTAGCACCCTAAATAAAAATAAATATTTTTATTTTTATTGGCGTATTAGTAAAATTGAAGTTAAAGAGGCTTTAAAGAAAATGCATGCATTAAGATATCTCTAATGAAAGCTACATTAAATTACTCATAATTGTTTCAGAAAACTTCAACGCACAGAGTCGTAGGCTTCGTTTGGGAGGGACAACTTTTTGACTGCTTTGTTTTTCAGTTGTAACTATATTTTTTGTTTGGCCACTACTTTTTTGTTGCTTCCAAAAAATTTGTAGTAGGAAACTGTTTTCTATAATAATTTTATAAAGCAGTAAGAAAGCTATCTCAAACGAAGTCTCGTATTTTTCACTTTTTTTTATAACAACAAAACTACGAAAGGACTATTTTAAAGAAAATACAAAAATATATCAGTCAATTAGATAATTTTTATTGTTTATAAAATTATGATAAAAAATAAATAAAATAAATAGAAATTAGAAGATACAATAAAATGAGTCCAAACAATATATGAATTATTGACTTAATCTGCCTCTCCAGGTGGCTTTACTAAGCCAGACCTTAAAAAATACCGGACTAGTCAAAATCTCATAATAATGATATTTATCACATACTAAAAGTTACATAATAAAAGTTTACTAAAATAGGAGATATCACGTTTTTATCACTTACAGGAGAAAAAATTATGCCAAATTCAAAATCATTGAAAGCAGAAGTAGAGTAAATGTTACTTATAATGATTATAATATTTTTTATAATAGAAGCAACAGAGGAAGAAGCCTCGAAAGCCTTTTCTCTCTCTTCTCTCTCTCCTATCGATCTTCTCTTCTCCTCAGTGGCGGAGCCATAAATTTTATTCAGGGGGGGCCTAAATTAAAATAGTTATGTTTGTCTTCTCATTTCCAGTGTCAAGAGTAGCTATTAGATTGAAATTAAGAATGCAATTAACATGGGTCTTAGAGCTTAGAAGACATAAATATCTGCCACAGGTAGGGGTGCAACGACGAGTCGAGTTTACCAAGCGTGACGGCTAATCGAGCTCGAGCTCGAACACTCGGCTGCTCGACTCGATAGCTCATCGAGTAGCTCGAACATGAGAACGGAAGCGAACTTCGCCGCGAGAGCGGGAGTGTGAATGAGCTTCGCCGCGAAAGCAGGGCGTGGGTTGCGGTAGTGGGCTTCGCCGCAAGAGCGAGTCGCGACAGCGGGCTTCGCCGCGAAAGAGGGACACAGGTCACGACAGTAGGCTTCGCCGTAAGAGCAGGAGCTCGACGAGCCGCTAGACTCGACTCGTTTCATGAGATGAGTAAAGCTCGAGCATTAGAGCGGGAGCGAACTTCGCCATGAGAGCGGGTCGCGATAGCAGGCTTCGCTGCGAGAGCGAGAGCGGGATCGTGCTTCCCCACAAAAGCGGGAGTGGGCTTCACTGCGAAAGTGGGCTTCGGGCTTCGCCACGAAAGCGGGTCTCGACAGTGGGCTTCGCCGCGAGAGCAGGTCGCGGCAACGGGCTTCGCTGCGAGAGCAGGTCGCGGCAACGGGCTTCGCCGCGAGAGCAAGAGAAAGAGTGGGATTCGCCGCGAGAGCGGGAGTAGGCATCGCCGCGAGAGTAGATCGTGGCAGCGGGCTTCGCCGCGAGAGTGAGAGCATGAGTGGGATTCGCCGTGAGAGCGGGAGCGGGATTCGCCGCGAGAGCAGGAGCTCGACGAGCTGCTCGACTCGACTCGTTTCGTGAGACGAGTCGAGCTCGAGCTCATATTTCGAGCTACATCTGTGACTTTCTTAATATAAATCATATCTAATACATCTGTTTTCCTAACCGAATCATCGAAAACTGATGTTTTATGTGACTAAATCATCTTCGACAACTCTCTAAATAGTAGAACTGTTATGAACCTATTAAGGTCAAAAAACCAAATGCTCTTTTTTTTCATATTAAATGCTAGTAAACATCACTATAACTATTCCATAGATTTTTTTTTTAGGGGGGGGGGGGGGAGGGGGAAGGGGCACGTGCTTCCCCTTCACTCCGCCAGTGTAGTGCTTCTCCTTCTCCTTTCTTTTCTTCCTTCGCAAGGCAGATGGCCTAAAAAGATTGACTCGAGCATATCCAATGAATTCAAATTTGCTCTCCTCGTCAATTCAACATTAATTTCATTAGTATAAGATCAATTGAAACTTATCAAACCGGCTAAAATTTAATTAATCAAGATCTCAATTCGATTATGATGAGCTCTCTGATTAAATCTGATTAAAATAAAATCTGCGTGAATCCATTTAAAATAAAATTCAACTTATTTCAATTTAATCATCCATGTTTATCCTTTCCAAATATAACACTTAATGATCTCATTACAATCTATACTACTATTAAAGTGTTGCTTGTGATTCTTCCCATATAGCATCCCGAGCGTTCGTTAAAAAACTTTATCTTAATATCCATCATTAATTTTTTAAACTGCATCTGCTGGCGAACCAATATCACACTTTTCTTCTTCAAGGCATCCTCCTTATTTCTTCTTTTGTATCAACGCATCCCTATACGAAATGGTGCATTCCCTTTTGTGTTATAAAATTTCATATGCTGGCGAAGAAATGTCTATACACTGCGAACGTTTTGCTCGCTCGCCGGATACAACAAACATCCTAAGGTGAACTTATAAACTTTATGTTCAATTTCTACGATTTCTCTTCACCTTCTTCCTAATTTTTTTTAACTCCATGCATCCGCTCACCGAAGCCCCCTGTCTCGCTTCCCTCTCTTGATAAAGTTACATAATAAAAGTTTACTAAAATAGGAGATCACATTTTTATCACTTACAGGAGAAAAAATTATGCCAAACTCAAAATCATTGAAAGCAGAAGTAGAGTAAATGTTACTTATAATGATTATAATACTTTTTATAATAGAAGCAACAGAGGAAGAAGCCTCGAAAGCCTTTTCTCTCTTCTCTCTCTCCTATCGATCTTCTCTTCTCCTTCTCCTTTCTTTTCTTCCTTCGCAAGGCAGATGGCCTAAAAAGATTTACTAGCATATCCAATGAATTCAAATTTGCTCTCCTCGTCAATTCAACATTAATTTCATTAGTATAAGATCAATTGAAACTTATCAAACCGGCTACAATTTAATTAATCAAGATCTCAATTCGATTATGATGAGCTCTCCGATTAAATCTGATTAAAACAAAATCTGCTTGAATCCATTTAAAATAAAATTCAACTTATTTCAATTTAATCAGCCATGTTTATCCTTTCCAAATATAGCACTTAATGATCTCATTACAATCTATACTACTATTAAAGTGTTGCTTGTGATTCTTCCCATATAGCATCCTGAGCGTTCGTTTAAAAACTTTATCTTAATATCCATCATTAATTTTTTAAACTGCATCTGCTGGCGAACCAATATCACACTTTTCTTCTTTCAAGGCATCCTCCTTATTTCTTCTTTGTATCAACGCATCCCTATACGAAATGGCGTATTCCCTTTTGTGTTATAAAATTTCATATGCTGTTGAAGAAATGTCTATACACTGCGAACGTTTTGCTCGCTCGCCGGATACAACAAACATCCTAAGGTGAACTTATTAACTTTATGTTCAATTTCTATGATTTCTCTTCACCTTCTTCCTAATTTTTTTAACTCCAGGCATCCGCTCACCGAAGCCCCCTGTCTCGCTTCCCTCTCTCGATAAAGTAAATTTTTTTTTCTTCCCCTTTTAAGCCCTAAATTCCTACTTCAACATTTTCTAGGTTTCACAATTCGATAATCATCTATCTCCTTTCTCCCATGTCCTTATACTCTTGTTTTTCATACCTTTTTTTTCTTCGTCATTGTCGTTTTATCCTTGGAGGAAATTAATGCGTCGCTCTGGCACTACCGATTGGGATCTACATTGGGCCAAGTCGATGGAAACAAACCTTCCGGGCTTCTATGCAATGAAGAGAACGACATCAATCCACTTTTCTTCCGGGTGGCTATGAAGAAAAGGTTTACAATTCGGTAATCCACCGATTCCATTTCCCCTTTCGAATAGTTGTTTGCTTTTCCTCCTTACCATTTCTTCTCCTCTATGTTTTTCTTCTCCTCTCTGCCGTGTTCTTCTCCTATATTACATTTTGTTGTTGTCTTTTCCTCTTCATTTCTAAGTTTTTTTTCAATAACTTCTTCACCGAAGCCAACCAAATACCTCCACTTATTTCTACAAAACGTCAACAGATAGAAGAGCGCAGCTGCAAAAAAAGTTTGGTTAATAACTCACAAAATTCTCTCAATAAAAATCGTTAATGGCTAGCCGAGGTTTCAGGCATCATCAAGGGCGAGAACACCAGGCAATGAATTTCCTTCCAAAAGCTCCAAGCTCGCAGCACCGCCTGTAGAGATATGGCTCATCTTATCAACAAGCACAATTTTCTCTACAGCAGCAACAGAGTTGCCCCCGCCAATGATAGTCGTGACACCTCCACTAAGATCAGCCAATTTTTTGGCAATAACCTGAGATAATTAAATGGTAGGGTGATAATTAGGCTTCATAATTTTTTTATGAAGATAAAAGTTTTATAATATAATTGAAATGGATTGTTCATCAATCCAAAAGCTCCTTTATTGTTCTTTATTTCTAAGGATCTATTTTGGATGATGCTTGAGTTGGATGTGGTGTTCTGGAACTATTTTATTTTATTTGTCATACAATGAAATTTATTGATTTGTAATAATACATCATGTTTGTTGCATCCCAGGTTTCCTAATTCTTGCAGGTGCAGTTAGTCAAAGAACGCCATCATTGACTCATTGTGATCAAAACCAGGGAAAAAATTCCATTTGCTTTGGGATGAAATTTTAATTCTAACATTAGATTATATTTATCAATTAGCTGCACTCAAACCTTTGTTCTATGTGCAAAGTTTGACTTTTCTATGCCCATGAGTTATTCACATAAAAATGCATTTGTGCATTTCTCTTATTTACAAATTTTGTTTCAGGTTGTTAATGACTTACTAAATCCTGCTGGTCAGAACTTGAGAATTAGGGAAGGCCTTCAGGTAGGCTTTATATATTTGTTTGTTTAATTAACTTTTATTATTACTGTTTCTGGTCTGATTTGCTTTTAACATATGTTATTGATCTTGTTTAAATTACTAATAATATGAGAGGTGTATGCAAATACTAAAATAACAAAGACTATTTATGCCATACTTACAAATTCAAAGGGACATCTCATTGAATTCCCAAATATGAGTTTCATATATCTTAGTGTTGGTCTCTCTTAATGCCCCCGGCCATCCCGACCCCAATCTTTTTTCATTTTACATTACATTGCATTAAAAAAAAAAAATTACTTCAAAGCAAAAAAAAAGAAGTATTCTAATGCATTTCTTTTATAATTGCATGCACAGTCATATTTATGCAGGTTACTTCACAGAAGGCAAGTTTGGTTAGGCGAAACCAAAGATTAAACCCAACTTGATTTGTTCACCTGGTACATTTGGTCATTCATATAACATTTCTGAATTTTCTATTGGGGATCTTGGTTCTAATGTTTTGGCTTATTCAGTCCCAACCAAACCAACTTAGTTAAATATTGCGTGCAATGATGGTATGGAAGGGGTGACTAAACTAAGAAAATGAGAATAACATTGATGGTTTGAGGCATTCAATATTTATGAGTATGACATGCAATGATGTTATGAAAGGGGTGACTGAACTAAGAAAATTAGAGTGTCATTGATAAGCATATGATCGAATATTATGAGTGCAATTAATTTGGCGGGAATGCTTTTAGAGTATGTTGAAGTTTTGGAGTGATCGAAGAATTTCTAACCACTTTCCGGCTACATCAAAGGTTAAATATGATGTATTCTACTTTGTAATGGTGGATGAACTTATATTGAAAGCTAGACGTCATAATTTGTGCTATTCACATATTTGATAATTCTTTTAGTCTAATTATGAATAAATGAAAAGTTAATATAATTCTGCAAAAGTTTTAGTAGAAAAGGGCTTAGGATTTAGTGAATAGAAAGTTATATAGCCTACTTAATAATGGTTTAGAATTATCTAACACTTAGCTGTGGCACATTTATTTTGAGAATTATGATATATTGACATTTTTTATGAGAAGAGTAAATATTCGGGCGTTGAATTGGAGAGGAGAGTTTGGGATATTGCGTACGAAGACAATATAACGGTGCCTTAATGGATGATTTATAGAATATGACATTACGTAGTGTGAATATGAGTGTTAGGTGCATTCACAAGTAAGTTGAGTTTTGTAGAAATGCAAATGCATGCAAAAAAAACCTTAAAAGGATAGAGAGCAAAAGCATATATATATATATTTGTGAGCTTGTGGAAGTAGAGCTTATTGAAGTGAAGTTTATAGATTTGTAAGTGAGTGAACTTCAAACCTCTAAAGCAAGGCATAGAATAAAGTCAAAAGTAATAAGGAGGAAAAAGGGTATAATAAATGTCACATCATATTAAAAAATGTGTAAATAGAATGAAAATCTTATGCATATTTAGTTGAATTGAACTTGAAAGGGCTTGTAAAGTTGATAGTAGATATTATAAATCAAATAATATCAACGACATAATTGCTATTCACTTAAGTTTACTTATTGGCAGCACAAGTTTGTTAGAATAAGCTTCCTTTGGATTGGTTTGTGGTTGCTCTGGGATGCCATTTTTATCAATAACTCTGCTTTTCGTTCATACTCAACCATTATTTCTTCCCTACTTAACGTCTCCATTTTTTTTCCATCTTTTTCTTCTAACCTTTATTACTTGTCTTTCCTATTTCTCTTCCATTTTTTTTTTCTGGTGTTAATCTATTCTTCTTGCTTCTGAAACTTTTATTCACAAATACCCATTAATGAAAAATAAAAAATGAAAATAAATAAATTAATTAATTAAAAAAAATGTTGTTTATAATTTCATTAAAGTTGACGATCATTAATGTCTATAGTTTATTGGATACTACATTGTTTATTATGAAAATATTATGTCTTACCTTAATAATTTTTATTATTTTCTTCTTCTTGATTCTACAATATTATGTTGCCATTATTTGCTCAGTGCATTTGAGATACTTTCCAAGTGAATCTAAATTTATATATTGGTTTGTTCTTAAGACTGTTATGCATAAATTTTAGTTGAGTGGTGGCATGTAGCTATCATTATTGGCCTCATCCCAAGTCCAATCTATTTGATGACATTTTATATTGTTGTAAATAGTGTAGATGATAACTTGTATTGGTGTACCAAGATTGTGTTGACTAATATTTTCGCATTGACTCGACCCCGATCGAGCCCGACTAGGCTTGATCGCGCTCGATCAACTCAATTGATCATCGTCGAGGTGAAATTAATCCGAATTAAGCCCCGATTTAATTAAATTAAACCCAATTTAATTTAATTAAAATCAAATCAATCCAAATCAAACCCTGTCGAGCGTCGTCGAGCCCAATTCGACGCAATTCGGCGCCGATTCAAGCTTAATTTCGCAAATTAGTTTGATCAGGCCCAATCAGACCCAAACCGACTCAAATCGGTTTGCGTCGAGTCCGATTCGGGCTCAATTTCAGCCCTAATTTACGAATTGGGGCTAAATTAAATTTTGAAATCAAATTTCCAAATCTAGGGTTCATATTTCACATGAAATCCTGTCCTAATTCCCTCGTTTCTCACATCAAGGGAGCCTGATTGGCCATTTCGGTCGGTGGCTCTGCTGGGCGTGCTCCTCTAAGAGCACGAGAGGGAGTAGGGGGGAGCATTCGGCTCCCCTTTCCGTTTCCGTCCCGACCCAGAGAAAAGGAGAGAGAGCGAGAGAGGGCGATTTCCACGCCCAGGCTTCCGTTCGCCCTTCCTCCTGCGTGCCGAACCGTCGGCCGAACCTCCTGAAGGCTTCGGTTTCTTCCTTGCTGCCCGTTGCCCTCCTTCCAGCGAGACAAAGCCGCAAGTGTGCGGCTTTTCTAGGTGAAAGGGAGAAGGGGAGTTTTGGGGCTTGAGATCTTCTCATTCCAAGGAAGAAAATCAAAAGCTAAGCCCTCCATTTGCTTTATTTCTCAAAGTTAGTGGCTTCTCCTCCTTCCTCTTTCAACTCCGGCGAGTTCGTAGCAATTTGAAGGCTGTTGGAGACTTCCAAACTGCAAGGGAAGGCTTCGAAATTCTCCAAACAGCAGCTTGGAGTCTTCAAAACGCCTTGGACACCAGCGGCGAGTTCCGGAGCGGCTTGGACAGCGGATTGGAGCTTGGAGCGGAGCTTGGACAGCAGTTAGAACTTGGATTGGAGCTTGGACAACAGCTTGAACAGAAATTTGGAGCGCTAGGACAAACCGGGAGAGGTATACCACTAAAATTTAGTGAAACCTAGGGTCCCCCAAGGCCAATTGTTGTGTGGTTGATGCCCCCGAACCTTAGGACCTTAGAAACTTCAATTTTTGCTCTCCCAAAATCCTCCGTTGGCTGTCCTCTTCGTAAGTCAATGAAAATTTGGTAATTTTCATTTGTGGATTCTCATGTGAGAGTCCCAAGAGAATTCTAATGCGCATAGAGGTGTTGGGTTGGTGTCTAACCCCTCTCAAATGCATGATTTTGCACTCATATTGCATGCTTAACCTTCGCCTACGAATGGACCATAGGATTTGATGATTTTTTTTCTATCCCAAAATGATTGTTGAGACGTAGGTTTTGTTGAATTCTAGGTTGTACCTACTCAATGCTAATGTCATGGCAAAATCGACATAGGATTTAGGGTTTTGCATTTGTCAACTTGCAATTTTCTCTATGACTTGGTTAGATGCCCAAATGCATTTGATAACTTGTTGTAGAATTTTATTTAAACTCTTAAAGGTTCATTTTACAAATTCTAGAGCAAGTAGGGTTGATCAATCTTATTTTGGGTGTGTTGCAAAGCTTGTAAAGAAAATAACAAGTGGGCATTCGCTCTATTGTATCAAAATTCCCTAATTTAGATAATCATCTACACATGCATGCATTCCTAGGCTCTTTCTTAGATCATATCAAATTTGATCTTAAGTTTCCTAGAAGTCATAGGGATAGATCTCCCCTATCCAAGGATTTCTAAATCATGTCAAAATTGATTTAGAGATCTCTCCAAAGCCTTAGGAAATCTATCTTCCCTCTCCTATTTGAACCCAAAACATTCATTCAAGCTATAGGGAACTCTTTTTCATATGCTATTCTCCTCTTGCATGATATCCCGGATTTTCCTAAAAAGAAAATCCTACAAATGTCATGCCATAAATCTTTGAGTTTGGGACCAAATCTCGAGCTCTCCTGTCTCATTTGTTGGAACACTAAACCTAGCAAATGAATAGTCATTTACTTTCATGTATAATGATTTGAAACCTTCAAAGATTCCCAACAAAATCATTTCATGAATCGTGTAATCCTAGGATCAAAGTCCTAGGTTTACTTGACTTTGTTTGTTGAAAAAAAATCAACAAATGTCCACTTTTACATATTCTTCATGTATGATACTTAGAGCATTCCCAAAGCTCTAAATATTGGATTGCATGAATCTTATAACTTTAGGATCAAAAATCCTAAATGCACGCCAAAAGACCTTGAACTTGAACCAAATCCCAAGTTCTTCCCTTCTTTGTTTGTTGAAAAGACAAAATCAACAAACAATCATTCCCCCTCTTTGGACACCAAACGTTCAAAGGAAATCCTCCAATTTGTAATCCATAAGTTGCATTTTGGACAATTCCTTTTTCTACAAGCCCAAATTGTATGAAACCTCCAAATTTCTCTTCATTAGCCTAACTTCAAATTAGGCAAATGAATTCGTCTCTTTGAATATCAAATGTTCAAAGAACATTTATGGATTTGCAACTGATGAGTTGCATGTTCCTTCCCTCTTTTATACAACTCAAAAGTTGTAGGAAATCTCATCATTCTCCTAAACCCAAACTAGGAGAATGCATTCTCCTCTTTGGACAACAAATGCTCAAAGAACTTCCATTGATTTATAATCTCTAAATTGCATCTTTCCCTCTTTCCTATAAGTCAAGATTGTAGTAGAGCATATAAACTCATTTTGATGCTCTCAAACCCAAGTTGGGAGAATGAATTCCTCTCTTTGAACACTTAATGTTCAAAGAGGTTTTAGAAGCTTGCAACCCAAAGTTGCATCTTCTCTTCTCCTTTATACAACTCAAAAGTTGTACGAAAGTTTCATTCTCTCAATTCACGTTGAGAGTGAATCAATCTTATTATAAGTCATCCCTCTTTTCCTTCGACTCCAAAAAGTCTAAAGGAATCCTCCCAACCTTAGCCCAAAAGCTATAAATTCCCAACTCTCCTCCAACTCCAAAGTTGTAGGAGATTTTTCCTCTCTTTAGCTCCAAAAGCTAGAGAGAGTTCCCCTACATTTAGCCCAAAACTAAATGTTGGATCTCTATCCTTTCTCCCCTTAGCTCCAAAAGCTAAGGAGAATTCTTTCACATGTAGCCTAAAAGCTACATGTTGAACATCTTCCACTCAACCCAAATTGAGTGATCTTTCCTATGACATTTAAAATGCTAAACTGTAGATGTCCATTATTAGTTATCCATTCTGTTGAAGTTCATCCTACCCTATTGGATGAATTTCACCAAGTCCTAAGTGAAGCCCCTTAGGCAAGTTTATCTTATCATATTAGATAGACAATTCTCTTATCCAAACATTAAGAGAACTCCAAAAACACCTAAAAATTACTTAGGTTCCTTTTGATATAATGATTAATCATCTCCCTCAAAAGGCATCCGCTTACATCATTGTATCTTAGGATTCATAAGTAACAGGCTTGCCCAAAAGCAAGCAGTGGTTACTTTATGGGTTATTCATAACCCTTCTAAATATGAAACTGTTAAAAATCAAATAAAATCTTTAAGTCACAAACAACTTAAAGTGAAACCACCCCTAGATAAAGATTAAACATCTTCATTCCAAAATAAAATCAAAGACCCTTAGTGTGACATGCTACATAAGTCTTACACACTTAGGTGCACAGCCCCTTAGGCATGCTAGGATTAGGATTTTTCTTTTCTGCACATGTGTTTGATGTTGTGGTGTGATTGCCCTTGGATTGTTTGTGTTGTGGGCACTTGCCCTTAAGTGGATAGTGTAGAAATATACATGTTCTTCTTGCAGGTGACCATATCTAAAAGGGGGCGCTCATAAATAATAAACTGCTTGCATGACAGGTGCTGCTTAAAACCCCCCAAAGATGTGGCTAATAGGGTGGAAGCATGTGTTTGGCACTCTAAGTGCTAAACAAAATTCTGAATGTAATGCTTTATTATATGAACTGCTTCTAACTCTATTTTGCAGGTTTGAGTCTTTCTCTTTTCAAACATGTATTTGATAGAAGTAGGAATTGTATCAAACTTGTGGGGGTTTGGAGCAAAAGAGTGAAGTGGACTAGAAGGATATACCTGCCAAAGGTGAAGCCCAATGTCCATTCAAAAGTCAAAACCCTGAAGAACCCCCCACAAGTAGAGTTTGTAATTTGACTGGGTTGTATAATGGCAGACAACTCAGCTGTCAAATCTGGTTGTAATAATGTGGACTTTATTTACATTCCTTGCATTTGATATATATACAAGCATGTTTTGAATGTTTACTTGATTGTGCAATAGAAAAGCATGTCTTTTCCTTAGGTTTCTTCTCTTGTTCATTTGGGTGTGGCCTGGACTGTGATGCAGTAGGCTCTTAGGACAAAAATAAGATTTCTACTAATTAAAATGTAATCAATCTAAAAATTGATTTAGGCTCCACGATTTTTTAAACAAAAAGAAACTTGCATGACTCCTTTCAAGGAGCCAAGTTTTCAAAATTAAAACAATCATGCATAGCTCAAAGCATGTTGCATATAGAAAGCCCTCACTTAAGGACTAGATAACAAAAAAATCTTTCTTTCGTGAGTCAGCATTATGCATACCCACATGTATAGTCATTTTGGCCTTAAAGCCAAGCTATAAGTCCTACATTTTAAATAAAAATAACTCTACCACTCTTCATTTGCATTGAGACCAGATAGCATGGTTTTAAAAGCGAGTAGGAGGGTTTAGCTGGTAGTCCCTTCCAGGCGGGACAGTAAATCCAGAGGTCGGGCAGGCTATTCCTCTTGTGAGGTGTAGTTTGTAAGCTCCTTTGCACTCGTTAGATTTAGGTTCGAGGCACTACCTATATGTAGTCCTCATCTTAGTCTTAGGGTATGAGGCACGGATTGATTCCAAATCACCCTATAAGCCCTCACCTTTCGGGCAATTCCTACAACATGTGCTGTTGAAATGTAAGCCCCAACTTTCTAAGAAACTGATCAAACTTAAACAAAAATTAGAGTTCAAAAATGAAAAGCGCAACATAGGATAGTTTGAGCACCTTTGAGTTTCCTCTCAGAATCAAATGCCCCTATTTTACCTCCTTTGGCTTTCATTCCCAAAATCTAATCCTTAGTTGATCAACGTCTCCTTGAAATTCCTAAAAGGCCAAAATCCTTTTGCTAGGACTTTCATGGATTTAAAAAAAAAAAAAAAACTTTAGTCAATGTCTAAAATGACTTCCAAAAGAAAGAAAAATCACTAGTTTAATCAAAAGTTTTTCCAAACCAAAGTTTGGGATGTAATTAACCATAGGGGCTTGCCCCTATGGGACGTCTGTACCCCAGAAATAAATAAACCCCACTGGACCAAATATCGAGTGGGGGAATCTCTGTTATAATTGTAAATTTTGTTATTGAGTCCATAAGGAAATGATATTTTTATCTTTCAGGATTATATATCATGTTCTTATGCCGTACTCGATCATAAAATATACAATCCATTTGAAGATATAAAAATTCTCCAACAAATTGCATTTAAGAACACAATTAAAACACTTAAAGATGTGTTCGTCGTAATGGAATCATAATTAAGCCATCCATGAAAGAGCAAGTGCAATTATCCACAGCATTTTATCAGTTAGTTGGCTTACCTTGGTAGAAGTGAAAGAACATCTAGCAAGAGATAGAGAGAGGTTGAGAGAGAGAAAGAAAACATAGACAAATACAGTTGGATATATATGATTTAACAGTTTCTTTGTCTAACCTAGTTGGGATTTCAGTTGGGGTTGTTGTATTAATATTAGCATTTATTATAAAATCATAATATTTGTATTGCACTTTCTTTTTTGCTTTATTTTCTTGATCTTATATAGATATAATTGTAATAATATTAAATTAATCCAAGATTGAATGATATATGTTGAACTATGAATTAAAGCGAGTTAACTTAAGATTTTTCTGCCACTTTATTGAAAACGGCACAATGGTCTTTGATGCACTAAAATTTAAGTAAATGTGCAGGGAACGAAAAACATAAGTCTTTTCTTGGTACCAGCTATTGCGTTGTTGATTTTTGTAATTTTTTTCACATTATTTTTTTACATAACATGTGCTCATAAGCATTGGGGTTCAGATTGTAAGTTCGAAGACATGGAATCTTCTTGGTGGTAGAAATTCTTGAGAATAGCAAATAACGAGTATTTACCGAATATAATTATGATGTTGATCTATGCAAGCTTAGGAAAATAAATAAAAGCATCAATCCATCATCTGTTCATGAAATTTACTTCAGTGGTTCAAACATTGGTAAAGGAATGAAGATTGGTGTTGTTTCTGGGATGATTGCTCTGACTGAGTTTTAATAACTTGAATTAATTTAAAGTTCCAAAGCATGATGATTTTGTTTTCATGGCCTCAATAATTTAAGAATCTCAGGAAACTGTAGCCATAGGAAGAACATTTGCTGACATGAAGGGTTATCAGTTGGATGGAAACAAAGAAATGCTCGCCCTTGGAACTATGAACGTTCTTGGATCCAAGAATTCGTGCTTTATATCCACTTTTACTAAAAGGAATGCAAATAGGAACTCGATTCATTTCATGCTATATTGAAATCGGAAATTTAATTTTTTTCCTCCTAAAGTAGAATGCCCTATTGTCAAACAGAGGTGGTCCTATTCATGTGCCAAACTACTCCTGTATTGTACTGCTATATTATCTTAACAACTATGAATTGAATAAAGAACATACAATTCTTCTTGCCCCTTTTTTTTTTTTTTTTTTTTTTTTTTTTCATTTTTTACTTGTTGCAGCTGAATATGTATATATTTATAAGTGATTGCTTCTTTGAAACACATTTTCTTACCACTATTTACTCTTGCTACTTAATTTTATATTTTTTTTCTATGTGAAATAGGAATATAACATTAAAACACATATATGTTATTATTAAGCTTATCCTACTTGACATTGAAAATTTGAAACTTTGAAGTTTACTTACATGTTAAACCATAAATATATATTAGCTTTCTTATATTAAATTGTTCGATTCCTTTTAAGAACTATCTATTGGTTTATAAAATTCAACTTTCTAACAAATCAGCAGCAATTCCATTCATACATTTATGGAATTATTCCACATCAAAGGAAACTATAATTGCTTAACCAAAGCAGCAACAACTCCCTAAACTCATTGAAAATTTTTTATATCTATTCTTATGCCATTTTTACTTTTACACTTGTTATTAAAAAAATTATGTATTTTTTAGTATTGAATTGTAAAAATATATTTATATATTTTTATACAATATTTTAAAGAAATATATATAACTTCTTACTAATATAAATAGTAATTAGAATTACTTGTATTAATAAAGCACATAAAAATAAAAATTTTATTTTATTTCAAAAGTAAAGTAAATAATTTATGATATTAAATTTTTTTTGCACTCCAAAATATATATTATATGCGTATAAAAATTTATCTATAACTATAAAAATTGTATAACTACTATTATAAGTTTTAGTTTTGAGTCTCCTCATATGTCATCTTAATCTTACAATGCAAAACATTAAATAAAATTGCACACTTAATTTTTTAGTATTGATAGAAGCCTATCCCAATCAAAACAAAATTTCGTGTTTCGTTCTTATCTAATATCTTTAAGGTTTAGGGTAGGGGTGTCAATTTCGGGTCATGGGTCGAGTTCGGGTCGAATCCAAAATTGACCCGCCACTATTCAGGTTCGGGTCAACTCAACCCGTTTTTACAAGCGGGTTGATATTTCGGACCCGAACCCGACCTGTTTCGGGTTCGGGTCGACCCGACCCATTTAGGGTTTAGGGTCACGCGGTCACGCAAAGAGTCTCGGACAGCAGACGGCTGAGTCGGGGACGCCAGTCACGCGGACGCCGGTTACTCGAACTCCGGTCACGCCAGTCACGCGGACGCCGGTCGCGGTCGATGCCAGTAACGGAGACGGCGGACGGCTGTTTTCACGCGGACGCCGATCACACGGACCGCGGACGGTCACGCGGACGACGGAAGCCAGTTTGCGGACGCCGGTTGCAGTCGACGCCAATCACGCGGACGGCGGACGGCTGTTTTCAAGCGGACGTCGATCACACGGACATGCCGGTCGCGCGGACGACGGAAGCCAATTTGCGGACTCGATGGCGCGATGCGACCTCGGGTCTGGAGGGCAGGGCCGGTCAGGCGGATTTCCGGGTCATTCCCGGGTTCCCGGGTCACCCCGAACCCGACACGGTTTTGCTAACGGGTCGGTTTTCTGGACCCGAACCCGACCAGCTTCGGTTTCGGGTCAACCCAAACCCGAAATTTTTGGGTCGGGTCCAATATTGACAGGTCGAATTTAGGGCTTATATTGAATTGCAAAATTATATTTATATTAAATATGTATTTTTTAGTATTGAATTATAAATTATATTTATATTTTATTACATAATTTTAAAAAAAAATTATAACTTCTAACCATTATAAATAATAATTTGCATTACTTGTTCTAATAAAGCAGATGAAAATAATTTTTTTTTCTTAATACGTTGAAAAAATTATTAAATTTTTTATTATGATAGTTTTTTTATTAATTGCTCTTATCACTACATAAAGCTGTAAGCACTAAACCATCAAGTTATGGGAGCTTTGCATTTAAGTGACTTTGGATTGTCTTATTTGTTATTTTGAGTGCTGATTAATAATCATTGAGATAAGGGTAAATGTTGATGATTGTGATGATAATAATGATATGTTTTTCTGAGGTGCACAATTTCGTGGTGGTCAGTACTTGGCATCATTTTTATATTTATGGTTGTACATTTAGGACATCATTGTTACAGAAATGCAATGTGTATTCACAATATTTTAGAACTTTGAATTGTTCTTCATACTTTATAACTTTGAATTGATCATATACAACAAATGTATGAGATTATTATTTTATTATTATTGTAAGCCAAATTATTTTCTTTCTAATATTTTTCCCTCTTTTTTTTACAATCGATTGACCTTGCCATAATTCTATAATCTATTTGAATTGTATAATATGTTTTCATGTATTGATTAATTATTTTAGTTATCTTATGTGTTTTTTTTTTTCACTAAGAATATGCTTGATTTATTTTTTACCATTTACATTTTAAATTTATCTTGGATTTAAACTTTAGCATTCGAGTAAGATTCGTAGTAGAAATATAGGTATTATTATAGATAAGAGTTTGAAGGATAATGTTATAAAAATTAATAGGATTGAAAATAGAATTATAGCTTTAAAGATTGTTGTTGATGCTAAGATTGTTAATATTATAGGTGCTTATGCTCCTCTAATAGGTTTGGATATGAGTTCTAAATTAAATTTTTGGAATGAATTAGAAGAATTAATACAAAATATATATCTTGAAGAAAGAGTTTTTATTGGAGGTGATTTAAATGGACATATTGGTAGAGAGGTAGATGATTTTAAAAGTATTTATGGTGGCCATGAGTTTGGAACGACAAATGAATGTGACAAGACCATATTAAATTTTTGTCTATCTTATGATTTTTTAATTGCTAATATTTTATTTAAAAAAAATGAGCATCTCATCATTTATAAAAATGGATATAGTATAACTCAGATTGACTATTTTCTTATAAGAAAATTAGATCATTTAGATTGCAAATATTATAAAGTTATTTCGAGTGAAAATTTATGTACCCAACATCGATTATTAGTTTTGGACTTTAAAATAAATTGACAGAAAATAAAAAATAAAATAAAATGATTTTCTAGGATTATATGGGGCATTTAAAGTATATTAACAAAAATTGATTTAATTGTAAAAACTTTGATAATTGGGAAAGATATAAAGAGGCTCGTAAGGAATCTACGAAAGAAATATGCAATGCACAAACCTTAGCTTTTAGTGGTTTATATAATATATTAAATACTAAGGAGGGAGAAATATATATATGTATAAGTTAATCAAACTAAGAGATAGGAGTAGTAAGGATAGTTAAGTGAAGTGTATTAAGGATAAAGATAAAAAAATACTTTTCTTAGAAGATGATATTCAAGAAAGGTGGATGAGATATTTTGCTAAACGTTTTAATGAAGATTGTGAAAATAAGATTGACTGTAGTGACCTTAGCACCCTAAATGAAAATAAAGATTTCTGTTTTTATCGGCGTATTAGTAAAACCAAAGTTAGAGAGGCTTTAAATAAAATGAATGGTGGAAAAGCCGTTGGACCTGATGATAATCCAATAAAGGTGTAAAAATGCTTAGGAGATGAAAGAACTTCTTGGCTTCCTAAACTTTTTAATATTGTTTTGAAGACTAAAACGATGTCAGATGAGTGAAGAATGAGTGTGTTAATTCCTATTTTTAATAATAAAGGTGATGCACAATATTGTATGAATTATAGAGGAATTAAGTTTATGTGTCATACTTTAAAATTATGGGAGCGAGTTATGGAGCATAGGTTGCGGCGTGATACTAATGTTTCTCAAAATCAAATTGGATTCATGCCGGGTAGGTCGACTATGCAAGTCATATATTTATTAAGAGGTTTTATGGAGAAATATAGAGAAAATAAGGAGGATCTACATATGATATTTATTGATTTAGAAAAAGCATATGATAAAGTTCCAATAGAAGTGCTATGGAGAGTTCTTGAAAAGAAAGAAGTTAATAACGCTTATTCACAAATCATTAAAGATATGTATGCATGAACTATTACTTGTGTTCAAACACAAGGTAGTTTGACCAATTATTTCCCTATTTCGGTTGGGTTACATCAAGGATCAGCCTTAAGCCCATATCTTTTTTCTTTAGTCATGGATGTTCTCACTAGACATTTGCAAGAGGATGTACCTTGGTGTATGCTTTTTGCTGATGATATTCTTCTTGTTGGTAAGACTAGAGAGGGAGTTAAAGGTTAACTTGAATTATGGAGGTCAACCTTAGAGTCTAAAAGTTTTCGCTTGAATAGATCTAAAATGGAATATATGGAGTGTAATTTTAGTAGTAATAGACTTAGTGAGGGGATTATGACTTTGAGCAATCAAGTCATTAATAAGAGTACACATTTTAGATATCTTGGATCAATTGTTCAGAGTGATGGTGAATAGATGGGGATATTATCAACAGAATTCAATTTCAATTTCTTCATCCAACTCCAATAGTTATCTTCACTTATGTCTTCATATAATCTCTCCAAAGCTAAAGCTGAAATGGATTTGCCCGAACATTGAATAACTCCAACTGATCTTTATTAACATCTGAATGAATAGGTACAGATAGAATAGTCTCCACCAGATAACTTCCAAAAAATTGCTTCAGCTTACATACATTACACTCTCCAGTTATAAAACCCGAAAGATATTATGTTTCTTGAGTTAAATTTGCTACAAAAGTAGGCCATTTCTTAATAAATTTATCCAAAATCCATGTATCTTTAATTGTATTAACATCCGCACCAGTAGATACCCTTCCATTTAACAATTGGATGCATAAACTTTGCTCCATTCAAAATAATCTTCTATGTAGATGAAAAATAACTCTTACTTTCAGCATTCCACACATCAAAACCATACTTAGAAACCAAGGTTCTGTTGAGAAGGGAATTTGGATTTGAAATGAAGTTCTAAGCAAATTTAGCCCTCAAAGGGCCTAATTTCTTCCACAACAGACTGCAAACCACGACCACCTTTCCTCATTGGCTTACACAAAATGTCCCAAGCAACATAATGAAGGAAACTACCATCATTCTTATGCCATAAAAAACTCCTACACATCTTATCAAAGTCATTTAAAACCCCCAAAGAAACTAATGAATGTGTTGATAAAAAGATATGAAGAGAAAGAAAAGCTGAGTTAAGAAGAAGTAACTTTCCGGCAAATGAAATGAACCTATTTCCCCATATATTCAATCTATTAGAAGCTTTTTCTATCATATTTTGAAAATATGAAAAAATCGGTCTTCTTAACATAATCTTAACTCCCAAATAATCCATTTCACTCACCACCTTGAAACCCATCATCTTTGAAAGAGTTCTCCCTTTTATTCTCTTAACCAACTTCCCAAATAGAATAGAAGATTTAAGCATATTAATTTTATGTCCAGTCCATTTACATTAATCACTGAGAATTTTTTTTTCACTTACTTCATGCTCTTGCAATTGGCTTCTGAAAAAATAACTATATCATCAGCATACAATAAATGAGAGATTTTAGGAGCATTCAGCCACCTTAATATCAACAATCCTACCTCTTTGAGCAAACACATTAGTTAACAATTGTGAGCACATAATAAAAAGGTAAGGGGATAAAGACACCCTTGCCTAAACCCACTTTTTTCCTCAATCCATTTTGAATTAATACCATTGACCATAATAAAGAATTTTAGATTCACCACACACTCCATAATAAGATTTGAGAATTTCCTTGGAAATCCAAAACTTTCTAACACTAGATTAAGAGTAGACCTGATGAGGACATCAGATTTCGACACGTGTACCATCACCGGAGACGCAGATCGACGGCTACGATCAAGAGCCTCTACTTATGATTTATTTGCATTTTTATTTTATGCTTGTATTTCTTGTTTCCTAGTTTGCCCCTGTGGGCATTGAGTCGCTTATATAGCCCGAAAGGGCATTTGTGTCATTTTGATTTTATTTCATTTTGGCATACTTATATGAGGCCTCATGCATTGTAATGAGGAGTTGATGATTAAATGAAAAGCTTTTGCTTCTTGGTGATCTCTTTGTGAGTTCAACCCTCCTCGATCTCTTAGTGAGTTCGTCGGAGAGGATAGATCTCTTTGTGAGTTCTAGATCTTATTTTTGCCAAACTATTTTTGTCTTCAAGAGTACTCGATTTTTCGCCAAGCTATTTTCGAGGAAATCCAGATTGAAGATATTGGAGGTGAGTGAATCCGTGGCTCATTGAATCCCTAGAAGAATTTCCCTTTCTCCCCTTCTTGGATTCTTGCCGCCGCTCCCCCCCCTATCAACCTGCCGGCCAGCAGCCGCCCAGCCACCCGCCGGCCAGCAGCCCGTCGGCCAGCCCGCCAGCCCCATCCCGCCGCCTCCCCCTTTGGATCCTCCCATCATTTGAATTTCCAATCTCTTGATTTATTCACGTTCCTAATTTATGCCTACTCAATTAGGAAAGTCCATTAAAGAGATTAAAGCCAAATTCGAAATTCAAATTTGCTTCCCTCTCATCTTAAATATATTTGGGGAAGTTACTTAAGATATAATTAAATCTGAAATTGGAATTCATATTTAATTAAATTATTTACTTAAACTTGGGTCCCACTTTCATAACTCCTAAATTCCTCTCTCCTCTTCATATGTCCGGCCCCCCTTAATGGGCTCTCTCCCCCTTCCAAATTCCATTAATAGCACCACAAATTCAGCCCAAATCTTCTCCCCTTTGCCGCCCCCTCTCCCCTCCTTGGAATAATTTGAATTTCAAATTAAATCCCTCCCCTAAACCACCCAAATCTGAATTTAATTCAGATTTCCTGCACTTTCTATTCAGCCCCCACCATAGCCGAATCCCCCTAGTTCTCACGCCGGCCAACCCTATCCACTCCAAGCCACCACCTCCTCGCTCCCCTCGTCTTCTCGGATGCTTCCTCAACTCCCGACAAGAATGCATGGCGGAACTAGAATGGAACTTTGGATTTGTGCATGACGATCGAGATCAAGTCGACATCATCCAATCACCGTTCTTTGACGTGGGCTTTGGTTTCGACGACACCATTGAAGAATACATCGACCGTATCTATTACACCTTAGTTGACGTGATCGACGAGCAAAGGTCAAAGGGACGTTGGATCATCATTGGACGACAACCATCCTCCACCACTCCAGCCACCTATCCAAGAACGACGATCCTAGGTTCCTTCTTCCTCGGAGTGCCTCGATTCTAATGTGGAGACTTTTCTTCCGCTAAAGCCTAGACTATTTGAGCGTATGAGCTCAAAAGGTGAAAGTTTTCATTATTAAATCGTGGATTCTTGTTTATCGTCATAGCTTTACAATTACTCTTTGCGTTTTCTTGATTTGTTTGGTTAATCGACTTCACTCTTCTTTGCCTAAGCAAGTTAAAGACTAAGAACTCCGAGGATCATTCCTTGTCATAAGTAATAACTTTATTTTGGGAACACTTTGTTAATGCGCTCTCTTTAATTTCTTAAGTAACTTCTGTTTGTTTCACATCAAGACCATCCCATATTATTATATGCTTGCTCCATATCAATTTTGATTGCCATCAACCCCTTCTTCGATTTTGAATATCTAAATTTATTGAATAATTCTTGGGCAAGTAAAATCTGATCAGACATAGATTGACCTTTCATAAATGCATATTGAACTTCTGAAATGATCTTTGGGAATAAATAATTCATCATATTTAATAACATCCTCGCCACAATCTTATAAATAGATTTGCAGAGGCTTATAGGACAATAATTAGAAGGCATCAAAGGATTTTTCACCTTCGGAATCAACACCTCATTTGTTTCCTTCCACACAGGACACAAATTACCATAAGTGAAAAAAGAACTAATAGCCATCCAAACATCATCTTTAATAAAAGACCAACAAGATTTAATAAAGGAATAAGTTATCCCATCATTACCTAGTGACTTATTAGCCTCCAACTGTTTAACAACAATCTCCAGTTCATCCTTTGAGAATTCTTTTTCTAGCATCATTCTATCACCATCATCTAGTTTCATTGAAGGAGAAGGCCAATCTCTCAAAGTTCATTTACGTTCCCTCCATTTTTTTTAAAAGAAATCATAGAAAATTTTTTCAATCCTTCCTTTGTCTTCAATCAATGAACCACTGCTATCTTTCACTTAATTAATCCAATTTTCATTTCTCCTAGCCATTGCATAAGCATGAAAGAACTTTGAATTAGAGTCACCTTTTTCCATCCATTGAACTTTTGCTCTCCGTCTCCACCACGTTCTAAGACGGCCAAGTGTTAAATTGAGTTCATTAACCTTTGATTCTAAAAAAAACAATCTCTGGTGTGAAAGTCCATAACTGGCTTCTTCTTCTTGTAATTCCAGAATGTCTTCTTTAAGGCTTTTCTTCAAATCATATAAGTTTTTGTGTATTTACTCCAAAGAATAAAGCCTTTAATGCTCTTCTAAACTTTTTATTCAGAATATCCACAACGTCTCCCTTAATAGCTTTTTTCCAAGAGTGAAAAACATTTGAATAAGAAGTTTGATATGTTGCCCAAACATCTTCAAACATCACAGTTCTTCTCCTTCGAATACCAGAAGAGAAGATTTTTAGCATAATAGGACAATGGTCCGAAGCCACTCTAGCCAAATGTCTAACAACGACCAATTTCAAAATTTTTAATGCAGCAGAGTCAATGATATACTGATCCAATCTTTCTAAAATTCTAGCCCACCGCATTTGTTGTTACGCCAAGTATATCTAGGACCAACTATTCCAACCTCATCAAAGTCACAATTTCTCATAAAAGAATGCATATCTTGAGGCCCTTGAGAAAAGACAAACTTCTTACCTCCTCTTTTATCATCTTGAGACAAAATACAGTTTAAGTCTCCTCCTACAAAAGATGGCAGTTGTCTTCTTGAAATTTCCTCCAAGCTACTCCACAAGCTTTTTCTCTTGTAACCATCCCTACTCCCATAAATTGTGGCTACCAACCACGCACCTTTATTAGCAATGTTAAGTTCACCCACTACAATTTGAGAAGATGCTTCTATAACTGAAAAGGAAGCAATATCCAACCTCCAGCAAACCATGATAACACCAGATAAACCTTCTGCAGGAAAGAGGAAAAAGTCCCACTTATCACCAATAAATTCCTTGAATTCAAAACTATCTATTGAAGAAAATTTTGTTTTAACCAGGCAACAAAAAAAGTATCATAATCTTTCACAATCTCTTTCAAATACCAAGAGGCTTCACTATTTGTTCTTCTTCATTTCCAAAAAAATTGAAGTCATTTAAGGTTGAAAGTGGGATTAGCCCCACTAACCTTGTTCTTCACCAAGTCACTTTTTCTACCGCGAGAAAGTAAGTTAACATTACCAAGCGATCTTATTAGCTCTTTTTTTAGTTTGAACTTAACCACACCCGAAGTGACCCCCTCCAACTTATCAGGTGAATCAACACATCTTTCCCCTTCATCTACCAATTCCCCATCTCGTCGATCATTAATAGTAGAATCAACAAGCTCCACCATAGCCTTCATACTCTCATCAGCATTTTATGTATCCAGTACCTTAAACATATTCACATCTATTGGTAAAGCCATAGATTCCTTACCAACAACAGCTTGGTTAGGATTCTTCTTCATTTGGTCTTCTGAATTGCCACAAACCTTGTCAACACACTTCAAATCTTTCACCCCATTACCATTACCTTTCTCTGTAACTATTTGTTCTTCTTCATTACTCACTGGCAAAGCATCACAGCATTCCACAACACTATTCTTCATTTCCAATCCAATTCCAGTGATATCTCTTTGCTGAACTTTCTTGAAATAAAAAGGAGCAACTTTATTAGGAATGCCTTTCTTCTGAATACCTCTGAAATTATTAGAAAAATTTATTCTTCTTCCATAGTTAACATGTATCCAAGGACCATACAAAGATCCCTTATTATCTAACATCTGCTCAGACTTCTCATCATTAATATTTGCTGAAGTAGAATTCCCCACACCTTCATTAGAAACAAAATTATTCTCCACAATGCAATCATTAATCAAATGACCAATTTTTCCACATTTGAAATAAAATGTGAAAATTTTCTCATACTCCAGTTTTTGAAAAAATCGGCCTTCCTTTTCAGCCAAACACCCAAAGTTTCTTGTCTATTGCAACACGAACACAAACCCTTGCATCCTCTCTTCTTCCCCACTGGAACATATTACCATCTATCAAAAGAGGTAACCCCCTAAAGAAGCAATTCTCGATACATTTATCTCATCCCAACAATGAAGTGGTAAATGCGACATCATCACCCAGAGAGGAGATGTCAACCCCTTCAAAGAAGTAGTAGAAAATCCTGTAGTCCACTTATCTTTACCCACTATATGCCCACGCACAAACCACGGGCCTCCTGATAATACATTTTCCATTGATTTATAAGAAAAAAGGAGCATAACACCCATCCTAAACCAAGAATAGTTAGATGGAACTTTCCAAACTGCATCCATTGCCTACGTAACTCAGTCGCATCATCTGAACTGGGATATTTTTACCAAACACCTTCATTACTACAGAAAACTGCAGTTTCTCAGAATTGGCTTTAACACTTGGTTCATGCAGTTTTACAGCCAAACCATCCTCTGATAAAATCGAATCATCTTTAGTAAAACTGATTCTAATATTAGGACGCCTTATCCAAGAATTACCAGGTGTTATGCCCTCTCCGCCTTTATTTCCTTTACAAATTTCTCCTTAAATATTTTCACAAACACCTGATAGATCATTCACGACCTTCACATCAACAGAATTTTCCTTACTGTTTGCAATTCGAAATCATATCTAATGATGACGATGCTTCAAAGTCATTCGGTCTTCTCAACAAAGAGATATTACTATTAGCACGTGGAGTCTAGAACGTCAAACCATCATATACTTGTTTATCTTTACTGATAATTGAAGATATCACCTTAGCACAGTCAATTACAGGTTCTTTGATCACCAAAGAGCCTTCCTTGACAATCATCTTATGACCATATTGCAATTCACCACTACAAGAACCATGAGGAGTCAGATCAAAGGGATTTCGACGGCAAGAAATGACTGCCGATGGATCCCCCGCCATGTGCGGAAGATCCGCCAACTAAAGCGGGAAGAGGAAATTTGAAAAAAATGGTATTTTTTCTCTCTATGAAACGGGAGCTTCTCTCTCTTAAGATGTGCCTCAGCATTATGTTAAAGGTAAATTTAATGAAAATAAAATTTCAATTAGGTCAACGTGATTTTATGAATTTTGAGTGTTGGACACTAAAAAAAGTTAATGATATCTAACTTAAGTGTGATATAACTGAAAATTAATATTTGCTAAAATTAAGAAGGATGAATTAAGGAATGATTGTATCAAAGGAATAATCGATGTGTAATGAATTGAAGATAAAGGTAATTGAAAATATATTTAAATGTTTTGGATGTGTATGCTATAGGATATAAAATTTGCACGTTAGACATGTAGATAAAATAAGTATCTGAGGATTGAGAGGAAGGGCTAAACTTAAACTTAAGGTTATGTAGATAGAAGTTGTTTAAAATAATTTGCAAAAAATAGGTTTAACACTCTAGAGTGCATCTTATAAGAACTAATGAAAAATGAGGATTTATAAAACAAACTCCAAATAATTGGCATACTACTAATGATGAGGATGACTAGGTGGCATAATCTCTAGTCATTTAACAAGAGTATAATATTTATGGAAAAATTCTGTGAACGCTATTACTACAATGTCTCCCATCTCCTTTAAATCTCTTGAAGCTACAATGTCTCCCATCTCCTTGTTTGCATCATAGAGTACACCTCGACTAGACAATCAAGCCATCAGGCTGTATGCCTCAAAATTTATATCTTATGTTGTTTTGAAGCAAACTGGTACTATTTGTCTTATTTGCTTGCTGATATCTCTCTTTCTTGTGTGATAGAAGATTTTACAAGATTTATAGCTCCTATCCTTCCCCCAGCTTCTCCTACTATAAAATCTGAGAAATTCAGCGCATTGCAGGGACTTCATTTTCAATATTTCTTTGAGAGGCTAATGATACTGAAGATGAGATGGCTTCTCCTTGGAAACTTTCTGGAATGCAAAGGCAGGTCTTGGCTTTATACCGTTGTTTTCTTCGGGCAGCCCGAGTGAAGAATCTGGAAGACCACCAAAGAATCGTGTCTGTTGTCTCCGCAGAGTTCCATCATAATGCCAATAATGTTGATCGCAAAAACTTTCAGTACATTGAATATCTTTTGCGGCGTCGGAAGAGGCAGCTTGAGCAACTCAAGAATTCCACCACCCTTTCACTTTCAACAATTAATGTCAGTAAAGAGGGAGCTTATACCCTTCCTGTTATTCATTTTTTTTATCACAGTAAAAATCTGAATGAACATTGAGGGAGGATATTCTGATTAAAATTTTGTTTGGATGTATTTCAAAAACTTTGAATCTATTTTAAAATGAGTGCATACATGAATAATTAATTAATTTTTGTAACACAATTTTTTCTTAAAAACTGCAAACAAGTATGTTTTTTGTGTGATTCATTTTATCTTTTCAATGATAAGTTAAAGAATTCTCAATTGAAAATAAATTATTCAAGAAAAGCTCTATTCTTAGAGTCGTAGAATACTTCCAATTAAATGTTTCTTTAGATGCTTTACCCATAACTCTATTCATTGCAAATTATTTATTGATTTCCTACCTTGGAACCTGCTAATCTGATTTACAAATTCTCAGCTCAATTCTTCTGCTTCAAAAACAATCACTGAAGACAAGAAGCTTGCTTCAACGTATCATTAAGGTAGCCACAGGATCATCCCCAACAGTCTTTTTTAATCCTTCTGCTGATACGTACAAAGGTTCGGATTTGATGTTATCTCGTGTTATTGACTTCTGCAATTGTTTTGTTGAGTGTCATATATATATATATATATATATATATATATATATATATATATATATATATATATATATATATATATATATATATTTCATTTCCTACTGCAGATATTGCAGCTATTTATTCTTAATATATTATGAGTTACCATAGTATTTTGTATCTTCTCTACTTTATCTCAAGAATAGTAAATAAATTGAAAGAAAATGTATCTGTGTTTTCTTTTTTGTACATTAAGGGGATATTTGGTTGCAAGCATCTATAATTCAAGTGTTCTTTAAACACAGTGTAAAGTAAATATAAAGTATTTGAAATATTCAAAGGTGTTTGGTTGGTCATAGATAAATTATGGAGACCATTTAATGTTTGGTTCCAAGTATTTAGAATTCACTTTTTTTTCTTCTTAATTTTTTTTAAACAAACAAACAAACTTAGGTCATGCAGTTTCCCAAATGCCAACAAATGCAGCAACTTTCTGCAACTCTCTTGCATCTGGTATGTTACCATCTTAATCTTCTAGAACCTTTTCCTTTTTGACCTTACCGGAAAAACGAACAATAGCCGCCGCCTCTACTATGCTAGGGAGAATTCTTACTTTTTAAGAAGCTAATAACATACTGAAGTCGATTATCCCAATCTATATCTATGAGGAAGGGAGAAGTAGCGTAAGAGCATTCAAGAGCTCAGTGAGCAGTTCAGCGACCGGACCGGCTCCGATAAAGTCTGGTATTCTCAGATCAGGAAGGGACTTTATCCTAGAATAGATAAGTTTTTCTAGTTTTGGGTCCTCCTTTAGCCATACCAATAGGTCATACTATCTAACCAAACAAACAGGCAGTCCTTAACTTGCTTTCGCTGCTTTTTGCCTGGGCAGTCCACTTCTGATAGATAGAAAGGAACGTTCATTCAATCGAAGGAAGCTTTGTAAGTTTCTTGGTCATAAATAGGAAAGATTAGTCTAATCTTTGTATTGGGCTTAGATTGTTTCGGGTCAGTCCTCAACGGAAAATCTACTTGACCGTTCCTGCTTCTTGTTAGTAAGTAAGACCTTTTTTTCCTTTGTTCCTAATCTGTCATTTGTCATAGTGACACTTTTTGATTCGCAAAGAAAAGCTTTCCCCACTTTGTAGCTAGGTTGGTTACGTGCGGTCTTGACATTTTCAGAAAAGTGCCAGGTAGTGAGGTTCGACGAGCTTATGGATGGTGGTAGGAGCTAGTAGGCAACCAAAAGCAGGTGCGCAGCAGTAGGGCAGTTGACCACCCCGAAAGCAGGGACACGTCTCCCACAGTAAGTAGGTATAGTTACTAATCTCCAAATCAGACTTTCAAAGCAGAAAATCACATAAGGTCCAGAGCGCCTTGCCTTCCTTATTCATGGCACTGGCTGGGGCTCTTCCGACAGCTTTCTGATCAACTTCTAACCGGGAGGGTTGCCCACTGGATCGAAAGCCGCAGCTATTGGAGGTTGGTGTTCAGTCTACCGCTCCTGACTCAATCCATCCTCTCAATTGGAGAAAACAAAGACAAAACTCATCTGTCCCCTCCCCTGCATGAATGCATGGGTTGACTTTTCAATATATATCTTATATAAGATATTTGGCTTGAGGTACCAATATTTGAATAGGATCTAAATAGAAGCGGTATGCATATTTTCTTTCGGACTCCCTTCTCCCCCAAGCATCCTCCAAGCAGTCCTTCCAAGCCTTAGAATAATCATAGCAGGAATTCTTTTTTCGTACATCACATCATTAAGAAAACAGTCTGACGAGGTGTAGGGAGAAAGAAATGACCATCCTTGTGTATGCCGTGAAGTTCAATTGTCTCGTATCATCTCGTATAGTACTGTACCGTCCTCGGTATGAAACCATCCCAAACTTCCCACCATGGGAGTACCGATCGATGGAACCCTTAGACGTGAACGGAGGAAGGCACTCCGAAACTTCCAGATCCTCTTCAGCCTGTCTCCCTTCTTGGTGACAAGGAGCTCTCTAAAGAACGAACCGAAATCCTGTCATCGAAAAACCTCTCTCTAGTGACTAACACTAACCGACTGACCTACTGACCGGACAACTGGATATTCATCAAACCAAATTCAAGCGCATCCCATGCCTCAACCGCTCCCCTTCGGCACTCTCCCCGAAAATGACTGCCCTCCTGCTACGATAACAGACGCTTGCTTTCATCAAGTTGGTCTGACTTGCCTGTCTTATCTGGCTGACTTCCAAGAAAAGAGAGATTTCTTCAAAGAAAGCCTATTCCTAGACTGACTAAACCGACAAAGGCGCTAGAGCAATGCTAACCCATCGAGAAATGCCGAGATCGCTCCCTTCAGGAAAAGCACATCATAGCTATTCCCACCCAGAGCTAGAAAGACTCCCTCATTTCATTTACGAAAAACTCTTTTTCTTTTTAGAGCTAACAACACCGAGGAGAAAGCACTCTTACCTTACTTACCTTTCTTTGCGTTGCGAAGCTAGTGACTGTTTTCCTGTTTCGCTTGCTCTTTCCGTTCCAGTTTCACTCACCTTGATGAGCCGATCCCGAAAACAAACAAGGAACCGAGAGGATTCAGGGGCACATGGTGAGCTGCTAGTGTTTTACGCATGACGAGCATCATGTTGTGAGTAACTGGCAAGCGGCCAGCAAGCAAAAAGTGCGCATTGGTCATACTATGAAAAATGCTTCGCTTAATGGTCCTGGGACTCCATATGTTTTGAATTCGTCTGATTTTTTTTTTTTGGAAATATGGGGCCGAAGCTCATATCATTCATGTAAAGTAAAAATTACAAGACAGGAGATGAAGCTAAAGACTAAAACCCAGCTAGCTAAACACAACAAAACAGCATCAGTGGGGCATAAAAAGCAAAACGGTAACAAAAAAAAAAAAAAAATACAGAAACTAAAAAAATGAAGACACAGAATGCATATAAAAATGTGAGCACCCAGCAAGCAGAATTGGCATGGATAATCCCCTAGTTGCCAAAAGCGATGTCCAAGGGGTAGCTGATCAGCACAAGCATTTATCATCATCCATCCAAACAATCCTCGGCATTGAAGATCAGCATGCAGGCCTCAGTTGCCACTAAAGATCATCCAGAATGCCTCAGAAATCGGAAAAATAGAACCTCGCAAAGATCTCCGGAAAAGTTTGAGCAAGCAGCAGGCCCAGAAACTGGACATCTATCTCAAAAGACATTGACAGTTCAAAATAGCAGGTGTTGAAATAAGTGAAAGCTTTGCCATTTTGATGTTTTACATATAACAGCCCTCTTAATTATGAAATACACCGAGAATAAACTAAGGGATTTCAAATGCTTCTTTAGTTTCCTATGAGCATCTTCAGATGTCACAAGTGATCGGACATGCTTTAAATCTGAAACTACAAGTCTACAACTATGTTGACTGCTTAGTAGTTTGAATTGTAAAATTGTCTTTACATACGACCTTATGCAGATTATGGTTTGCATTTTCTCGTTGCGTATGGTTTCATTGCCTTTAAGGTGTTATTGCCTTTTTCTTAATGATGCAGAAGTGTAGAACTATATGGGTTCTACTAACAAATTTTAGTTGTGTTTAGAGTCCAGTTTGGTAAAAAATATGATAGATTTGGAGTTTTGGGCATCTTCCCATGGCTAAATGGCCTAATGCAATTGGATCAGCACGAATGTGTTTACTACATATTTATTTCTCAGTATTTTAAAATATAGTTTTTGAGATCGCCTGGAGATGGGACGATAAAATTTTCCTGGAGCAAAATTAGGAGAAGCATTTGTCGTGTTGTAAAGCGTATGCCTTTCTGGCTGTGATCCAGCCGCTTGCCTTTTATGCTCACTCTATAGTCATTATATAATTTAAATTTAATATTAATAGTAAATTACTAATTTTTAACCTATTACAAATATATTTCTTATTTATTGAATAAAAATATAAAATTCACATTAGAGTTAAATTCTATTAAATTAAGGATCTATTTTAAATTATGTATTATTAAAATTTTATTTATGTAATTAAGTAGAAAAAAAGTATATAGTTGCCCATCAAACATGTGATTGCTGACTCAAATTTGGGAATTTTTATTAGGTCCGGAAACCTGACGTAGCTCTACATCCGGACGTTAATAATATGTCGCTACGTGCTTTTATTCTTTACCGTCCGGCCCGACGACCCGACCTGGACCGAAACCAGGTATTGCTATGTTCGTGTATTGCTATGTATTGCTCGGTATTGCTCGGTATTGCTTGGTATTGCTAGGTATTGCTTGACAATAACGAGAAATACCGCTCTGTCAAGATCAATACCGAGCAATACCTAGCAAAACCGGGGTATTGCTGGGTATTGGTCTTGACACAATGGTATTCTTGTTACCGAGCAAAACCTAGCAATACCCTGGTATGCACAAATCAGCTAATACATAGCAATACTGGGTTCCGGTCCGGGTCAAGTCGTCGGGCCGCGTGGTAAAGAGTAAGAGCACATGACGACATTTTATTGGCATCCGGATGTAGAACTACGTCAGGTGTTCGGACCTAATAAAAATTCCAAATTTGATGAGTGATGTGTTAGTTGTTCGACTAACAGCTTTAAAAAAAAAAAAGTTATTGTTAAAAGTTGTCTGTTAAAGGCGCAACTTGCATAATAAATTTCACAATTTAAATTCCTATCCGAGCTTTTTCTCCCTGTATTCACGGCTGCTTCCGTTTCTTCGGTCACGAGCTCACAAATAAAGTATTTTTGGAAGAAAAAAATTAATTTATACATTTTTTTGGGGTAAAAAATGATTAAAATGGATTAATCTAACAAAAAAAAAATTGTATCGTATTAATTAATAAAATTAATTTCAGTATGAGTTCTTATAATCCATTGAAAGTTTAGTTTTGTATCAGAGTATATTATTATTAAATTTTTATCAATATTATGAGCAAAAAATTCATAATTTTTTATCAAAAGAATTTACCATCAGTTCTTAGTATCTTATTCATTACATGCAATAATTAAATAATATAATGTTTATCATAATAATATTTTGAATAAGATAAATATGTTTTTTAATAAACCTAGAAATATATTCTAAATTAATGTTAGCTTTCTGTTTATTATTTTTATTCACAAAAAATATATTAGTAACATAAAAAACAAATTATTAAGTCAAGATTATAAGTTTGCGCATATTTAAAAATAATAAGATGCATTTTAATATCCATTAATTAACATAACTAAGCATATTTACTCATTAAAACAATTAATTTCAATTTTCTTTTAATTACATAGCAAAAACATCAAATATTTCTAATATTTATCATATCTATCGCCCACAAGATTTATCCTAATAATTTATCATGAAATCCTAAAAAAAAATACTACATTAATGTCTGCTCACTAAACATAATTAGCATGAAAAAAAACAAAGATTAACATTAAAATCCTAAATAGCACGGTTCTATATAGTAAAATAGGTAACATTGAAATGTTTGAGGAACAAGTACATACTAAGGCTTCGTTTGGGACGGCTTTTTTATTGCTTCTGAAAACGGAGTTTTAGTACAAAAATTAACAAATTTGTACTTCAATTCCGTTTTAAAAAGCAATAAAAAATCCATCCCAAACTAAGCCTAAATAGCACAACTTTTAATAAAACAAAATTACTAACATGAAAACTTGCAAAATCTTTCAAAAAACGCTTGATTTGCGAGTTCACGGTCAAAGGAATGGAAGCAGCTATTAATGTAATGAGCAGAAGCTCAACAATGAATTTATTGTAGCAAATCACCCGCTTAACATATGACTTTCAAAAGTAACTCTTTTTTTAAGCAAGTTGCCTATTAATCGAGCGACTGACACTTGACTCAGTAAATCCGAGTCAACAATCAGTCGTCTTTTGATGGATGATTTTGCCTACTTTTTTTTTTCTGTACTTAATTACTTAATTAAAATATTTTGGGGGAAATGCATAATTAAAAGTTTAAAATTAATTAGTTTAAAAATGTCCTTAAATTAAGTCATTTAAGACGACTATGAGTTTATATATATATGACATACTTATAGTCAAATCGAGCGGATCGACGAGATGAGTTTAAGGAACCTAAAATCATTCAATTCTAACATCTATAAGGTATTAATTGATTGAAAATGCTCCATAATAAAGGAGATCACTATGAGCCATCTTACAAAACACTCCCAACATACTTTTGATCTTTTCTATATCTACTAGTTATGTCACTCCCAAAAAATAATAAACACTACAGGAAAAACGCCGAAATCCGGCGGTTAGCCTATATTAACCGGCGGTTTTTTTGTCTACCGGCGGTTTTTGCGCCGCCGGAAAAAATCGCGTAGGAAACTATTACCGGTGGTTCTTTACCGGCGGTTTTCCGGCGGCTCCGACCGCCGGTTTCAACCGGATTTTGGACCGGCGATTTTCCGGCTGTGACGCCGCCGGTTATTTGACCGACGGCCTACTGGCGGTCTTTTTACCGACGGTACTCCGGCGGTTTAGTTGGCCGTCGTTTGTTTTTAAACCACCGGCCTTCGCCGGTAGATCGCCGGTTACTTTGCCGGCGGTCTAACCGTCGGTATTACCGACGCTCAGAACCGCCAGATGTCCACCGTAGAACCGCCGGTGGCCGTCGGTAACCGCCGGTAATAAACCGACGGTGTAATGCCATTACCGGCGGCTGATTATTGGCCGTCTGGTATCGTAGTTTTCGGCGGCCAAACTGCCGGTTAGCCGCCGGAAACCTGTAGCACCTGCAAAAAAAAATTGACAGCATCCCCTCTATTTGAGGGAGGTTCACCCTAATGTCTAAACCTGTAGAAAGAGTAATATATGTTGGGCAACACGCCGCTATATTCATCACAATCATATGTTGGGCAACACGCCGCTATATTCATCACAACCATAAATTATAAATATAATCACAAGCTCATCATAACATTACAATCACAGTTTACAAGTAAGTTCATGATAATATTACAATCACAAGTTTTGAAGTTCACAAGTTCTAATTAATACAATCATCAAACATAAAATAGATCTAATCATCATCTGTATCCTCATTGTCTGCAGATGGCTGCTCCTGTTGGTCCTTCTTTATATATTTTTCAGCTCTGTAGGATTGCAACTCTGCTTGCATTTCATTCTTAACCTTTCTCATTTCTTCAATCTCTCTAGATTGAACCCTTTTCATCTCTTCAATATCTCTAGTAAGCGCTGCAATCCTCTCGCTTACAGATTCTTCAGCTCCACTTGGATCATGAAATGCAGAGGTGTATGAACTGCCCTCAATAGCAAAAGCCTGTGAACTCATGCCATATACCCTCCCCCTCTGTCTTCCACCAACAACTTCTGACCATGTCTGATACTCAGAAATGTGGGCCGATCCAGAAGATGATCCCTCGCCAGTGGACTGCTGACTTTCTCTAGCTCGTACGAAATCATCCTGTGAGTTACAATTAGTTTTATTAAAATAAATTTTTATTCTAAAACTCCAATAAATTTTACTCACATGAGCCTTCTTAGACTTCTCATCAACCCCTGATGGTCAGCTTGATGTTGATGAGTTCTTGTATAACCATAAATAAGCTTTCACTCTCTACATGAAGGATAAGAAAGGGCTTGAACTTGGATATTTAACTCTTTTTTGAGATTGAAATAAGCACTGAGGCTCTAGATGGACACCGGACGGACAAGATAAGCCGTAGGTTATAATATTAAATCGCCGGTAATTACCGGCGGTTACCGACGGCCGCCGGCGGTTCTACGATGGACACCCAACGGTTTAAACCGTCGGTAATATCGACGGCTATAACCGCCGTCCACCGCCGGTAAATTACCGGCGGTCTACGAACCAGACGACGCCAGTTTTAAACCGTCGGAAAACCGCCGGTAACGTGACCAGCGGCTTACCGACGGTTACAATACCGGCGGCCTAACCGCCGGCAAACCGACGGTTAAAATTCTGGTGGTTACCGGCAGTATTAGCCGCCGGAAAACCGCCGCAAAAATAAACCGCGGTAACACGCCGTCGGAAATGGTTTCCTACGCCATTTTTTCCGACGGTTTACAAACCGCCGTTAGACCGCCAGTAACATTCAAAACCGCCGGTAAATCTAGACTAACCGCCGGAAAAAACCGCCGGTTTTCAGCATTTTTCCTGTAGTGTCTAAGGATTTGAAAGCACCACTTAAGCACCACCATAAGGCCACCATTGGACCACGACCATTAAGCCTTCACCAGTGGTTCTCTAACCTCTTTGAAGGCCACCATTCAACCACTCAAGAAAGTTTAAGAATGAAAAAAATTGATGAATCAAGTCAAGTTTAGGTTTGCGAATTATAAACTTCCCTAAAAGAGCAAACTGAAATGGAACCACCAAAGCAAGCACTTCATCTTCAAAGATCCACAAAGAAGTCATATCATAGTGAGTGGTTGGCTTCAGATTTGGGAAGGAAAAAATGGAAGATGAACTAGAAACTACATCTTTGAAGGAATGAGCTTTTTTTAACAGTGGATAAAAAGCCATGATCAATAAGATTTGCATGATTTGTAGCCAAACTATTAGAGGGAACCCCCGCTGGTGGTGCAACCATTAGAAATAAGAAAACCCGAAGGAAACAAAAACCATAAAATTGAGCATAGGAGAATATATATATATATATAAGAAGTATTACAGCTTGAATCATTCTTCATGTTGTTTCTTCAAGAACAGTAAATCCCCTATTTAGCATAGATTGTGTAAGTTCAAATGGCTAGGTGAATCCTTTTTGCAATATGGTCTTGGTATGGGAAACTGTTTCTTTTGGCAAGATAAATGGTTGGGTTTTGGCTCTTTAGATTATATTTTACACACTCATTTTGTTTCCAATTTGAAATTTTTTTATTTACTTAGTAATGGGAACTGGTTTTATAACAGTTTGATTGAGGTTCTCCCTATTCCAGTGGCTGAAAGGATTTTGAATATTCATTTGGAGATAAACATCCCTGACATTATGATTTTTAAGCATTCTAAATATATGGATTTTTCCCCTAAAGATGTCTGGAATACCATAAGAGTTAAATTTTATAAATCCATAGTTTTTGAAAAAAATTGGAACATTAATACTCCCACTGTTTATTCAGTTTTCACATGGTAGCTTCTTAACAGTTTCCTTCCAGTTGACTAAAGACTTCTATGAAAAAGGTTTTAATATTGTTTCTAGATGTCAATGTTGTTTTCAGGTTGAAACCATTAATTGCATTTTTTAGCTCAATTTATTGCTTTCAAAGTCTAGAATATATTGGAAAGTGATTTGTGTTACACCTTTGATCAATGAATCATCGCTATTAATGCAAACACGTCCCATCACTTATAAGATCAATGAATGCCATCGATATTAATTTTAATACCCAAATTTAACACTTAGATTTATGTTGAATTCATTTTAAAGTTAGTATCAAACAACAATTTCGTTCTACCTAAAAAAAATTTAGATCTACCAAAATTATTACAACATTTACTATCTAAATCATCCAAAATATGTCTAGTGAGAAAAAGGAATCAAAGAAAAAACATAAAATATACCTTAAAATAGAAATCTAGGGTTGAAAACTTGAAGTCGGCCGGCGGTTTGGGGTCGGACTGGGTCAGCGAGGTCGGACGTCGGAATGCCGGTCGGATCTGGGTCGGCGGTCGGAGAAGTCTCGTCGTCGGCGGTCGGAGAACGTTCGTCGGTCGCGGTCGGACGAGCAGAGGCGAGTGGAGGAGAGGGAAATGAGAGAGAAAGAATTATAATGTGAGTTGCGGGCCTGGTCGTTTTAGGGCACTAACCGGCGGTCCAAACCGCCGGTAAAAAATCACTTATCAACGGCGGTCCAGAACGCCGCTAAACCGCCGGTGAATATTAGAATCCGGCGGTTTGCCGACGGTTGTTTGACTGCCATTAATACCGGCGGTTTAACGTATTAAAAACACCGGCAGACCGCCGTTAACAGACGGCGGTTTAACCGCCGGTGTTACCGGCGGTCCATGAACCGCCGGTTAGAACCGCCGGTAATAGCCATTTTTCCTGTAGTGAAATAGACATCCTTTTTCACTTGAAAGAGGGGAGGGGACGAGAAGAGAAGATCTATGAAGCTTGAAGTATCATGGAGCACCAACCCAATAACACAGCCGACGAATCCACGTCACTAAGTCGTCACAGTTAGACCTTTGCTTGATCATCGTCATTGGACCTCCATTTGACAACCATTATCGGGCATTTGCCTAACCATCACTATCGACTATGGTCCTTCTAACCTCCGTCACCTGCCAACTACAATTATTTTGATCATTATTTCTCGACTACGGTCTTACCAATCATTATCGCCTGACTACAGTCCTTTCGACCTCCGTCGCCAGCAAATTATAGTCTTTCCGACCACCGTCATCCGACTACGATTCTTTCGACCACCATTGCCTGCTTATTGCGATTCTTCTGACCTATGTTACCCAAATACAATCTTACCAAACAAGTAAGATAATATTCTCTTGAGAACAACTATCATTTTATTCTCCATATATATGATGTGTTCTCTAAAATATATATTTATTTCATTAAGGTACACCCTCCTTCGAGGATAGGACATTATTTCTAATCAACCACCGACACTAGTTGATTCATTTCTTCTGGGAAAAGGTCATGTGATATTCCTCAATTTTCAAGAGTTTTCACGTAAAAACTCTGGTATCTCCTATAATTGTTGCACCCATCTCTTTTATATATTTGTGTGATGGATCTTTATGCAAAGTTGGGATGCTAAAGTATACATCTCTTTATCACCATGAATGTTCTAGGACACAACAGTTTGTCAATATCTGTGAGAAATAATTCTTGGGTAGGGGGCAACCTTTGTTATAATCTCAAAAGGTCATTCACGTCAACATCCAAGACAAGATTGAAGCAACATAGTCTCTTTACCATGGTCTATTATTAGGTCTGGAAGAAGTTTTTTAATAGTGAGGATAACCTTATGCATTATTTTGTCGTTTCTCAGGCATCATACATTGATGCATCAATTTTATGGAACAAAATTTAAACTAGGGGGGGGGGGGGGGGGGGGGGGGGGGGAGGGGAGGGGCTTGGCTACAACATTAAATGCAAATATGGCTAAGAAAATTCCTCAAATACTTTCAACATCCAAGACAATATCATTGGAAACCATTTTTTATAAAGCTCCTAACAAATATAAGGATGCTTCCAGTAAATTTTAAGCTCTATATAATCCCCAGTTAGATTTATACTCTTTAAGTAATATCTTACTCTTAACATCAAAAAAGGTAGTAGCGGTCTAAAGATAGACCAATTTTTACCTTTGATTTGGGATACATGCAACATTCGTCCCTTCCTAATCAATGTATAATTGATCATAAGAAAATTCCTCAAATACTTTAAACATCCAAGAATATCATTGGAAACCATTTTTTATAAAGCTCCTAACAAATATAAGGATTCTTCCAGTAAATTTTAAGCTCTATATAATCCCCAGTTAGATTTCTACTATTTAAGTAATATCTTACTCTTAACATAAAAAAAGGTAGTAACGGTCTAAAGATAGACCAATTTTTACCTTCGATTTGGGATACATGCGACATTCATCCCTTCCTAATCAATGTATAATTAATCATAGGCAAATTCGATTTGACCTCTTTCACAAAGGGAAGCATCATCAAGCAACGCTATGAAAAACAATCTCGAATAGGTCAAAAATCATTGGTAGATTCTCTCAACCACTTCCCTGCAGGTTAATGTTATTGAGCAATGCTCTAACAAATAACTTTAGATAATTCAAATATCCTTAGTGGATTTTCCCAATGTCCTTCATACATGTTAAAATCTTTGAGCAACGCCCTTACGAACAACCTTTAAAAGGTTAAACATCATTGGCATATTCCATCGAATTCTTCAATACTACACTCTGAAGCATCCCTTTCAACTTATTCTTCAAGGAAAGTTTGAAGCCCCGCCATACCTTTACTCATTTATCAGTATTACTATGCAGCTATTACTTCACTGCTTGACGTACCACCTAACCACCTTCGTCAAGCTATTCACTACATATTATTTTTAGCCGAATGTAACTCGATCACCTCCAATGTTTGCCCTTCGCCTGATGGACCCTATTGGTCCACTCCCTCTCAACCACCGCTGTTGGCCCTTCACCACCTATCAGCCATCATCGGCATCTTGGTTTACTACTGTTAGCAACACACCCTCCAATTATCACCATTATCTTATTGCTCGAATGCCAACATCGGAATATCACTTAACCATCTCCATTAGGCTTTCATCGGCATAATGTCTAACTCTATGTATCAAAGAATCTACTTATGATCGTTGGATCACTTCATGAAAATAGACCATCTTTAGTCTTTCCCTTGTCTGTTCGCTATTACCAGGTTACCTCTCAAGTGCTACTGGTGCTAGATCTCTTTAAACCATCATTTCATAAAAGAGGTGGCTGATCTTCCTTTATCATGGGCAATTTTCCATCAAAATTTCTTCTGCATTAAGAGGGACACTGGGCTTGATAGGGGATATCACCTATCCAAAAAAATGGAATGTCTCTAATGTGAGAAAAAGTATGATAAAGAAGGAGAAGAAAGATAAGATATACTCCTACATAAAGAGGAGCACTGGAGATTAATAAGGAATACTGCCTATCTAAGATAGTGGAATGCCTCTAATAAAAAAAGAAGTATAGAAGAGAAGGAGAAGAAAGGAGAGAGCTACTCCTTTTACACAAAGAGGGGCACCAAAGCCACCTCCTTATGCACTAAAAATATGTCATAACTACCTGCTATTAAAACTGATGAGGACAAGGGAGGCACACCCCCTCAAGAGTGTCTGGAGTGCATGGAACTCGTAAAACCGACTCCGGCGAGCGGTGGCAAGTCAGTTCAACTGCTAAGTTAAGTTCGAGCCCGATTTTCAATCTGGACAGTCCATTTTTTACATTTTGAGATACCCAAAGATATTTTTTGACATTCTAGACTCAATTTTACAACTTTAAATAAAAAAGGTGGCCTTTATAACCAATTTAGAGCAATTTCTAAAGTTTGTAGCTGAATTTTCAAACATTTTTTGCTCTGATCGGTGCGCCAACCTTAGTGTATTCAAAACTTTTAATCAAATATATTTTACTTGGTTTACGACCCCAAGGGGAGATCCACATTGGCATTTAGAAGGTGGTCGCGCTTCATAATTTGTTTGATACTGAAATCTCATGATTTTTTAAAATTCTCATATATAATTTCAAACTCTTGAAGCTTTGACGTTTGAAAATAAGTAGTCAACTGATATGTCACCAAAAAAATATCTTAATTAATTGCAAATCTTGATATAAATATAAATTAGAAATTTCTAAAATTTAATTCGAGATCACCCGTACTCTAATTTCAGCAATCTTATAGTCAAATTAAACATCTCTAGGAGACTAACCTAACGAAACCAAATTCGATCCAATCCGAACCCAAATTGGTCCAAATTAAATAATCAAAGCCTATTTGGAAGCTTCAAAACAATCATTTGTTGACCAAATGATATCTAAATATGAAATGCTTATAGTCAAATCGAGCAGCTTGACAAGACGAGTTCAACGAGTCCAAAATCATTCAATTCTGACAACTCTAAGGCATAATTGCTTGATAAACACTCTAAATCAAGGGGATTATTAGGAGCCGTCTGATGTAACACCCTCAACATACCCTTGATCTTCTCCATATTTACTAGTCATGTCACTCCCAAAAATTATAAAATAGGCCCCCATTTTTTACATGAAAGGATGGAGGGGAGGAAGAAGAGAAGAGCTCTTAGCCTTGAAGCATCTTGGAGCTCCACCCCAGCAACATGGCCAACGAATCTGTGCCACCAGATGGCTGCTGTTAGACCTCTTCCTTACCATCGTCATTAAATCTCCATTTAGAAGCCATTACCGGGCCTTCTTCCAACCATCGCCGTTGACTACGGTCATTCCAACCACATTCCCCCTACTACAGTTCTTCCGACCACCATCGCCCACAACTATGGTTCTTCCTACCACCGTCACCTGACTACAGTTCTTCCGATTATCGTCAGCTGACTATGGTTCTTCCGAGCATCGCTGCCCGCCAATTGTAGTCCTTCTGACTGTCGTTGCCCGACTACAGTCTTTCTAACCACCGCGCTCTAATATGGTCCTTCTAACCTCCATTGCTCGACTACGATCCTTTCGATCGCCATCGCATGTTTGCGACGATCCTTCCAACCTCTATCACCCAAATACAATCCTATCAAACAAGTAGGATAATAACTCTTGAGAACGACTATCATTTTATTCTCCAACAATGCAATATGTTATTTATGATATATATTTATTTTATTGAGCTAACACCCTCCTTTGAGGTGGAATATTATTTATAATCAACCACCAACACTAAAGAATTCATTTCGAGTTTGCAAAATCCCGTGCTTTTTCTCCCTTTTTAAGAGCTTCTAAGTAAAAAGTCTGGTCTTATGATTACTGCATCCTTTTTTTTATCTTTTTATGTGCTGAATCTTCATACAAAATTAAAATGCTAAACTATACATATTTTTATAACCGTGAATATTTTAGAACGTAACAAAACCAATAATATTTTAATCACTATATCTTGACACAATTTCCTCTCATTGTTTCCTACGTATTAAGTTGTTAGTGCTGCTACTTCTTCGCTTGTTTTGCTCTGACTGAAAGTCAAAATAACAATAAAATATCGAATATAATTTATTTGCATTTTTATTCAAATTAAACTAATAAAAAATAATTCATCGGATCTGGCGAGTGACTCGTGGAAGTACACAAGAACATGCAGATGACAGTTTCTAAGCATAATTTATCTTATAATTAATTAAGCTATAAGTACATAAACATATGAGACAACTGAAGACCCAAGGCATTGACCCCATCGAGCACGGGTCTCCACTCTCCACTGTGCAGGCATCGGTCCAAATCTTTGACTATTGGAAAATGGATTTATATAATATATAATTTCCTCAGTAATTTGAGTTGTGGGGTTAGTCGGTCTATGCGGTTGGGAATTCATTTTTGAATCCTCTTGAGCAACAAAGTCTCTTAAATAGGATTCAATTAAATGCGAGCTAAGAGATTATTGAGATACTTCACAAACAAACAAATAAAAAAAACTCTGCAGCCAACCTTAATTGTTGGTTAAAAATTCGGTCTATCAATTAAACATTTACAATTTAAAATTTAAAATTTATGTGATGTATTTGTAAAATTACATTAATTCAATGCAACAAAAAAGCACCTCTATTTGAACCCATAAATCATCAAAGCTTCATCACACTAGGTGAGGTCAACAAAACAATTAAATTCTCATTTAAATCTAATTAAAAAAAATTTCTAAAACTTTTTTAACAAAATCTTTTTATGTCTGGTTCCATCTTTCTTAACATATATTAGATTTCATAAATCAGATTTCCGAAGGCAAGCATTTTATGATACCAAATAATCTAAAACTACTCTATAATCTTATCCGGCAATGGAGCTGCTTAAATCTTTTGTACGTATATACTCCTTTCATATTGTAAATCTAAGTATAAAATAACTCATTCATTTGAGCATCTCCACACTTACTCAATTTGTATCTATATGAGTATATTATTATTTTTTTTCAAAATCCACACAACCTGGCGGTCCATCCGTCTGTTATTTAATAAATTTAAATAAAATTTGCATTCAAAATTTTTTACCTACCTATCTAAGATAGCCACAAATTTAAAATGTGATCATCCCAACTTTTCACAACATCCACTAATAAATAAAAATATAATAACGTTAAAAAAGCGAAAAGCAGAAAACCGGAATTCAGAACCCGGCTGAATTAGGAGCTGAACCGCCACTAGAATCCCGGTTCCTCCTCGGGCGAGCCACCAGCGTCTCCGACGAAGCACTCCTTTCCTCCTCCTCCTCCGACGTCGGCCAAAAACTCCTCGCCACATCTTTATCACTCTCATCTCCCCTTATTACCCTAAGCGTCATCCTCGCCATCTCCCTCTTCTCGTTTTCCAAACACTCCGCCGCTTTCTCGATCACCTCCTCCGCCCCTGCCTTCCTTGCTATTCCTCTAAATCTAAATCCTCCCATACTCATTCCGTACAGCATCGTCACCACCATCTCCTTTTCGTCTTGCTCCTCTTCTTTACTCAAGAACGCCACCGCCGCCTCTACGGCCCCACCATCCAGCATCGCCGTCTTCCCTTCCTTGCTCTCCACCATCCCCGCCATCACTCTCTTCGCCAGGATTCTCAACTCCCTTTCCTCCCCCTTCGCCACCGCTATTAACCCCTTCACCGCCCCTGCAATCTTCGCAATCTTCGCCATGTTCATCTCCGCCAAACCTAAATAGTGCAGGGCCATTCCTGCCTCCAGCCTCGCTCGCAAATTCTCATTAGAATCGCAAAAGAGGCGCAGCAGCGGCGGCACTGCTCCAAGAACCCCAATCGCCGTCCTGTTCTGTTCTTCCAAGGACAGGCTGAACAAAGCGCCCGCCGCGTTCTCTCTTGAAGAAGACTGTAGCGCGTCGACTATAGCTGGGACTGCACCCGAGCGGACGATGCTGATCTTGTTAACCGGCTCGAGGGAGAGGTTGACGATGATGGCGAGGGCGCTAGATTTGACGGAGGGGTAGCGGGAGAGAAGTAGGCCACGGAGCGCACTGAGAAGGCGGGGGCTTCCGAGGGCAACGCGCCGGGAGGCAGACTCTCTCGTAGCTTCGAGGAGCGAATTTAGTGCGGTCTCCTGTTCCTGGATTTGGGCGTACTTCAGTTTGACCAAGATATTTTCTTCGAGCGGATCCGCGGGGAGAGGGGTTTCCGGGGTTTCTAATTTTGTGGTTTTGGGAGCGATGATTTCGGAAGACGAAGATGAGGATGAGGAGTGGTCGGAGGAAGAGGAGGAGGAGGAGGTGATGGGGGAGCTGTTTTCGTTGGGTAATTCATTCGAACAGTTTGTCTGCGGCTTGAAATTCGAGGAGGAAAGAAAGCGGTTGGCAACGTCAGAAGATAGGGGGGTGGGACGGGGTATGCCGGCGATGTCACACCAGCGAAGAATGGCTGAGCGGAGGGCGGAGTTGGGTATGAGAATCAGGGAAGAAGATAGATCGAGCGAAAGCGAAGGAGGGGAGACGGCGAGGTCTCGACAAACTTCGATGCAGGCGCGCTCGAATGTCTCGCCAGAAGGTATGATGACGGGGTCCGCCATGAGAGCGCCGGATATGGGGCAGAGGAACTCCGGAGGCGGATCCGTCGATTTAACGGCGGTAGGCGGCGTCGGTGGAGATGGCGTCGGGATGGAGGAGGAGGAGCGGCGGAAGTGGAACTTGAATCGATCACGAACGAGACCCATGGCTTCTCCTTCCCGAGTATATCTTCTTTATTTATTATGCGAGCCAGAAAGAAAGCTTAGCATTTAAGTTAGTATTCTGGAAAATGGAAATTTTGCAGCCACTCTTCTGGAATGTTACATCGACAGTGGGCGTCTTCCAGCATTTGCATTAAGGCTAGGTTTGATATGTTTTTTTTTTGTTTTTTTTGCCCTTCTTTTCTGTTTTTTAAAATAAAATTTTAATTTTTAACTATAAAATTATTTTAATAAGTTATAAAAAACTATCTCAAATAAAATAAATTTAAAAATTAATAAAAAAACTGTCTCAAATAAAATATAAATTATTTTTAGAAATTTTTATGTGCATAACACTTAAAACAATTATATTTACTTATCTAACACCTAAATATGATATTTACATACCTACCATCTAAAAACACTCACTTTCATCTAAAAATTACCACTCCATCAATAGCCAATCCCGACTATGCCTTTCGCGCGTCAAATTTCTTCTTCTTCGTCACTAGAGATCGAGATCGTCGTATTTTTGTCTACTCCATACCTTCTTTGCCATCGAGATGAAAGTCTAAATCAGAGCTAACAACTAAGGTAACAAAGTCTATTTCACGTTTTGCTCGCAGATTTCATTGCCCTTTATACAGATAGAGAGTCACCATCTTCCTTTTTTTGGTTTTTCGACATGAGACATCTTCTCAAATTCTGCTGACAGGATTTTCATAAGTCCTACATAAATTCTGTATCCAAACATGACCAGTCTGAAAATCTAAATCGGAGCAACTTTCACTTAAGTCAAATTCGGACAACTGTCCACCTTAATTTGCACTGCCCTTGCCAAGTCAAATCAATTGCCCTACGATTGAATTAATGCTAATTTTATCCTCAAATCTCTTCTTAAAACAATAAACATGGCTGCTGCAGCACTGATGGCGGAGGAGAATATCGAAGCAATGATCTTGAGGATCGAGCACAAGTCAAAGAAAATTGAGAATTTGCTCAAGTATGTAGTTAAGTGAATCGAAAAGCTAGCCCCAATGACCAATGCAATTTTATATTATTTTTTTCCAATTTCTAGATTGGTTTTCAACTAAAAGCATGTTGTTCTTAAAAATGCTCATATCAAAGCCATTTGAGGCGCTGAAGATGGCTTTGGAGGTGTCTCCAATAAATACCAAGTATCAGCGGTGCTGGGTTGTCGTTACCTCTTCTAGTTTTTTAGAAATGATCAGATCAAAGCTCTAATGCGTGAAGAAAGCTGTGGACCTCCGAAAGGACACCGCCGCGGTTGCAGGATTGCAGAGGGGTATACGACCGCACCTACCCCGTGGGATAGAGATGATCGCGGGCCTCCGCGCTCCTCGCAAATGGGCCGATGGAAGGGCAGATTGGACCATACATACGATTAACCATGGAGGATAGTGGCTCTCACCTACGCACCTTGATGGATAATAATATGCATGGCCTGATCATAGTCACGAGTTTCCCCCACCTGATACATTAGCTCAGATGTGATTTAGTAGATGTGGAATTCAGTTTTCTAGGGGCGCAAGCCCCTGTGGTTAATAACATCTCAGGCCAGAGCCCAAGAAGACTCTCGATTAAGGTTCATACATTATTCTTTTCACAAATGGGATTGGCACATAGGGCTAAGACTAGGAAGTCCTATTTAAAAGGAAAGAAATGGTTCAAAGGGCTTAGTCATTATGCAGGGTTCATACCAGCATTCGGAGGGACTATGGTACTAAAGAAGAAACTAGAGAAAAGAAAGTCAAGCACTCGACACAATTTTCATCTTGGCCGATGCATTTATGGTCATCATCCTGGCCGATACACTAGATCGTCCCGGACGATCCACGTGTTAGTACGTTTAAATCCTTAAAATCGGCCCCGGATGATCCATTATTGGACAATCGTCCTGGCCGATCCACTGTTCGTCCTAGACAATACACATGGCACAGATTTAAAATGTTTTAACTTCAGCCGGTACAATCAATTATTGTGCATCGTCCTGGACGATACACCTAATCGGCCCGGACGATATGCTTTTTCAACGATCATCCGGCTTGACTCCTCGGGATGATCGCTTATGTCTAATCATCCTGGTCGGTATCTGATCGGCCCGGACGATCGGATCACCTTTTTGATGAATTGGTCTGTACGCAATAATTGAACCAAATCGTCCTGAACGATTCTGTGATCGTCCTAGACGATATGGCCGTTTCTTTAAATACAGGCCATTCCAGCCATTGTTTTTACCTCAAAGCTTCTTATTATCTCATTTTTACTTACTGATTTCTTACTATGCCTAGTGGAAAGTGAGTCCGACAGGCTTGTGGAAGTTCCTCGAGGGTCACTCTGGACCCTCGATTCAGGGAAGTAGAGGATCAAGCAGCTTACCATCGTTACAAAGAATGTTGCATCACTCTTTCCAGAACCATCAGTCATGTCCACCTTTCGTATCCGGTAATGGATCTCTTTGCTCACACTTTTCTCTGTTTCATTCTTACCCTCGCTGTCCCTTTTTCCTCAGAACTTTTGTTAGAATTTTATGCAAATCTTCGTATAAATTCTACTTTCACAGCCCTGACCTCCTATGTGAATCGACGTCCGGTCGAGATCACATATCAGGACTGTGCTGAACTATTGCAGCTATCCACCACCAGGGATAAGTTGCATATAATTATCTCAGATCTTGATTTTTACTTGTCCACGACAAATCATTTTCTTCGCCAGACCAACACACCCTTTCATGTTGGAGAGACTAACTCTTTAGTCAAAGATGCTAGGATAATTTAGCATGTCCTTCACACCTCCGTTATTCCAAAAGCTAGGGACCGAGTCCACATCACTCCTCTACTTTATCTAACTACCTTTTACATCATCACCCGGAGAGAGTTTAATGCTACTGACTTGATTTTTTGATACATTGATCATTTAACAACTATTCGCGATCCAGGCCATAGGAGGAAACCCAACCTTGCTTTAGGACATCTCATAGCCTATATTCTTGAAACAAAATACAATCTTCAATATCCTGCTTGTCACGACCTTCAGACTCCTTGCTACTCAAATAGCTCTTTCAATATCCTTCACAGTACTCGTCTCCACTCAGGGGATGGGGAACCTCAGGGGGCTGAGGCGGAGGAGGCTCCCGCTCCCGTTCCTGAACCTGCTCCTCTCCACCAGCACTCGCAGTTTGATCAGTTAATGGAGAGATTTGATCGATGGGAGACCCGATTCGACACTTATGTTACTGCACAGGAGCAGCAATATTCTGAGGACATTGCCTGCTACGAGCAGCACCGCGCGTAGGACTTAGCCCGTTTTGACAGCTATATTACTCACCAGCAGCAGCAGCACGACCAAGACATAGCCTGGTTCAATGTTCAGTTTACTAAGCTAGCTAGCTACTTTCAGCAGGCTCCACCACCTCCAGCTCTATCTGATGATCAGGATCCCTCATTTCTATAGTTTTAGTTTCTATTTTCTGTAGATTGCTTTATTTTTATGTATTGTGTTTTTAGTTGTTTTAGTTTTCTCATCCTTTTTGAGATGTCAAAAGGGGGAGTAGTATGTTTGTACTTGCTCTTGTAGTATGTTTGTACTTGTTCTGTTCGAAAATTTTAAAGCTTGTTTAGTTTTGCATTACTGTTTTACAATTGATTATCGATATATTTGTCATCATAAAAAAGGGAGAGATTGTTACAAACATATTTTTTGGATTATGATTTTGATGATAGCAAACAAATCTTGTTTCACTACGACTACCTTTTTCTACTGACTTTTTAGGACTCAAAGATCGGACGGAAATCAAAATCAGCTCAAGTCTGGGTAAATTAGGGTTGAGTTAGTATGCAAATTTCTTTTTTCTTTCTTGAGTCAATTATAATTACTTAAAGTGATTGATGTTAAGTAACCCTACACACACACTTGAGAGATTTAGAACTTGTGTTTTTATTCACATCATCTTGGACGATATTTATATCGTCCTGGACAATCGAGTTCAAAACAGAAGATCTAATCACTATTTTTTAGTTAAGGCAACCGTAATTAACTGATCGGCCTGGACGATACATGTATCGGCCAGGACGATACATGTATAAGCCAGGACGATATGCTCAAAATAGAAAGAGATAGCCGCCATGATCTATTTAGGTGTTTTGTATTTTTGAAAATCGGCCAGGATGATTCTTTGATTGGTCTGGACGATATTGTATAATTGTGCCTAAATTGATCCGACAATCATTGGAGTAATTAAGGATGATTGATACGATCACATCGTCCTGGACGATTGCAAGATTGGCCTGGATGATCCATTCAAAAACCCTTGGTTGCTTCTAGATGATAAATATCAGCCAGTACAAATTCAGAGCGATGCTCTGGCCGATTTGGATCAGACAGCTCAAATTCAGGGTGATGCTCTGGACGATTTTCCTTTAATTTGAACTGATCGGCCGAGACGATCGTGATATCGTCCGGGATGATCAAGCAAATTTTCTATCGTCCAATTTACATTCAGGGCGATGCTCTGGCCGATCTTATGAGATTTGTACTGATCGGCCATAATGATTTACATATCGTCCTGGATGATAAAGTCGGCAACTTGCAGTTAATGAGCTCCTTCGAAGCTGTTCTATTTAAGAGCTTTTGTTCAACATTTTTGAATATGCTTGGTTGTTGTCTTGACCTGAGAAAACCTAAAGGAGATAGAGAGAGAGGGAGAGAGAGAGAGGATCTTGTGAGGGGGAGCTTGTGAGGGGGTTCATAAGGGTTGCTCCAAGCATTGTTCAACTTCTTCTTCCCTAGAGTCTCTTATCCTTGGAAGGGTTGGGAGAGGTAAGTTTCAACAAGTGATCGTGGTTCTCTGCCTGCTTCAGGAGGAAGCAAAAGGAGTTGGCTTCTCTACCTTGTCGGCTGTGGCAAAAAGGAGATGTTTTTGTAAGAGCTTCTTCGCCTAGCTGTGGGGGCTAAAGGAGATTCATGTTGGTAGTGCAATACTCGGAGGGCACCTTCGGGGAGTGAATGTAGGTCAAGTTGACCAAACCACTATAAGCCCTTGTGTTCTTTTTTACTGCTTCCACACTTTAATTTTCCGCATTTGTTTTTCCGTGGTGATTTTGGTTTGTGATAATCGTTCTTTTGGTTTTAAAGAATTTTTAAAATACCAATTCACCCCCCTCTTGGTTAGCCTCGAGACTAGTTCGTAGGGCCTAACATCCCTAACGAACTTTCACCCGATATATGTGCCTGCAGTAGAGTTCCTACCCAGTATATATGCCTGTAGTAGGATAAAGTAAAAGCACTCAACATAATCACCAGGCGTATATAACTGCAATGATATGAAGAGGAAAGAGTGGTGAGGAATGCCTCCTAGGGACTTTGTCGGGCTCTCTCAACTAGAAGGCCTGATGTCCACCTGATGCATATGCCTACAGTAGGACAAAAAAAAATCACCTCTGCCCGGTGTATGTGCCTGCAGCAGAGTTTCTACCCGGCACATATGCCTGCAGTAGGATAGAGTAAAAGCAATCATCAACACAATTACCCGGTGCATATGCCTACAATGATATGAAGAGGAAAGAGTGGTGAGGAATGCCTCACAGGAACTCTGTCGGGCTCTCTCAACCAGAAAATCTAATGTCCACCGGGCGCATATTCCTATAGTAGGACAAAAGGAAAAAGTCACATTTGCCCGATGTATGTGCCTGCAGCAGAGTCCTTACCTGACGCATATGCTTATAGTAGAGTCCCTACCTGGCGCATATGCCTACAGTAGGATAAAGATAAAGTACTCAACAAAATCACCCAGTGTATATGCTTGCAATGATGTGAAGAGGAAAGAGTAGTGAGGATTGCCTCCGAGGGATTCTGTCGGGCTCTCTCAAACAGAAAACCTAATATCCACCCGATTTATGTGCCTGCAGTAGGACAAAAGGGAACCTCTACCTAGTGTATGTGCTTGCGATAGGGTCTCTACTTGGCAAATATGCCAAAAGTAGTATAAAGAAAGAATGTTCAACACAATCACTCGGCGCATATGCTTGTAATGATGTGAAGAGGAAAGAGTGATGAGGAATGCCTTCCAGGGGCTTTGTTAGGCTCTCTCAACCAGGTAAGTAAAGCCAATTACCCATCTGTTGGTTTCAAAATAGTATGGTAGTTGTAAGTCATGTCATCCTCGACCTGTCACATATTTGTGTAGGGATGTGAGGAAGAAAGAAAAGATATATGAAAGAATTTCAAGGGTAGAGTTATTTGAGAAATCCCAAGCTAATATTTTGGTAACCACATGGTAGAGGAAAAATCGTCATGGCTATAAGTATCCAAATGCCATCAGGACCTCTTAAGGAAACCTAACCCTACATAAAAGGGGAGGAAGATATCAGGATGACATCTTACAAGAAAGCTAGAGGAGATAAACCCACAGTAGAGTGTGTAGAGGGGCAGTCTTATTCCAAGGGAGTCAAAAGAATTGAAGTAGCGAGGGGGCACCTCTACTACGGAAAGTAGGACTAAGTATAGTATAAATAATCATCAAGAAAGCTACAGTGGTAAATCCATACTAACTGATGGGGACCCTGTAAGAAGTAGAAGTAACATCAACACATCTAAAAGTCCTCTTCAACAACTAGGAGTTAGGTCTCAATGGAGAAATAAGTGGGAGAAGGAAAACGAAGAGCTGACTTTCTGCTAGAAAATCAAAACTCAAGAAGAGGTGACAGTAGCACCTAGGGTATGATGCTCTATATCACCGACTGGGAAAAAGAGGACTGAAGTAGCGAGGAAACACACTCGCCACTAAAGAAAACAATTCAGAATAAAACAAATAATCATCTGAAGCTCACATTGGTAATACTCACACAAATTAGTAGGACCATATGGAAAGGGAAGTGACCCTGACACATTCATAAGATTATTCTGACAACTAGGCCTAGTATATGAATGGTAGGATAGGTTACAAAAAGAAGCAGGAGAACTGATCTTCTGCTAGAAAATCAAAGTTCCCAAAGTAGTGATGTTAACATTCAAGACATGATATATTACATCACAACCAGGAAAACATCTCTAAGTAGCAAAGGGGACACACTCACTACTTGAGGATAGTAATTATGAATAGGATGATAAACATCAAAAGGTCACTGGGGTAACACCTACCCAAACCAGGTAGGATCCTGTGAGGAGAAAAAAGAAACGTTACCACACCCATAAGACTATTATAGCAGCTAAGAGTGGTGTATGAATGGTGAAGTAGGTCGAAAAACATGCTAAAGAGCTGATCTTCTGCCAAAAAATCAAAGCTCCAGAGAATATGATGCTAACATCTGAGAAAAGATGTATTATATCACAACTAAAGAAAATAACTCTAGGTAGTAAGGGAACATACTCACTACCTGAGAATAGTAACCACGAGTGAAATTAACAATCAATAAAAAGTCACAATGGTAACACCTACCCTAGTTGGGTAGGACCCTGTGAGGAGTGAAAGCAACCCTAGCGCATCCATAGGAGTACTTTGGCAGCTCAGAGCAACGTATAAATGGGAGAGTGGGTTGCCAAAAAGTAGAAAAAAGGGCGGATCTTTCTTTAAAAAAATCCAAGCCAAGTAAAGAAGTAATGACAGCATTTGAGACAAAATGCACTATATCAAAACTAAGAACAATTAAAATTATGAAGGGTCATAACCAAATAAGTGATGATCCCTCATCGAAGCAATCTCCAAGGTGCTTAAAAGGAGGAGAAAGGAGAAGAACTTTAGGGAACTTATGCTCTTAGAGAGTATTATCGGGTTCCTCCTATGACATGGGCAAATGATTTTGCTCTACTAAGAGCTTCCCTCTTTTTTATCATATGTATGTTGACCTCATTTATGTATGAGGTCATTGAGACCCTTCCAAACTCCAGATCAATCCAGATCCTAGGATCCACTCTAGACCTTAGGATTCTTCCTAATCAGCCTAGACCCTAGGATTCTTCTAGATCCAGACTTTAGGTTTTATTCTAGAGCTTAGGATCCTTCTAGACTTAGGACCTTAGGGTCTATTCTAGATTCTAGGATTCTTTCATACTCTAGATCCTAAGACCTTTCTAGATTCCAAACCCTAAGGCCTATCTGGATCCCAGAACCCTTCTAGATCCTAGATCTTAGAATCCCTCTGGATTCTAGGATCAATCCAAATTCAAATCAAACCATACTTTTAATCAATTCAAATCCCAGATCAATTCAAGCTTCAAATCCATTCAAACCTTCACTCAGTCCAATTGAAAATTCAAACTTCAATCTAGACTTTGATCCTACCTTTGATCTAAGCTTTGACCCCATCCAATCACTAATAATCACCACATGATTGTAAATAATTTGGATATTTCAATATTAATCATTCAAACTTGAAATCCATTCCAAATCCAAAAATCCAGACTCAAATCCAAAATCCTAAAGGCCTTGTCATAAAGACCTTTTTTAAAGAATTTTCAAACATTTCAAAACCCAGTCAAACGGCCTCTGATTCAGGGTCTACCACTTACAAAGTGATAAGACATGTCTCTAGAGGCTGCCCTCCAATTTTGAGCCCATTCTGAGGTCTCTAATCCTATAATTTGAATTAAAATCCAAAGGCTATAAAACCTTCAAATATTTACAGCCCATGCCATTGAACCTAACCCCTTGATGATTTTGACTTTGGAGCCCTTATCAAAGCCTCCAATCACTTCCAGACTCTTAATTTTAACCCACTGAGCAGTAAACTGCATTTTTCAGAACCATTTTTGACCCTAGTTGACCAATGGGCCAAAATTGACTAAAATACCCCTATGGGACTCAAATAGGCTTTTCAAACCAATTGAACTCTGAATTGAATGCAATCACTTGCAACAAATTTCAAATATCAAATCAAACCTATTCGACCCATTTCCAGGACCTGGGTCAATCTGGTTGACCAAGTCAACACAGTTGACCTAAAAGGCCCTTTAAGGGTCCATATAGGTGTTTTGACCTATATGACTTCTCTAGGCCATGGAACCACTCCCATTGGTCTTGAAATGTCATTTCAAATCTGTTGAGCCCAAACCCAGACCCTAAGTCAACCTGGTTGACCAAGTCAACCCAGGTTGACCAAAAGGGTCTTTAAGGGTTCAAATAGGGATTTTGACTGAGTTGACCTTTCCAGACATGGGGACCACCTCCAGTGGTCTCCAAATATTATTCCAAATTTGTCCAGCCCAAACTCACCCCTTAGGTCAACCTGGTTGACTTAGTCAACTTAGGTTGACCCATTAACTCTTAAGGGGTCTAAATGGGTCAAATTGACCCATTTGAGCCTTTCAACCCTTATTACCTATTCAAATCAATTCTTGGATAAGACTCAAGTGTCATTTGACACTTGGTCAACTCAACCCAACTTGAGTTGACCAAGTCAATCCTCAATCCTTGGTGGCATTGGTTCCTATTTTCCCTATCTTTGACTTTTGACCTTCAACCAAACTATCCTAAATGACCTCTCACCTCCCCTAATGCCACATCACCAGCTTTGACTTTGTTGACTGGTCAAACCAAGTCAACAAAGCCTTAAACACCTCTTTGAAATGGTCAAACCCTCTCCTTTGATTTCAAACCCATTTCCTTTAGGCTTGGGAGCTTTCCCATTGACTGCCCCTACTCCCCCATGCCACCTCAGCTTCCCTTGACCCGTTGACTGGTCAATACAGTCAAACCTAGAGCTTAAAACCTTTCCAAAATGTCCTAATCAGCTTTTAGCCACTTTCCCTTGATTTAAGCTGCATTAGGCTGACCCTTTAACGTCCTAAAGCTCTCTAATAGGCTCCCTAACCAAGCCCAGCCCTTGGTTTAGCCTTAAATGGCAGTGGTCCCCCCCATCTCCCAAAGCTAGCCAATGGTTGGAGGGCATTTCCCAGCCTTTCTCCCTGCCACCTGACGGCTTGGGACACTTGTCCCTCATCAGGTAGAGCCCCCTGATGCATCACAGCCATCCATTTGGCTTGGGATGTTTGAATAGGGAGAAATACCCTATTGAAGCCTAATTCGAAACCCTAGCTTCTCTCTCCACTCAAGCTCTCTCAAACCCAGTCCCCTGTTCCATTGAGCTCCCCAGACATCTCTCAACACTCTCCCACCAAAATCTCTCCGATCAAAGGCCTTTTCTGGCGAGATCCCGACGATCCTAGCCTAAATTCGTTCAAGAGGATCTAGCAATCGATCCAGGAGTTTTCGAGTCGTGGAATCTTCTACAAAAAGGAGCGTGGACAGTCTACAAGTGCAACAAATCCATAAACGGTTTAATCCGTCCACAAATTAAAGTGAAAAACCTAACCCTAGTCTAGGGCACTTAAGTTAAATAACGTTTAATTTAATAAATATTACGCTAAGAAATTAATTCCCCATAATTTCTGTTCATTTACTTAATTTATATTTAAATTTTCAAAGTATTTCATTGTCTGGATAGCCTGAACGAGCCAAAAAACTCCTTCTAGGGCGTTCTTGCGGCTTCGTCCAGGCATCCCGATCTTGGACCGTTGATCACTCGATCAACGGTCAAGATCAAGGATTTCCGCGGGTTTGATCCTCCAGTGTATTTGATCTTCGTTCAGTCAGCCGCCCGACTCCATCTGGACCATCTGTTTGAAACCGCGAGATCAAATACCACCGTCCGATCTTCCTCTTTGAAATCAGATCATGGGATCTGATATGGGCCTTTGATCTTGAACCGCGGGTGATCCAACGGCTGCAAAGAGCCGCTTACGTGGATAAGTTAATTCCGCGTGGGCCCACCGCCATTTCGATCACGCGGCAATGATTTGCGGCGACGCCAATCATTGCCAATGATTGGGCGCCGCCACCGTGGTTTGATCAACCCAATCAAAGGCTGCCGCATGTCATCCAGCCGCCAGAGCGATTTAAAGTTATTTTAATTGATTTAGAATTTCTATTTAAACTCATGTATCTTCAAATAATTTTTTAAAATCCATTTCAAATCCAAAAAATCTATGTAATATATCAAATTGCTCAGATTTTTAAGCCCTTTAATTTAAAAATAGAATCATTTAAAAATATTTTATATATTTTGAGCAATTTTAAATAATGATTATTTAAATATTTTAATTATTATTTAATTAAAATAAGTCTAAATGCTTTCAAAATTTTAAGAAGAATATTTTTAGTCTATTTTGAGCTTCCAGAAAAATTTTCAAAATTATTTAATTAAATTTTGATATTAATTTGAATTATGTCAGTATTTTAGTAGTTTATTAATATTTAATTAAATCTTGAATTTTTTTTTTCTTTTGAAAATTAAAAACTTATTATCTTAATAAAGTTAAAATCAGTGGATCTCCCAACCTTTCATAAATTATTTTTAATAATTTTTGGAATTATTTTAATTTAATATATATATATTTATATGTATGGTTATATATATATATATATATATATATATATATATATATATATACTTTAAAACAATTTTGAAATCATACATATATGTAAATCTTTAAACTTGGGAGATCTCCCTTGAAGCTTTAAATATAGATTGAGCTTGTTTGAATGGAAATCATGGGGAGTGATTAGTGCATAGTTGTGCTTCAACTATTCACTAATCAAGATTTAAGTTAAGTTGATTATGTTAGTTCTTGCATGCTTAAGGTGCACACACCATTTAGATTTAGGCTCTCCTAGATTTAGGATTTACTTGGTGTGATTGCATATCGTTTATGTTAAGTCAAGGGTTAGCAAGACTCTGATTTGAACCTAATTAACTTAGTGACATCATTAAGGACAACAATTAACGACCCTTGCTAGAAAATTTAGAATATTTCCAATAATTAGGATTCACTTCCTCTTGAGTTGAAATTTTAAACACTTGAACTTAGTGATATGTACAGCCACCAGGAAAAGTTTCACTGATTTTTGAAACCATTAAGACACTTAATTAATTTTCTAAGTCTTAAACCCTTAATTAGCCCTTAAACCTTCCAGAAAATGTAATAAATCCATTTTAAACCCAAAAAATATGTATAACCTCTCTAACTGACCAGTTTTGAATCCTCAACCCATGAAAAATTAAACAAAAATTATTTGACAGCAATCTAAGCCTTAATTTAATTTTAATTGAAATTGAATATTTAATTAATATAATTAATTAAAAAATATTAAAAATTCCAAAAATTTCCCAAACACTTGGGAATCTCTCCTTAGGTCATTCTTGACCTTTGGAGAAGATTTCAAGAAGTTGGGATCTCATTTGGAGTACAATCACAGAAGGGCCCTTTAATTAAAGAGTTTTAAAAATTCTTTAAACACCTCAAATTTCAAACCTTCATAACTAATTCAAGAAAAATCCAAATTGATCAAACTCACTTGCATTCAACCCCTAATAATGTCTAATATTTTTTTAAAATATTAAATTCCAGAAATCTGTAATATTTCAAAAAGTCAACAAATCGGTCAACTCTAGGTCAAAACTAGTTCAAAACTTCAAACCTTTGTAATAAAATGTAGAGAAATCTGATTTCAACGTATTTACCTTCTAACTGATCGTAGTAAGGTCTAGTATTTTAATAAAATACAAACATTCCAGAATTTGAGCTTAATTAAAAATTCAACTTTTGACCCTTTAATTAAATGATTAAAATATTCAAAAAATTCATAAAACTCAAAATCACTCTAAAACTCCAGAAAATGTTAGCTTAATGTTTAAAACACTCAACAAACCTTTTTAAACACAACAACCATTTTAAAGATGAAGTTTATTGGTTGGACTACTCCGGGCTGCGGGGCTAAGTGTCCTAAGGAGGTTGGTTCCTCGAGCCTGGTGGCACAACGCCACGAATGGATTCCAAGGGATATTAAATCTTAAAAATAGATTAATTATTAATTATCCAACCTTTTAAAACCTCTAATTCAACTACATTAATTTGGTTTATCGGCTGGACTACTCCGGGCTGCGGGGCTAAGTGTCCTAAGGAGGCTGGTTCCTCGAGCCTGGTGGCACAACGCCACGAATCAGTTAATGACAAATTTAAATTAATCAAACTTTAAAAATCAGTAACCAAACATTTCTAATAAAATTTATTAATTCTTAAGCCTTAATCAACCTATAATATTTAATTATACCGGATACCACTGGGTAACCCAGGCCTACGAGGCTATTAACTTAGCCCCAAGGAAGGTGAAATAAACTTCACGGCCTCAGTGTGAAACAAAGGTGATATCCAATAAATAACTAAATAAATCTTAAAATTAACCTCAAGCTATTAATACTTGAACTCAAACTTAAATCCTTTAAATCTTTCAACAAATCGAACCTTAGATAACTTTAACTAATAATCCTAATTAGGACACATCAAAACCACACGACCTACCTCACACACTTTAGATGATTTGCTAGGATCACCGACTCTAGTTTTAGGATAGGTCGGTATTTTACTTTCTGTAGTTGTGTGCCTAGTTTTCGAGTTTTTACTGCATGCTGTTTGCTAGTGTAGAACTGATGTGTTTATTTACTTACTTCCTGCATTCTGTGATTGATTGTACGTTAGATTTACCCTTAAGTTAGGAGCGAATTATACTTGTGCAATCTTATGCAGGTGGCCATACTCATACAAGGAGCTGAAATTAAAGGGGGCAGTTAATAAAAAAATATATATACTCTTTGCACAGGTACCTGCCGCGCTTAAGACCCCCTTTAAATAAAAAAGAGCATGGCCAAGTGTGGCTAAAAAAAAATTGCATTTCAATTTTTCATATTATAACTGCTTGGGAATAACTACATCTTATTTATTAACTACTTAGGATAACCCTGTAGGTGAGTCTAGATTTTATTTTCAAATAAATGTAATTTGTGTAATTATTAAGTGTTGTGAAAGTCAGCTTTGAGTTGGGATATATAGGTCCAAAGCTTGGACTCCGAAGAGAAAAGGATGCCCCTAAGGGGAGTAGACATTTTCTATTTGGAGATCCAAATTTGGGCCACACTCCTCCCTACCCAAAGAGGAAAGAGTGGCCTTCCCCTTAAAGGAAGTGCCCTCTTATCCATTTGGGTAGTCAAGTACGAAGAATCAAAGGAGCTTGAAGCAAAAAGAGCTCGAAGAAGAACAAGACTGAAGATTTGAAGATTGAGAATATCCCACTCAAAACTACTTGCGTCATTACTAGGTTTAGAATTCGGGTTGTTGTCAGTGGTGCCCGGCCACTTTACTTTCTGTAAAATTCTGGTTTGTAATAAGCAAGACAACTTTGCCTATGGACATTTATTGATTAATTCATTTATATTTGATGTGTTGAAATGATTGCCTCTAGGATTGCCTGCTTTTCTTAGTTTTTTGGCGATTGTGTGCCGCTTTTGTTTTCGCCTGGATACGGGAGGCTCGTGAGGGTGTGAAAATTTTATACTCATAACTTTAAAAGTCTAAAATTTTAATGAGTCTAAACAACATAGAAAGATAACGAATCTAGGGAATTAGCCGGGGATCGACCCCGGGGTCGCATGCATATTTTTGCATTACTCTTTCCTTGCTTTAGACCCTTCCCCGCCTGCGGGTAGAGTCCGGATAGTCTGACCTATGAGGATGAGGTGCCGGACCTGGGGAAGTCCAGTCTTCTAAAAAAATTATTTTATAAGCATGTTTTTAAAATTTCAAGCATATTTGATTTGAGGTTGTTAACTAGCATGCATTGCATTAGAAACGAATTAAAAGAGTCAAAATTTAATTTCATCAGTTTTAGCATTTTGCATCCAACATAAGTCAAAGGGGCCAATTAGGAGAATCTCTAGATGTCGGCCCCAACTCTCTAAAACTTTAAATATAACGTCCCCACCACTCTTTCATAAAAGACCGGACTCATCTCTTTTAAATCGATTAGGTGGTTAGCTGGCTCCCCAATCCAGGCCGGGGTAAGTCCAGATCTTGCACTGCATTAGTTAGGATCGGACGACTGTGGTCCAGTGTCCAAAATAGATTTAGGATCTGGGGCAGATCTTTGATTATAAGACCCCAAATTTCGGGAATATAGTCCCAAATTTCTAATAAAATACTTAACTCTAATTAAAGCTTCATTTCAATCCTAAAATATAAAGCCCAACACTTAGATTAAGTTGGGACACTTCCGGATGGTTCTGGAATCTTAAAGTGTCCCCTACCTCTTCCCCTTTAACTCTGTTAATAACTGCTCAATTTTGATCAATTCTCTTTTGAGTTTCCAAAATTCATCTCTTTTTGATATCACTCATAGAAAATCTGACAAAATTTTGCCACTATTTTAATCGAGAGTTTTTGTAGGGGATTTTGTCTCCCTACGATGTAATTAACTACGAGGGCTTGCGCTCGTAAGAGATTTAGAACCACACACACCTGATTTTAAAATTAATTTTTCAAAGTTCAATTGGATTTCTTTAGGAAATCTTAAAATACTAGTGATCGTTATTATAACAATCAAAGAATTATCATCGAATAGTATTTTCTCCCTACGGGGAGATACAGTTTTCTTTGATAAGGCTTTGGATGTGAAATCAACAATCACACTTCTTGAATATTGTGGTTGGATATTCAGTAGAATCGCATTTTGACCCTTCGGGCCCATATGAAGTTCTCTTTAGCATCCGATCACGATATTCAAGATGAACTGCATAATTCTAAATCTGAATAGCGTTATGAAATTTTATTTTCACCTCTCGAGGTGAAATACTTTTTCTAACGAGATAATTTGATTTTAGAATTCAATTTTAAGTCCTAAAGAAAACTAATATTTTTAAAATATGTTTTCAAAATTCCACCAACAATGTATTTATTATATTTTATGTATTCTAAATCATAGATATAGATTACCTCGTACTATCAAAGGTCACACATAGTATAGGGAACATTCACCATATCTATGAGTTACTCCTAGTATGAGGACATCCTTTAATAATTGAAATACAAAGAGATGGAATTGTGAATGGCTTTAATAACCCAGGCCATGTTCGCCAGATAAACAAAATTGGGGAAAGAGATGTAACATGATCTTGTATGGAAGTGAACTATTAGTTTTGATAACCTAGACCACATTCAATTCATATGAATAAACTGGGGAGCATAATTATAGCAAAATTGAAATAAAAATCCAAAATCAGGATAAGGGATCAACATTACCACTCTTAACTAGCATAGGATGGTATGGACCCAATATCTTATTTCCAAAGAGTCTAAACTAACAACTTTGACATCCCTAATCACATTCAACTCATATAAATAGATTGGGAGCTACAACTATCAGGTTAGGATTGACAGGAGGAAGGAATTCCTATAGGGATAGTGGATCTCTATCATCAAACATAACAAATGTAGGTAGGTATGGACCCAATATCATATCTTAAACATAGACTTGAATAATTAGTTTTGATATCCCATACCATACTTGAGGTGACAAGTGAAACTAAGAGTGATAAAACCTATATGAACATTTTGGTTATATGGACCCAGTCAAAATTGATAAATGGGCACACACCCCAAAAGAGTTTAGTGTATCAACTCCATATAATCTCAAAAGAGCAGCAATTTAAATTTACTAACTCAATTGGAGCTCCATACCAACTAGATCATGCTATCTCTATATAAGTATATTATTTTTCTTGAATTAAAATTTAATTAAAAAATATATTTAAATTAGAAAATGAAATAAAATTTTCTCACATTTCTTGTACGAAAATATATTTCCATATCTGATAGGATATCATTGCATAATGATGAATTCAAAGTCATAGCTTTCAAACTCAAGTATCAAAAATATCAAAAGGATTCATGGATTTTTTGAGATTTAGAGATTTACTAGAAAGGGAAGTCATTTACTTTTTAATTTCGGGCTCAATTTATGTCACTTTCTCAATTTTGGTGCGCTTAGCACAATTTTTAATTATTTGATGCACTTTGTGCATCTTTCATTTTTGGCGCTCTTTATGCATCTTTTCATCTTTTATAATTGGCTTCCTTTCCAAATCTATAAAAGAAAACTTTTTCTCAGTTGTAAGATCATCTTCCAAATACAAAAGAAGAAAACTCACTCTCTCATGCAAGGAAGAAGGATCTACAAAACAAATATGATCCTATGATAAGAATGAATATCTTAATTGAGAGAATTATGAAGTTTATTCATCAGTATGCTAAAGTTGTCTATGAGGTAGAGATTTACAAGATAATGGAAAAAATTTTCAGTTCTAAACCTAATTTCAATTTGAAATAGATTTTAGTTCAAATAAAGAAATTACTCCACACATGGGACGAGATAGAGAGGTCATACACTTTCATGGATCATCACTATAAAGAGAGTAGAGATAGAAGAAGCAAGAGAGCCAAGTTAACTCAAAATCATCTTCTTTTTTTAATGATTAATCATTAATAAAAAGGAGAATAAAGTCCTTCAGCGTAAGTGCTAGAAGGGGCCTATCTTTTCTTCTGAGGTTATAACCATCTTTTCTCTTTTTTATATATAAATTTTTCTAGTACAAGTAAGAGCAGAAAAAGAAATGTGCTCATCTAGCACTATAATAGAAGAAGTAAAAGGAAAAATGGGTGCTAACAAAGAAACTGGAGTGGTAACTATCGACTTGGCCTGGGGAGACCTCCTCTCAACTGCCTCTGAACTCTGTACAAATTGCTCAATCATCTGCCAAGTCTTCTTGAAGAGTACTAACTGTCACTCTCCCTTAGAACTGCGAGGTGACCTGCTACTACTACCCTGACTATAACTCTGACTGTCACTATGGCTGGTATTGTGGCTGGGACTGAAGATCATGTGAACTATCTAAGTAGCCTTGCCTGGAGGCTACACTAAATCACTATCCTGAAGATGGATCTTCTCGCAGCCATCAGCCTCTCAACCTTATCATTGAACACGAAATAATCTTCAAGTGTATGCCCAATATGTCGGTGAAAGGGGCAATATAGTGGATGTTCTATTTGCCCTTCTTCATCCGTCTTTTTATTAAATGGGAATGTCAAGATATCTTTCTTAATGAGGAATTTAAATATCTTTCTTATATTTTCTCTTTTAAAGGGATGTTCCTTATTAAGTCTCTCATGTAAAGAGGGCTGATTCTCTGAGATCTTATAGGGAGGTCTGTACTGCTGAGTCTATGGTCGTGGTGGAGGTGAACTGCTCACGGGCTTCTTGCTCTTATTTGGTGGCCCATAGGTACTGTGTACCTCCCCTTTCCTAAGAGGAGGTGCCCCTGAAGATTCCTGACACTGAGGTCTATGCTGAGGTTGACTCTCAATCTTAGGAGGGACTGCATCGGGTATGCTGTCCTACGAACTCATCACTTTAGTTAAGAAATGTTGGAAGGTTCTTATACTAAAACCTTTTAGGTAAGGTGTTATAGGACCGTCTATATTTTATAGCAAAATCTCTACTACATACTGCTCTTATAATCTGGGAGACTCTCTCTAGGGCACTATCTAGTCACATCCAACTCTCCAGCTGTGACCCGGTGCTTTGCACTAATAAAAATCTAAACAAAAATTTGTTCCAATTTTATAAAGGTCTGGATTGAGTCGTTGGGGAGGTCGGCGTACCAAGCAAATGCCATCCCAACCAAACTACTGACAAATAACCTCAATATCAGGGCATCATTATGCCTATGTTGCAACATGTGGCCTGATACTAAACCACATGTTTTCTCAGGTTCCCAAACCCGTTGAAAACTTTGAAACATGGGGGAACAAAACCAGGAGGATAGGGCTCCCTCTCATACTCAGCAGGGTAAGGATGCCCTCTACTAACAGCCTCTCCAATCTTTCTGGAAGAAATCACCTGCTATACTTTCTAAGCTATCAAATTCTAAATCTGACCTGTTGACCACTGTGTTGTTGACTTTGGACTATTATAGGTGCTATAAGAACTGCCCTCTAGACCCTATTCACTCTCATAGGGTCTAGTGTTACTAGCGGTACTACTAGCTCATCTATGGATATGGATATGGTAGAGGTACCTAAGCCCCTCATCTGGGGTGTAGGCCCCAAAGCTTTCAACTAGGCAATCATCACTGCCATGGCCTTGACCATCTCAACCATCTGATCCTATAAGTGCAAAACTTTGGCATCCGTAGCTACTGATCTTGGAGATCCTCTTGTCTCGGGGTCTCCTTGCTCATCCTCGTCCTTGGGTTCTCTCTGCTTGTCCGAGTGACCTCGACGTGTAATCACACAGATTTGGTGTACTGATATGTCCTTATCAGACTCATCCCTGAGTGAGTCATTCTCTAAAAAGGCCCGGTGGAGTGCCTCTATATAAGGACTCATAGGAGAAGTGATTCTATGGGGGTCGGGAGCTAAAGCTGTCTCAACTTGATTTGGTGATCTATTGATGGAGCTACTACATGATCATCATAAGTCATCTGAACCGCCTCTGACTCGAAAGGAACTGTTACATCCATATGATCTACTCTATCCTCTGGCTAAACTACCTATGCCAACGGTACTATCTCAACTAGTTGAACTTTCTTGACAGGAGTGTCCGTCTATCGACATCTCCAAACTCACCTAATGCGACGGGGCTCTATACAGGTAACCAGCTACTGAGGGGCTATCACAACTGAACTAATTTGGAGCCGAGCAGGTTTCTGCTTCTATTTCTATCCGTGGTGACATGGACATCATCCAACAGCAGGAGTAACTATTAGCAGTCTAATAATTGAAGCTGTATCAACTAGCTGCTGAGGTGGCTGTCGTCTTTGTCACCTATACCTCTATCTTATGGTCTGCCTCTGCAACCAAAGAGTAGCATAAGAAATCTACCAGAGTAACCTCTCTTGACTAGCAGGTCCTCTACCACGTGCTAGGCGGATGATGCTCCAAATCCTCTAAGAGAGGGCTCGAACACCAGCGTCCCTAAGGACCCTAGCCCAGGGTAGAGTAGTGGTGATATGAGAGGCCACCGCAATGAAGGCAACATCCTCCTCATCTCCACTGTGTGTCAGTGGAGAGAAGCGTCCTTCCTGGGTCGCCTCTATCTCAGGTGCAACTATAGCTGGTCGTGGTCTCCACTGCCTGGGAGCCACTCTCCTTTGAACGAGCTCCTGGTGAGCTATCACCTCTGCCATCTACTTCCTATCTTCCTTAGATGTAGCCAAATGAAGTGTCCTATTTCTATTCCTCTTATCCCTTCTCCCAAGGCCAGAGGTAGAAGAGGAAGAAACATCTAAACCCACTGACATAACAGGAAGGGTCAGTGTTGACCTCATTATTCGAGGTCAATTTCTCCAAAATTAATCTTTAGCACCTAGGTCTTCATAACCTAGAGTAGACGTCATCCATATGATTTATCCTAGGTGGAAACCCCACGGACGTAGCATCGACCCAACTTAATAACTCGACCTAAATCAAAATCAATTCAATCCAAATTTAGTTCAACTCCAAACTAAACTCAAATCAACTCTTTTAAACCAAAGTTTGCTGCACAAATCGATATGAAACTAAATCAAAATTAACTTGATTCGAGTTCGATTTAAATGGCCCTAATTAGCCTGATTTAACTCATCACGAGATAATGATATTAATTAATTAAATAAATGAATATAAATTAATTTAATTTAAAATGTTCACTAACTTCGTTTAGTTTAAATATATCAATTTTTTTAAAATAAATTACATATATTTTAAAATAAAATGCCATTTTTTTATTATAATTAAGATATGTCCTAATAATCACCTCTTATTTCTAAAATTCAAATCAAGAGGTGACTTAACCTAAACCTAATTTGCGGTTAGACTAATCTGGTCTGAACCTCCTTCATGATCTCCCCGTTCATTTGCAAAACCGCCCAGAACCCGTGCTCTTTTTCTTATTCGGGAAAACAAACTCCTCTTCCCATGCTCTCAGTTCACAAGGCTCTAGGAACTGAGAAATTATTCTGTGTGGAATCCGATCACAACAATGTATTCGGTCTGTAACAGTAACCAATAAAAATAAAACGCGTGGCGTGCTTATATGGAAAGTTAAGGTCCGACTAGTTTGTAGGCCCGCCCAGTATATACAATGAAAAAGGCAGAAAATTTTAACATTTTCCAAATTCGACATTTCGGCCATTCGCTCCATTACTCCCGAGCTTCCAGCAAAAAACTCTCGCTGAATTCTTCCAGCAATCTCTTCTTCTCATCATGGACGTGGAAAAGGATTCATCTGCAAAGAGAAAGGTGCGAAAATTCTTACATTGACATAAAATGAACTACGGATATCTTTGGTATTCAACGCGTATTTGCTGAAGAAACCAAAAAATAAATTTAAATCATTCATAATAACTATAAAAGTTTAAATTTATCTCACCATTTTCGTTCTTTCTGCGTATTTTTTTTGTACCCAATGTGTATAAACTGCATAAATTTCACTTATTTTCTGCGTATATGTTGAAGACAAAACCTAACTTTTTATAATAAGTACTTTTGATCTTTAAATCATAAAACTAAACTTCCAATAAACAAAAATGATTAATGTATCCTAAACCATAGATTTATGGTGATATTTTTCTCATCCTTTGCGTACATTGCGTATGGTATGCGTACCCATCACGTATGGTAGCGTACACAATGCGTATGGTATGCGTACCCATTGTGTATGGTATGCGTACACGTTGCGTATAATATGCGTATTTTTGTTGCGTTTTATATGCGTACTTATAATATGCTTCTCTAAATTAATTATAGTTTGTTATTCTATGCAGATTTACGTTTGTCCTATATCATATAGATGCTATGTTTCAACTTTCAGAACAATGTGTGATACATTTTCAGATATAATTCCTGTTGAAATTGAAGAAAAATTGAAGGACTTAATATTTATCAAATTTCTTCAATTTCCTGGATTTGAGCAAAACGCTCCACTTATCTACCAGCTGCTGACAATGTGGAACATTGAAAAGCAAAGCTTCATTATAGAGGGCCATGTTGTCCCTTTCACAGCTAATGAAGTGGCCCTCCTGACTGGACTACCAAATAGAGGTGAGGAGATTACTTGGATGACCTTGCCGACTTCAACAATCAGCTCAAAGGATATTAAGACTGAAATGTTTGAGTTGACCAGGGAAAGCTCCCCAGATACCATGTTGAAAACATTTATTATATATTTGTGTTCTAATTTATTTTTCCAACAAAGAAACTTTAAAGTTCATAAGATACTTAAGACAATAGCAAATAATGTTGATGATTTTTCATCAATTAACTGGGCATGGGCAATTTGGGAATGCCTGGTTGAAGATTTTAATAATGTATCTATGAAGATCTCAAAAAACAGGCCAGCGGGTTATGTCAATGGATTTGTGCCACTGCTTATTGTGAGTGCTAAAACAATTCTTATTAAACATTTTAATTGACTGATTGTTTTGCTAAAACTAACTGAGAATATCTAAATTTTATGCAGGTTTGGTTCCTGGAGCACACTTCCATTCATCTCCCAAAGTATCCTGACAGAAGGCCCCGTTTCCTTCGATGGTCTGATGATATTGTATATAACACTGAGAAGACTGCCAAATTATTTATTAATTTAAAGAGAAGACAGGTATTTATTGTGAAAAGTTTTATATATTGATTACATATTGCGTACGGTTTGCGTATACTATGCGTATATAGTGCGTACGGTATGCGTATATAATACGTATATATTGCGTATATTATTGTGTTTAGATTGCGTATTTATTTGAGAATAATTTTTCATAGATTTTTGTTGACATCCAAGGAGTAAGCCCTGAAGAATGTGATCTCTTGGGTGTAAAGAAATATCCATCAACCCCTCTTTCACCCATTCAAACTAACACACATGAACATCATCTCCCCCCACAATCTCCTCTACAGCCCAAATCCGCCTTGAAAACCCAACCCCAACCCCAACCCCAACCCCAACCCCAACCCTTAGATGAACTTGAAAAGAAAATAATAGGGATTGTGTAGAAGTCCATGGTCAACATTTTCCAGGAATTTGAAGCTAGAATGCGGAAGAATTTTGAACAAATTGTGAAGAGAGTTGATCTTATTGATGAGAAGCTCCAACATTGCATTGTCCAAGGAATTATTAAGCCTGATCAGCAAGCTGCTCCCTCCTCCTCATCATTCATTCCCCATACTATTCCATCCCCCAACAATATTCGGATATCATCTGAACACACAAAGACCGACGCCCAAAAAAAAAATGAATGATGTTGAGATGACCCAGGCTGCTGAAAGAGTTAGCAAAAAGAATAAATTAGAGAGAAAATCAAACCAGAAAAAAAAGAAGAAGCAGAAAAGGGTACACCACATCCCTGAAGAAACTGCCCAAGAAGTAATTACCAAAGAAGTTCCCCCGCAAGAAGAATCTTTTAAAGAAGCTCCCCCCCAACAAGAACAGTCCAAAGAAGCTGCCAAAGAAGATCCCCCTGAAGAAGAACATGTCAAAGAAGCTCCCCCCAAGAAGAACAGTCCAAAAAAGCTCCCCCCCAAGAAGAACAGTCCAAAGAACCTCCCCCACAAGAAGAACAGTCCAAAGAAGCCCCCCCACAACAAGAACCTTCGAAAGAAATTGTTCCATTCCAAAAAGTTCCCCATAAAGTTCCTCAAACTACAGAAATAATCAATGTTGATGATGTTGTAATAAAGGGATACCCTGCAAGTCCCACAGTTAATTACAAAGGCGTGGAAATGTTGAGTCCAGCGCAGGAAGTTTTTCTGAGGGAAAACATAAAGAAATATCTTGACAGGTATTTTATTTTAGTATAATGCGCGTATGGTATGCGTATTACGTGCGTATACTATGCGTACGTTGTGCGTACGGATTGCGTATTTAATGTGTTTTTTATGCATATAATGCGCGTACCTTATGCGTATTTTGTGTTTAAATATTTCAGTAGCATGTGTGTATTTGAATCTGGGAACGTCATGATTTCAAGACGCATGATCGACGAAATATTATCAGACAGTTACATGGACAATGACCATATTGATTCTTTTGCCATTTTATTAAATGAGAAGTCTAAAATTTCACCAGATCAGTATCAAAAATATCTATAAATCTCACCAAAGTATTGGGTTAGTATACTAGTTTATTTTATATATAATTTTTTATTTGAATTATTTAATTCTTATATTTAATTGTTTGCAGCATTACAAGGTAAAAGATGTAAAATCAGTGTTGTTCCTCGAGCACATAGACTACAAATCTATTCAGTCAAGCAGTATTATAATTAATCCAATTATTCACGGAGAGCACTGGACACTTCTAGTTGGTTACATAAAGCAGAAAAGGTGGGAATTTTACGACTCCATACCCAACCCTATGCATAGAAGTATTGCTGTGAAGATAGTGAGTTTGATTCTAATCTTGAATTGTTTACAAATTTCATGATTATTTTTAAGTGACTTAATTCTATTCCATATATTGTTCAGATTGCAAGTTTAAATAAGGATTGCAAAAAAGCCTTTCGACAAAATATTACTAAATGGAGTTTCAAGACAATGAAGAAGGCGCCAACTCAGACCAACAATACAGATTGTGGTATGTTCGTTTGCAAATACATGGAGAATATTATTCGACAAAATAACTCCGGCTGGATGCAGAGAACGGATTGGCAAGAAAAAATGCCCAAATATAGAGCATAATTTGCATACGGATTGTTTTGTGCTGCAATGAAATGAACTTTTATATTTTAAATTTATGTACATAACTGGTATATTTTTCTTGTAATTAAGAAAGATTCTATGTGTTGATCATTCATTTAAATCGTACTGAGGAATTTAAAATACGCACTCTATATGCGAACCATATGCGTTTCAGACGCAGCTCATACAACGTATATACGCAGACAATGGTTCATGGTTTTTTAATCAATAATCCAATTAATTCGAATGCAACTCCCTATCAATAAAACCAGCAAGGATCGTCTAATATAGGGTTTTCCACCATTGATCCTTAATTCAAATTGATTAAGAAGGTTTTCATTAAGGTTTTATGAATACGCAGAGTATACGCCTTTAGTACGTGATCCAGACGCAGGTAATACGCATTCCATACGCATAAAGCAGATCTTGGTTTTTTGATAAAAAAATCAAATTAATTAGGATTTAAATGATTCGATGCATTCTTTCGGTATGAAACATTCAAATACTCATTTTAGCATCGTTTGAAAATGATTTGTATGAATTTCCCAATGAGACTGTATGGTTGTGTACACCCTTGTGCTACACAAGTGATGGTTCTAGAGTGTGGGTGTTATGCTCCTATGGTGGAGCATTCATTAGAGTATGTGGAGTGGAGTCAAATTAATTTGAATGCAACTCCCTATCAATAAAACCAGCAAGGATCGTCTAATATAGGGTTTTCCACTGTTGATCCTTAATTCAAATCGATTAAGAAGGTTTTCATTAAAATTTTATGAATACGCAGAGTATACGCCTTTAGTACGCGATCCAGACGCAGGTAATACGCATTTCATACGCATAAAGCAGATCTTGGTTTTTTGATAAAAAATCAAATTAATTAGGATTTAAATGATTCGATGCATTCTTTCGGTATGAAACATTCAAATACTCATTTTAGCATCGTTTGAAAATAATTTGTATGAATTTCCCAATGAGACTTGATGGTTGTGTACACCCTTGTGCTATACAAGTGATGGTTCTAGAGTGTGGGTATTATGCTCATATGGTGGAGCATTCATTAGAGTATGTGGAGTGGAGTCAAATTAATTCGAATGCAACTCCCTATCAATAAAACCAGCAAGGATCATCTAATATAGAGTTTTCCACCGTTGATCCTTAATTCAAATCGATTAAGAAGGTTTTCATTAAGGTTTTATGAATACGCAGAGTATACGCCTTTAGTACGCGATCCCGACGCGGGTAATACGCATTCCATACGCATAAAGCAGTTCTTGGTTTTTTGATAAAAAAATCAAATTAATTAGGATTTAAATGATTCAATGCATTCTTTCGGTATGAAACATTCAAATACTCATTTTAGCATCATTTGAAATTGATTTGTATGAATTTTCCAATGAGACTTGATGGTTGTGTACACCCTTGTGCTACACAAGTGATGGTTCTAGAGTGTGGGTGTTATGCTCCTATGGTGGAGCATTCATTAGAGTATGTGGAGTGGAGTCAAATTAATTCGAATGCAACTCCCTATCAATAAAACCAGCAAGGATCATCTAATATAGGGTTTTCCACCGTTGATCCTTAATTCAAATCGATTAAGAAGGTTTTCATTAAGGTTTTATGAATACGCAGAGTATACGCCTTTCGTACGCGATCCAGACGCAGGTAATACGCATTCCGTACGCATAAGGCAGTTCTTGGTTTTTTGATAACAAAATCAAATTAATTAGGATTTAAATGATTCGATGCATTCTTTCGGTATGAAACATTAAAATACTCATTCAAATACTCATCGTATTCGATTAGGAATGTTTACATGGGTATGAGTATAGTACGCACTATTTACACAAACTAGACGCGTTAAGGACACAGATCATACACATAAAATACGTAAACGACTGCATTTTCTTATATTCAGCAATAAATTCATTTAAAGCGATAATGTTACTTCAAAACATTATGAAATGCAATAAAGGAGATCATAAATTTATAATGGGTTAAAATTATTTAGTAATAATTGAAAATATATTGCATTTTCAAAAACAGAGAATAAGCGATCTGTATATGTTTTTATACGCGATGTTTACGCGTATACGCGCTGTATACGTGCTGTATACGCGGGATATATGCAAATTAAAATTGACAGCTAAAACAAATCTTCTTACAAATAAATATCCATCAACAAATATTCTTACAAATAAATATCCATCATACAAATATTCTTATAACATAGATTTCTCTATTTTAATGATATCCATCATCAACTTCAGGTATTTTTCTTATGGCTTTTTGGAACGTACACCTGTTATGTGTTCCTCAGTGAAGCATTTGGGTATGCTTGTGAAATTAGAATGCTTTGCTCGCTTTACTAATGGTTGACTGGACGGTTCCCCGGCTATGAAATCGTTTGTCATGCACTCAGGCATGCTGGTGAACTGCTGTACTGATGCCTGACTAGACGGGCATGCTTGTGATATGAAATCCTCCGTGAAGCATTCAGGCATTCTTGAGAAATTGTACTGCTTAGCTGGAGATGCCTGACTAGAATGTATAACATTTATGAAATTCTCAGTGAAGCATTCGGGTATGCTTGTGAAATTACACTGCTGATCTGAGGGTTGCTTGGAGTGTACAGAATTTATGAAATCCTCAGTTAAGCATTCGGGCATGCTTGAAGGAGTCTCAAATTTTGTTGTGTATTTCTTCATTGGTGGTTTCCCTGTTAAAAAAATTAATAATAATATGTCAAAATAGGAAATAAATATAATTATTCAAAAAATAAAATATCATACTCTTTGTCTTTTTTTCCCAGTGGCTTTTCAGCCTAGCATTGGATATGCCTTTAGGCCTACGCTTTAGAGGGTCTTTCAGTTGTACACTGCCACCCTGTGTAGTCTTGTATGTCTTTCTCTTCCCAAAAATAACCAAATCGAGTTTTACAGATGTATCCTTCATCGCAGCCATTATGAATTCTTCACCACCCTCATTCAGCTGTGCTCGTATGCTCATTTCATATGCAAACCTGCTGATATAATTTCTGAATATGAATCCACTACTAGCTTCAGAGCTATTCTGAGAATTTTCTTTCAAATTTAGACCAACATATATATCTTGTCGAGCTCGTGCTGACCATCGCAACAGTAGGTACTTCTCGGGGATTTTCCCAATAGCCATTTGCCTCAAAACTATTATGCAGTGAGAACACAATAAACCCATCGTTTCAAACTTTCTGCAGGAGCATTGAATGTTACCATTTTGTGCATCAAAATCAACAACCCATGATTTAGAGTGATCCTTGATCTCTGTGTAATAGACAAAAAATTTAGAAGAATCACTAGACTCAAGCTCTACACTCATTACACCTACACCTTATAAAAATTCTTGTTCAAAAAATGAATATAGTTTCTTTGAATAAAATTGAGCAGCTTGCTTTAATATTTAGCAGTTTTTTATTACAGGTTCTATTTCGGAGTGGCTGCATCTATAATCCTCATCATGTTCATTCCGGCGCCAATTCCTCATCAACCTCTCTAAACCCAAAAAGCAATCAGTTAAAGAACTTGTGGGCTTAGAAATGCCATGACACACATTATTAGTAGACTCGCTACATTGTGTGGATAGAATGTCCATGCTAAAATAATCCTTATTGAAGGCAGTTGACCACTTATTCTTTATCCTATAAAGATCCTGCAACAAAACATGATCTTGGAGGTTCCCTTGTATGATCAATTCAGCCCATGCATTCTCAAACTCCTCCTCAGAGTCACATCTGCTCAAACACTTATTGAAGAGGCCTTTGACTTTGTTGTTGGTATTGTAGCACGATACTTTTGATGGAGCCTTTTTTCGGATATGCCATTGGCACAGTCTATGAAGACTGTGAGGTAGTGCAACTTCTATGGCCCTAGCCATCACCTAGTCTTAATCTGTATATATTGTTATTGGCTGTTTATCACCCATCATTTGAACAAAAGTTGTAAACATCCACGTAAATGATTCAATTGTCTCTTCGGACAAGAAGGCCACCCCAAGCAAAATGTTTTGCCAATGATTGTTAACCCCAACAAATGGTGCACATACCAAATTATACTTATTAAGCCTATAACTTGTATCAAAAATTACCACATCACCAAAGCAGTCATAATCTATCTTACCAATCGCATCAACCCAAAAAAAATTTAACAATCTATCAAATTCATCCTTCTGGACATCCCAAGAGAACATGTTATCATTAAGTTGTCATTCTTTAAATAACTCAATCAAAGTATTAGTGTCCCCAAGTTCAATCTTAGCTCTTTTTATTTTTTGAATAAAGTTGTACGCATCCCTCCTTGTGAATCCAATATTTTCGACACCTCCAACTTCATCAGCAAGGAAGGAAAATGCATCAATTGTTCTTATCCCAGCATCTGTCATTGCTTTAAGAATAGAAGCTTTTTCATCACACATATTCTTGCATGATCTAAGAAGATGTCGATCTTCTGGCCTAGGCAAATCATGATTATGATTTTCAATAAATTTTTTCACCTTCCAATATCCAGCTTCATCCACTGTAAACCTAACCATAGCTGGACAACCAGTTCGAGTATCTGATCTTCAATATTTCCTTTGGATATTAAGATCAGGTAACTTCTTGAAACCAGCTTTTGAACAAACAAAGTCCTTGGATTTTAAATTTCTGGAATTTGGCCAGTAACTGTGATGATCCTGACGAACACTAAAACCAAGATTATATCCATAAGAACGATAAGCCTCGTATGCTTCTTTCTCATTAACATAAACATCCTGAGAAATACGCAATAAGTGAATGGTAAAATACGCAACTAATACGCAACTAATACGCAACTAATACGCAACATATACGCAAATGATAAGCAGCAATTAAGCAACACATACGCAATATATACGCAATGTATACGCAATATATACGCAATGTATACGTAATATATACGCAGAAAATATTCAATGTATATCAAACAGAAACGCAATGCATACGCAAATAATACGCAACAAACCTTTGAAATAAGAAAATCGAACTACAAAATCCTTATTGTAGCCTAGATCAATAATGCTTTAGAAGAAGAGAACATCGAGTATTCTTTTTAAATCAATTACAATTTTACATTATGCACATTGTTGATAAAAAACAGCATCCTTGCTAAACACAATAAATGCACAAAGAAAACTTGGAAGGAGGCGAACTTTACCGAGATGCTGAACTTTTCATCCAGTCTCACTGGTTCTACGTGTTCTGCTTTATGTGCGCTTGTTTCCGGGACGTCGGCATTCTCAAGGTTATTGGCTTCCTCCGAGACCTGCGAAAATATTGTCTGCTCATAAAAACCAACATCCTCTTCCAGATCAATCTCCATCTTCATCGGCATTTTCTCTGCGAAATTTTTGGCTTCTCTGCGAAAAGTTTGGCTCTAAGTTTTATATATTGCGGTGATTCGCGTGCGCCTTAAATTCTGAAAAAGGAAGCGCCAACCTAAATCTCCCGGGTCGGGCTGGAAGACGGGTCGGGTTTACGAGGTTTACGCAAGTCAATTGACTGTTTAACTCTTTCCACGTAAGCAACCGAACACATCGTTGTGATCGGATTCCACACGCAATAATCTCTCCTAGGAACCGCCCCCTTCCAATTTTCAAAAATCCAAAATCTCCCTCTCTGGTCATTCGCGAAAGCCCTAAGCCTCCGTCTCTCGGCCATTGACACAAACCCTTTCTCCAGCTCGATCTTCCTCTCCAGTTCACGTGAGAAGCTCCTGGCTCCGTCTGCTCCTAGTTCGTGAAGACCCTAGCCCCTACGCTCCGCTCTCTCGCGAAGAACCCAGGCCGAAGCCTCTACCTCCTCCTCTTGACGAGCAGCAGTCGCACGTCATTGCCTCTTCTGCACTAGCCGACGCCGGCAATCTTCTCAATCTTGGGTATATCTTCTACATTTCTTTTCCCATTTTCTTTACTTTTATTTCTTCCACATTCTTAATCTCCTCTTCTTTCTTTATCCTTATTTCTTTCTTCATCTAAATTCCTTCTTACCGTCATATTTCTTCATCTGTGTTTAGTTACTCTTCATCTAAAATAAGATAAAATTCATGTGAGCATATCAATTATTGAGGAAGCAAGCAAACATTTCTCCCATGGATTTTGTAAATCCTAAATATTATGTTTAGTTTTATTAGACATATTTAGTTATAAATTAATCCATATTCATATGAAAAGTTTCAGTAATAATGACAGATGAAAATGCCTGTATTTTGTTTCAATGAGTTGGGAAGTGTTCTTTATAGTGAGTTTGACCAAAAGAGATTTTGTAAAAGTTATGTTATACCATTTTACCTACTTTATGTTTTAGATATTGAGTATATGAAGATTTATTGCAAAATGTATAGATTGTGTTCGGTAACTTTTATAAGATTTGGGAAGATTGTGGTAGTATCATATACTATGCTCCAAGATCGTATCTTGATATAACTGTAAAGTTGGAACATTTATATGTATGTTTAGGTTTATACAAAGCTATCTTGTTAAAATTATTTTTGTGAGAGATTAGAGGGTATCATGAGGGAAGATATGATTGTTTATGGTTTGTTTTGATTTCCTAGTAAGTTGAAAAGTTTCATGTGATTTCTTTGCTTTTGGTTGAAAGGAGAAGTGTATAAGGGTATGGAAAGTGAAGTGTTTGTATGTTAAATATTGAAAATGGGTGTTTAGTTCAAGAAGTGAATTTTGTACTTTTTGAAAAGTGAAAAATGAAATGAGTTTTGTGCTTAAGTTTTGAATAGTGAAAGTGAGAAGAAGTGTGAAATTTTTGAAAGCTAGGAATATATGTATTTTGAAAGAATGGAAGTATGTGAGTTTTGGAAAAGGAAGTGAAAATGGAGTGTATGTGTGGAAAGGTGATTTGTGGTAGGGAGTGAGTGAGTTAGTTATTTGCTAGAAAATGGAAGTTTTGAAAAGTAAAGCATCTCTTTCTACCTTTCTTTCTCTCCCCCTTTCTTGTGCCTCGGGATAAATGTTGGAATAGTACAAAGTGTGTTTTAAAAAAGGAAGAGTTCAAAAGCAAACTCAACAAACTGGTGTTCAAGTCCGAAGAAAGGTACGCCTTTATTTTTAGTAAATCTCAATTATTTCATTATTATTTATCAAATGTGCTTCTAATCCTTGCTTTACTTTCTTTATTTGTATGAACTGCGAGGAATTTTATCGGTTGAGTGGACAAAAGGACAACAGACTAAAAGCGTCAGTCACCTCTATCCAACCAGGTAGAGGTGCTACGGGCGAAACCACCGGGTCGTAGCCCCCGGTGTCTGTAAGTATTCTAAAACTTATATAAACCTTATGACTCCAAACCAATGAGGTGATTGTGCGAATTTCCAACCTTAGGGCCTTGTAGAAACCTTAGTTTTGTTTATTATGCATTTTAAATTTAAAATTATTTACAAGCTAATTGTATTTTGCTTTTTAAATTTCATTTTATTTAGAATCCTAAACCTATTTACACGTGCGTAATGTCCTAAGGGTTAGTGATAACAAAAATTTTCACCCAATAAAACATTAGTGACACTTAATGACAAAAATTAAGGACCGAGCCTTAGAAAACTTAGACTTAGGATGCATGTACACTTTAGGGTAGAAACATATAACAAAGAAAATTTAGTGACATTCCCCTTAGGATTAGTATATATTATTAATATAACCTTAATCAAATCTAATCAAAATTAAACAATCAACTAATGAAAATTTCAAATACATTAATGATAATCTAGATAAAAATACATAAAAAACAACATATTTATTAAATAACTAAATTTTAATTAACACACATAACTATTAAGAGATTAAATTTAAGTATAAATCTAAAATTAAATCTAATTAATATTTTAATTATTTTATAACTAAATAAATCATTTTAAAATTAATAACTAATTTTAAAATCTAATAAATCATTAAAAACATAATAAATGATTAAAAAATAAATAAATCATTTTAAAATTAATAAATTATTTAAAATATAATAAATCATAAAAAAACTTAATAAATCATCTTAAAATTAATAAATCATCTAAAATCCAATAAATCATAAACAACTCAATATATATAAATTGAATAATATAATGATAAAAAAATGATTAACTAAAATACACTAAAGAAATAATTTTACTAATCAATCTAAAAAAAAAATCAATTTAAAATTTATTAAATATACCAAAACCTAAACTTAAATATAAAATCTCCTTTGACCTTTCAACAAACTAAAATAAATCGATTAGAAAATTTCAATCAACAACCGACATAGGACATATCCAAACTACACAATCTATTACACACACTTAGATTTTTTTGCTAGGGCAACCGACTTTAGCTTTAGGTTAGGCCGGTGTTTATTTTCTTACTGCTGTGTGACAGGCTTTTCTCGGTTTTTACTACATGCTGGTTATAAAATTATTGGTGTGTTTGTTTATTTACTTTTACTACACTTTGTGATATGATTTGATTGATGATTAGACTACCCATAGGTTAAGAAGGATCTGGTTGTTAACAAGATATATTGCAGGTGGCCACACTCGCACAGGGCAGTAAAAAGGGGGCTAATTAATTAATAATTTTATAAATGCTACAGGTGCTTCAGCTACTTAGCCCCTAAATAAAAAAGTGTGTGGCCAAGTGTGGCTGATTGATTTAAATTAAATGCAAATATATAATTGCTTGGAATGATTTTTATTATAAACTTCTTAGGATAACCCTGCAGATGGTCTAGATTTTTTTTAATATAAAATGTAATGTAAATGTAAATGTGTTTGAAAATATTGTAAATGTGAAAGTGATCTTGAAAGTGGGATATCACATCCAATTTGGAATCCAAAGAAATGAGAATATCCCTTAAAGGATTATTCTCTTTTATTTGAAAAGCCAAATTAGGATGATTTTAGTATCCAAATAGAAAAGAAAATACCCATGTTTTTGGGATGAGTTTCTTTTTATTTGGATATCCAGGCCCAATGAATCCAAGGAGTTCGTAGAAGAAGAAAGAACAAAATGAAGAGATAGAAGAGAGAAGATGAAAAGATGAAGATACAAGAAAGAGTATATCCCAGTTCAAAATCACTTGCGTCATTCTTAGGATTAGAATCTGAGTTTGTTGTCAGTGGTGCCCGGCCACTTTACCTTTCTACAAAATTTGGGTGTAATTATATGGACATTGGATATTGGATATTATATTTTGGATTATTTATTTTGATTATTTATATTGTCTATACAGTAGCTTTTTTTAGGGCCCTTGCATGCCGTGTTTTGTTTTAGCCTAGATACTATCGGAGTACTTTTTTTTTGTAAGGGTACGTACAAAATTCTTATACCTAAAATTCTAATAAAATTTTTAGGCTCACATAGTAACTCTAACGATCTAAGAAGTAAGCTCAGGACCGCCGAGAGTCAGCATAAGCATATTATTACTTTCTCTTCCTTGTTAGGCACCTCCCCTCCTGTAGGTTCTGGCAGACCAGTTGGCCTATGAGGGTGCAATTCTGTCAAGGGAAAGTTGTGCAATCTTTAGAGAAAAACCTATTTTCTATGCCTAATTTTAAAACTGCTTAATATTCATTTTATGCATTCGAGTCAATTAGCATGCATTACATTAGATACAAATTAAAAAGAGTCTAAAATATTAATTGCATTTTATTTTTAGACATTTTTCACCCAATATAAGTTGAGGGACCAATTAGGATCTGTCTTAGATGTTGGCCCCAAATTCCTTAAAACTTAAATAACGTCCCTACCCATCTTTCATAAGAGAATAGATACATGATTTTAAAGTGCCTAGGTGGTTAGCTAGCTCCCCTATCCAGGCTAGGGTAAGTCCATATTTGCACTTTATTAGTTAGGTTTGGGTTACTATTTTATAGTGCTTAAATTAGATTTAGATTCTGAGGAAGATTTCTTTGAATCTTAAGTCCTCACTCTCTGGGAATATAATCCCAAATTTTTAATAAAATGTCAACTTAAACATTACATTTCTCTCCTAAAATGTAAATCCCAACATAGGATAGACTGAAGTTGCCTCTGAGCTTCTCAGAATCCGGCACCTCCTACTTTTCCTCCTTTGACTCGCTAATAAATGTTTAACATTGAGTTTTCTCCTTGGAAAATCTTTACTTCTATTTCCTTGTCTTTTACTTTGTAGTCAAAAGGGTATGTAATCACTGCTTTAATCGAGAGTTTTCTTAGGAGCATCTCTCCTATGATGTAATTAACTATAGGGGCTTGCCCCTATAAGGATTTGAGAACCCCATATTAAAATAAATTTTATTTTAGTCATATAGAATAAGGGAAAAATCTTTGGGAATACAGATGTCTTTAAAACTTCATTTTTAAATTTTAAATATACTTGTATGATGTTATTATTATCTTTTAAAATAATATAATATCCTGGTTGTTATATTCAATTTTAGAAATAATGAATTTTATAAAATTTATTCTTATTTTTGGATGTCTTGAAGAATGTTATATTCGTCTTTCAAGATGATATAATATTCTCCTTGTTATATCTAAATAAAAGAAGGTATAATTTTTTTGAAAATTTATTTCTATTTTAAACATATTCTATAGAATTTTATATTCATATTTCAAGATGATATGTTATTCTTTGAACTAGGTTTGATCATAAAAATATATCTTTTTAAAACCCTATTTTGATATTGAATCCATTGTAGAATACTGTGTCAATTTCTCGAGATTGTACTTTATTCTTAATATAGTATTCAATTACAAAATAAGAGAAATCAAAATTTGTGCGGTGACATATAATTTTTCCCACCAATCGGGGTCTGACCGATGGTCTCAGGGTGAGAGAGCTAAGTGAAAATAAAAACCCGTTGAGAAGAAGGCGAATGATCCTCAGTATGAGCACCCCTCTTCCTAGTGGAAGTGGGAGGGGGACCCCAAACTCGAGGTGCCTCCATTAAAACATTGGCACTGAGTAGCCGGAGCAACCTGTGCAATAGGTGCAGTAGGCACTGGCCGCCTAACCATAGGATGAACGAGGGGAACATATAGTGGTCTAGGCACTGGTCTCCTAACCACAGGGTACACTGGCTACACAAGAACATGAATAAGATGAGCTGGTGCCTGGGCTATCCGCCGAGCAACTGGATGTCCGAAGGGATGTATGACTGCACGTCCTCTCCTTTGGGGAGGAGAGAATGCAGCAGCCTTAGCAGGGGTGGGTTCACCAAGGGTGACGAACATCGAGTCAGTGAAGGAACCAAAAGTGATTCCTCTATCAAGGGGACTAGCAAGCAAAGAATCAAGAAGAGTCACCCGTGTGTCCGAGCTGAAGCTAAAAGTCATAGTGAAAGAAGACATGACACTGCTGTCAAGAAATTTTTTTTGAAAAGTTAGTTAGAATTTAAATCATGAAAGAAGGAATGAATAGATAGATAAGGGATAGAATAGCCTACAAGGCTGGAAAGAAGTAGAGTAGGGAGAAACCCTAGTTAAGAGGAAGAAATGCTAACTAAGGAAAGACCCTAAGTAAGAGTGGGATGGACCTAATACAAGGAGTACCAATCTCGGATTACACACAAGAAAGGATAATATATAATCTAAAAAAGGAGAGAGAAACTGGTCCCACCGTGGTCGCCAAAAACCTATGCACCTCTGAAAGGATATCACTATAACTACAGGATTGTATAGGGGTATATGACCGCACCTACCATAAGGGATAGAGACGATCACGGTCCTCCGTGCTCCTCATAAATGGGTTGGTAGAAAGGCAGATTGGACCATATATATGATTAACCATGGAGGATAGAGACTCTCACTCACCTTGATGGGTAATAATATACATGGCCTGATCACAATCACAAGTTTCTGCCACCCAATATATCAGCTCAGATGGGGTTTAGTAGATGTGGAATTCAGTTTCCTATGAGCGCAAGCCCCCGTAGTTAATTACATCTCAGACCTGAGCCCAAAAAGACTCTCACTTAAGGATCATATATTATTCATTCCATAAATGGGATTGACACATAGGGCTAAGACTAGGAAGTCCTATTTAAAAGGAAAGAAATGGTTCAAAGGACTTAGTCAACATGCAAGGTTCATACCAGCATTCAGAGGGACTAAGGTACTAAAGAAGAAACTGGAGAAAAGAAAGTCAAGAACTCGACACATGCATGAGAGAAAGATGGAGGTGGCGTCATCTATATGACACATATTAGTAGGATTTATAGTCCCTGAAGAATAGGAAACTTACCCACTATTTAGACATACTACGAGACCGAATGTAGTATCCTCGAATCCTAGATCTAAGTTGGTTTTAGTATTCTATGAATAATACTAACACCAGTGTCCTAACTAATGCAGTGCAAAACCTAGACTTACTCTCGTCTAGATTGGGGAGCCAACTAACCACCTAATCGATTTAAAACCATACTGCCAAGTCATTTATGAATAATAGATGGGTGGCTTAGTTTTTTGAAGTTAAGGCCGACATCTAGAGAGTTTCCTAATTGGACTTGTACTTATGTTGGATAAATGCTCCTAGTCTTAGCGGTCGAAAGAAAATGGCATTGTGATTCTGATGCAATGCATGCTAGTTGAAGGTCTAAATCATGAATGCTTCAGATTTTAAAAACAGGCTTATTATAAAAATAATTTTTAGAAGGAGACTAGACTTCCCCAGGTCTGGCACTTCACCCTTATAGCCAGATTATCCGGACCCTACACGCAGGCGGGGAGTGTCTCAAAGCAAGGAGAAAGAAGAATGTAGTAATATGCATGTGACCCCGGATGGCTCCGGCAATTCCCTAGATTCGTTAAGCTTATATGTTATTTAAATCTTAAAATTTTAAATATTAGTTATGAATAAAAAAAATTTATTTAGTCCTTAGAAAGCCTAATGAAATCCAGGCTAAAATAAAAGTGACATGTAATATCGCCAACAAACTATGAAAAGCAGGTAACCCTAGAGGCACATAATTATAAATAAAACACAGTAGAAATAACTAATAAATTAATAAATGTCCATAGGCCAACTGCCCTTAATTTCAACCCAGGGTCTGCAGAAAATTTAAGTGGCTGGGCACCACTGTCAACAACCCGAATTTCTAAGCCTATGAATGACACAAATGACTTTGAGTGGGATATTGAGTCTTCAGGTCTTCAGTCTCCTTGAACTTCTTCTTCTTGGACTCTTTGGATCTCTCCTCCTTGGACTCCTTGGATTTGTCGTTGCTTGAATATCCAAACGAAGAGACAATTCCCCCTTCTAAGGGACATTGCCTTTTCTCTTTGGATATATAAAAGCCATCCAAACTCGATCTTCCAAATAGAAGAAGACCCTCGCCTTTGAGGATGTATTATTCTTTTGGAAATCAAATTGGATAAAGATATCCCAACTCAAATGTCATTTTTATAACTCTCACAAATTTTTACAAATAATTATATTAATTAAAAGTAGTAAGTTCTAGACTCTTTTGCAAGGTTATCTTAATAAAAATCTCAAAGCAGTGTATAATCCAAGCAGTGTATATGAAAATGAAAATAACTTAACACACCCACACTTGGCCATACTCTTAATTATGAGAGCTAAGCAATTCACCTGTAGCAATTATTATTTAATGATTTTTAGCCCTCATTTACTTAGGGGGCTGAGCAAATTCTGAAGCACCTGAACAAAATATTATTAGAAATCATGATACTCTAATGAAAATACAGTGGTTTCAGAGAAAATTCAATCAGTTTTTTCTGAAAGGTTACCTGGCAAAGGAGATCAAGCATATGTTGAGTATTCTATGACAACTTCAAGTAAAAACAAATTGACAAAGGAATTGAAATTATTGGGCCCAGTTGAAGCTACTCATAGTAAGAGAAGAGGGAAAAGTAAGTGTAACAAGACAGTTGGGGATTCTTCCCCAATTGTTTTTTAATGTCTTCATTTATTTTCTAGAATTGTAGGGGGGCAAGAAAGAGGGAGGCCTCTCTATATCTTAGAGAGATTGTGAAGGATAATGAGTGGTTTTTTATTGGTCTATCTGAGACTAAGATGTCAAGCATGGATAGAAGAGATGTTGATTTCCTTATTGGAAGTGATTTGGAGTTTTTTCATCATCCTGCTGAGGGAACCTAAGTTGGAATCCTGGTTCTTTGGAATAAGAATGTTGTATCCTTTGAAGTAATTGAACATTCTTCGCAAGTAGTTAAGGGTGTTCTCAACAACACTTTATTGGGCACTTGGAATGTGTCAACAATTTATGGAGGTAAGGATTTGTTAATTAGAAGAAGTATGTGGGAAACTCTTGAAAAATATTTGCCTTGTGATACACCTTCTATTATTGGAGGTGATTTTAATTGTATTTTATCTAAGGATGACAAGAGCGAGGAGGGGGGGGGGGGGGGGGGGGGGGGGGGGGGGGGGGGGGGGAAGGTTCCAATTTTCTAAGGGACCTAAGGAGATGAAGCTTTTTATGACAAATAATGATTTCCACGATATTGGTTTTATTGGGCCATGTTTCACTTGGTGCAACAACAAAGAATGTGCATCTAGGATATGGGAGAGGTTGGATAGATGCCTATTAAATTCTGTAGTATTGCAAAGGACTCCTATGGCAAAAGTTTGACATTTTCCAAGGGTAGCATCGGACCATAGTCCTATTTCCTTCAATGTGGTTGAGACTCAAAATAAATAATCTAAATTTATTAGATTTGAAGATACTTGGAAGTCTTATCCTGCAGCTTGGAATATTGTCTTGAAGTCTTGGAGAAGAACAGACTTTGGTAATCATGCTGAAGTTTTACAGAGGAAGCTAAGAAGAACATTGAAATCTTTGTACTTCTAGAATAAGAACAAATGTAGAGAGATGAATTCACTGAAGAATGATCTGAAGAAGGAAATATTGGATCTTCAGCTAGAGGAATCCACTGAAGCTGGGCTTATGGTGGAGAAATTGAAACTGCTTAAAAGTGCATAAGCTTAATGTCACATTGGGGAGATTATCTACTTGGTGGAACCAAAGAGCTAAAGCTTGATGGCATGAGTAAGGTGATGTTAATTCCAATTTTTTTCATAACTTTGCTTCTGTAAAGAAAAAATGGCAATCTTATAAGACTAATCAAATATGATAATAATAATCTTTTGGAGGATTTTGAACACATTGAAGCAATTTTTAATGAGTTTTTTTGTGAAAAATGGAAAGCTGACAGGTTGGCCCTCAATTCCGAAAAACCTAAAAATTTCTCAAGCTGATGCTGATATTATGAGTACTGAATTTACTAAAGAGGAGATAATCAATGTTATTTTTCAACAAGGTAACAATAAATCTCTCAGCCTAGATCGTATTACTACATCTTTTTTTTTTTTTAAATTCTATTAGAAGATTGTGGAAGGTGAAATATGGAAAGTAATAGACAGTTTTTTCAAAACTGGTTTTATGCATGCTGAATGGTAAGATACATTGATTGTATTAGTTCCTAAAATGAGAAATCTGGCTGTTCCATCTAATTATAGGCCTATAAGTTTGTGTCAAACTACATATAAGCTTGTAGCAACTATGATCATGAATAGATTGAAAGGATGTATCTCTAGAATTATTTCTGAAGAACACATTGCATTCATTCCTGGAAGAACAATGTCTAACCACTGCTTGTTAGCTCATGAGGTTTTCAACAAATTCAGAATTTTAAAAAATAAAAAATGCATGATGGCGATTAAGCTTGACATGGATCAAGCTTATGATAACATGAGTTAGGAGACTTTGTATCAAGTCTTAAATTTGTTTGGATTCCCTTTGAAGATATCTTTGCTTATTATGGAATGTGTTAGGGATGTTAGATTCTCTTTCCTTTTAAATGGGAAAGTATCTAATTGGATTAAGGAAAAAAATGGGTTTCATCAAGGATGCCCATTATCTCCTTATCTTTTTATCATGTGTTCTCAGTTATTCTCACATGCTATTGAACATAGAGGACAAGAATTGAGAATTCAAATATCACCAAGAGCTCAAAAGATCACCCATCTTTTATATGCCGATGATGTTTTAATTTTTCCTCAAGCTTCTAAAAAGCTATCCAAAGTTTTGAAGAATATAGTTGCTGATTTTTGTTCTTGGATGGGATTTAAAGTGAATAAATCAATATCTCAAATTTTATTTAGCAAGGCTACCAACCGGTCCAACAAGAATCAAGTCAAGCAGATTTTGAATTTCAAAATTATCAGGGAAATGTATTATTTGGGTGTTAAGATGGTGCTGAGAAGATTGGTGAAATCTAATTTTCACTATTTACTGGATAATGTGCTGCAAAAGCTAAAAGCTTGGGGGAGCAAATGTATTTCTATGGCTGGTAAGATAACTCTTGCCAAATCTTCTCTTTTATCACTTCCAAATTTTATATCAATACATACTTTGGTTCCAAAGAAAGTTCTTCATGAAATAGACAAATGTTGTAATGAGTTCATTTGGCATAAAAGCAATGGTAAAAGAGGCATGCATTACATATCATGGAAGGAGCTGTGTAAACCGAGAACGTCTGGTGGGCTGAATTATCATTTAGCTGTTCTTAGAGTTGGGCTGCTTAGATCGAGATTGTCTTGGTGGCTGATCTACAATCCAGATTTGTTACTTCAAAGAAACATTATTGCTAATTATTGTGATAATGTTTTTAATGCTGATAATATAAAAGGAGCTACAACGGCTTGGAAAATTTTAACATATGGTGCTAAATTTTTGAAACCTTTGTTAAGATGGAAAATGATGAATGGAAGGAAAATCAATGTTCTAAAAGACATATGGGTGTTAGATAAATGTTTGGATTCTTAGCCAACATTTGCTGATTGCTTAAGATTGGAAGATGTAATGCTCAATCATTTCATTTCTATGAATGGTAGATGGAATGTGGAGGAATTACAACGGTACTTTCTTGAGGATCTTGTCTCTCTAATCTTACAAATTTCTATCTATTATAATGTTGAAGCTAACTACTTGAAAGAGATATGCCATCATACAGGTAAAACTATTACAGCTAAAGCTTATGAAGAATCCTTATACCGTGGCATTGGGGAAGAAGATTTTGGATTCTCAAAATGGTTAAGGAAGTTGAAATTAAACACTCGGGTGGAACTATTTCGGTGGAGAATGAGCAAATTTGCAATTCCTACGAATGAGTTTCTGAAATATAGGAAACTTATCAATTATGATTTATGTGCAAGAGGTTGTCAAGAAATGGAGAATTTTGAACATATTATTGTTTGTTGTAAGAATCTGTTGGAGATTTTTCTAAAAATACAAGAGTGGGGATTTAACATTCCTACATATCATTCATTGGAAGAATGTTTGAGAGAGCTTAAAATAATTGTTGTTTCATCTCCTAATATGGTCAAGCTGTATTGTATTGCAGTCTACTTATGTTGGAAAAACAAAAATGAGAAAGTTCACGGGAAGCAAACCAATCCGAGCTCTTATACTGCAAAAAATGTATTATCTTCAGCAATGATTCATGCTAATCCAATTCTAGATAGCTGGGGGTGCTAATCTCCTTAGGGAGCTCAAAATGTTTGGCACCCTCCACCGCTAGATTGATCAAAATAAACGTTGATGCATCTCTTTTAAATTCAAACTGTGCTGGAATTGGAGGTATTTTTAGAGATTACAAAGGAAGGTTATTACTTGCTTTTGGGGAAAAAATGATTCATTGGGATGTGACACAACTTGAGATGGAGGCGGTGGTGTCAATAAGGAAGTTCATTCAAAGGTGGATGTTCGATAGCAAAGGAGTAATAATTGAATGTGATAACTTAAACATTATCAAGTTTATTCAAATTTCTTTGAAGAAGGCAAAGTGGCAAAGTAACACTTGGATAAATGAAGATTTATTATTCTTGGCTGACTTTAATAAGGTAATCTTTCACCATGTTCATAGAGATTGTAATTAGGTAGCCGATCTTTGTGCTATTTTGGCTTTAGAGAATAATTTTTGTTTTGATAGTTTTTCTTTTGCTAACATCCCTTCTTCTATTTTTGTTTGTTGAAGAAGGAATGTGAGCCTTTTCTTTAGCTTGTAATTTGTTTCTTCTCTTCTAATGCATTTTGCAATTTTCAAAAAAAAAAAAAAAAAGTGGTAATTTAGATTAAATGGAATGTATTTGAGTGGTAGGTATGTAAATAGTTAATTTTGGGTGTTATATAAGTAAATATAATAATTTGATGTGTTATGTATGTAAAATTCTTTTATTTTTAATGCTTTGGTAAAAGCTAAGCTTGTTATCTATCACATAAAAATGAACTCCCTACTAAGTTATCAAAGGCTTGAGGGGTTGTAAATGAGATTTTTCACCCTCCTAATGGGAAGTTTAGATTTGGAGAATTTATTTAGTACATCATGGTGGTAGACTTGTGTTCTTAATCATCTAATGAAAAATTGAGGAATGGATATAAATGTAAGAAAATATATTACATCTCAGCTGCATCGTCCACTCTTCATTTATTATTAGATGTTGGATGCAGTTCTGTGTCCATCATTTATACCTCATAATTTCCTTTTGAATTAGCAGGCTTCACTGGAATTCATCTAGCAATAATTATCGCAGTGGTAGAAAATAGAGTTTAACATCCTAGCCTTGTAGAAAAATCTAGCATGACAGATAAAAGATAGAGATGTAACAAAAACAAGGGACAACAAGTTTTTTAATGGAAATCCCATAAAAGGGAAAATAACACAGGGTCTGACCTAGTTAAAATGATTCAATTAGTATTTATCGTTGATTACAAATGACGCCCTTCCTTGGGAGAAAATGTTGAAAAATGTAACAATTATACATTGTATATAGCACATTATATAATTGGAGTTGGAAGAATCCAATTGCATGAGAGCTATTCTTAAGAGATCTCTAATTTATTTATTTTGTTGGCAAGACCATAATCGGGCAATGGTGGTTCAAGAATCGTAATCAGCTAGAATCGGAGGTTCCGGGAATGTGGTCAAGAGATGGAAGTAAGAGGGACTGTAGTTGGACAACGGAGGTTAGAGGAACTATATGTAATAATCCAAAATGACTTTATATGAAAAACATGAAATTTTTTGTTGAGTGCTATTGCGTTAGAAAATGTCATCATGACACTGAGCTCTTTATTTTATAGTAACTCTAGGGATGACATGCATTCCAGCAGTGTCAAGCGCTATGGCACTAGGCACTAAAATATTTTTTTTTTTTAATTTTTCTTTTAAATATCTCTCACCACCATCATCCATATTCATTTTGTTTGGTTAGCAAGGAATGAAAAGGGAAGGAGAAGAGAAGGGGAGAGTGAGAATAGAGAGAAAATTATCTGGAGCTTTTCATTTGTCATTCATGTTAAGAAAATTATTTTGATTGTTTTAAGTTATCTATACTTTACTTTTATTTTTAACAGTTTTGAATTTGTTATATCTCCCATTTTTATGAACTTTTATCATATAAATTTTAATATGTGATACATATCATTATTAGGAATATTTCAACTGGTTTATTTGTAGTTTTTTACCTAGTAGTTTGGCTTATATTTTATTTCATATAAAACGAGTAGGAAAAATATTGAGTCTAAAATGATCAGGTGCTATTATACTAAATCTTGATATAACTACATACCATATATTTGATTATCGTTCATTTAGCATAACATGCTTTTTAAAGTATAATATATACATGTGAATAAGATACATATTATATTGTATAAAGTGAATGATTCAATTAATATAAAAAAGAATATGGCATTTATATGTAAGAAATAAAAATTATATGTCAACACTATAATTAATATAGATTGGCTCTTAAAATTTTTTTCTTGTATAGGAGGGTAGTTCAATGGGTTTTCCTTTAAATAAAAGGTTTGTGCTGTTATCCTAGAAATTAGCTTTAATCGATTGACCGATTATGCTGATTGGTAAAGTATATTGACTCTTAATGATGCACTGTTGACCTCATTTTTGTATGAGGTCACTAGGACCACTATAGACCTTAGGATCTACCTAAGATCTTAGATCAATCCAGACTAAAATCCAAGGCCAAAGGTCCAAGTCCTAAAAGCCTTTTCCATTGAATTTTCAAACACTTAAAACCTAATCAAATGACCTCCGATTCAGAGTCTATCATATGCACAGTGATAAGACATGTCTCTAGAGGTAATCCTCCAAATTTGAGCCCATTCTGAGGTATCTAACCTTAAAAATTGAATTAAAATCCAATGGCTGTAAAACCTTCAAATATTTATAGCCTATGCCACTAGACCTGCCACCCAGTGGATTTTGACCTTGGAGCTTTCTATAAAGCCTCCAATCACTTTCAGACATTGATTATGACATATTAAATATTAAACTATATTTTGGTAGACTAACTTTGACCCCCAGTTGACCAGGGGTCAAAATCACCAAAATGCTTCTTAAGGGCAATTTTGAAATTTTCTCCAAACTTCAATTTGTCCTTTTCAAATCAAACCCTAGACCCTTCTCCAATGTATCCTAATCACCATTAGGAACACAATGGACTCAAGCCCTGACCCTGGTCAAGCCTGGTTGACCAGGTCAACACCTTTTGACCCAAATACCCCTTAATATTTTAAATGGGTTATTTTAACTCATTTGATATTTTAAACCTTTCTCAATCCTCTAATCAATTTCAAACCAAGGCTTAATCATGTCCTAATCTTTGGTCAACCAAACTTAAACAAAGTTGACCAAGTCAACTTAACATACTTGGTCAAAACCATTTAAACTCCATGCTTTAATTCAAACTTCCAACCCATAGCTTGATATTCTTTCCAAATCAGCCTTTAATATTCCCTTCCAGGCCACCTCAGCTTTCCAAGTTACTTTGGATTGGTCAAGTGGTCAAATCAAGGGTATGAAGTGGTCAAACTTTCCTCTATATGGGTTATTTCATTTAAACTTTGAACCTATAGCTTTGAACCATCTTTAACCCATTCAAACCAGCTCATCAAGCCCTCTCACCTACCACCTCAGTCCTTATGGACCATTGACCGGTTAAACCAGTCAATGATTAGTCAAATGACCATTAAATTATCAAAATACCCACTTTAAAATCATTTTTACTTTAATTTAAATATCCCCAGCTTCTTAGACTCTTTCTAGAGTCTTCTTAAGCCATTCCCAGCCTTTAGATGGAGATCCAATGATCCCTATCAACTTTACAGGCTTACAAGAGGATAAAGCTCACTTTTCACGTGGCTTGTCCTCTTGTCCTTGATTTTTCATGCTCCCAACTACTCCATGGACAGGTGGCAACAACTTGGAGTCCATCCAAAGAAATCAAAACCCTTGATTCAATTTGGAGTAGTTAGAATAGGGTAAAACCTTGAATTGAGCCTCATTCTAACCCTAGCATCCTCTCTCTATTCTAGCCTCTTCAAGTCCATATTAAAGCTCATTTTGAGCTTTCCAAATACATAAAAATCCATTCCAACCAAACCCACACCGATCAGAACCGCCGGTGACCATTTCTCTGGCGAGGCTTGACATTTTCACCGAAGTGGCTATTTCGTTCGATCTAGGCATTCTTAGCTCGAGTATTTTTTCTACAAAATGGAGTGTGGATAATCTACAAATGCAATAATTCCATAAGCGGTGTAAACCGTCCATTAAATTGAGGTAAAATTGAAACCCTAGGTTAGAACACTCAGCATTAAATAAATTTTCATTAAGCTCTTTTAAAATCATACAAATACATTCCCATTATTTTTGTTCACTAAGAGAATCCAAGTTTAAAATTTTGTCAAGTTTCGTTAATCGGATCAAACGAACGAGCCAAAAAAATGACTTCCAGGGCATTTTCATAGTCTGGCTTAGGTGTACGATTCCTAGACTGTTGATCACATGATTAACGGTCCAGATCAAGCCATTTCATGGTTTGTTCCATTCGTGTATTAGATTCGGCATTCAGATTTTCATCTGACGACATCTGAGCCCTCAATCCAGAATCGCGGGATCGAAATCTCACCGTCTAATCTCTCCCTGTGAGATCAGATTGAAAGACTTGATCTGGGTCGTCGGTTCCATCACACGGACAATCTGATGGCCATAACCTCGTGTTGACGTGGTTAAGTGATACGAGAATAGAAATTGTGCTACCGCCAATCATTTCCAATGATTGTCCAGCTGCCTCCGTGGTTTGGATCTGCCAACCACAGGCCGACACACATCCCACTTAGTCACCTCTGCCAATCGCGGGCCGCCACGTGTCCCACTTAGTTGCTGCAGCGGTTTGGATCCCCCAACCAGAACACGCCACCTGTCCTGCAGCCGCCAACACATTTTTTGGGTTTTGATTATTTAAAATTTATTTTATATTGATTTTTAAGTACAGAAAATTAAAAAAACTAATTAAAAATTAAATAAAAAAAATCTATAAAATACCTTAAAATTTCTAAAATTTAAAAAATATTTAATTAAAATTAAATTATTTTTAAAATATATTATATATTTTAAATAATTTCAAAATAAATTAATTTTTAAATATTTAAAATATTAAAAAAATTTATCTTAAATAATATGAAAATTTCAGAAAACATTTAATATTCAATTAAATTTATTTAAAAAATTATTTAAATTACTAATTATTTTTTAAATTATCTCAATTACCTTTAATTACCCTAAAACTTTAAAAATTTAAAAGAAATTCATATTAGATTATAAAAATTTAAATAATATATCAATTTTTTTAGAATTTTAAATATATTAAATTAATACTATTTTCAAAATTTAAAACTAATTTATTTTGATTAATTTGAATTATTTAAATATTTATAATTTTTAATTAATATTTAATTAAATATTATATTAATTATTTTAAAATTAAAATATATTTTAAAATGACTTTGAAAATTAGTGGATCTCTCAACACCTTAAAAATTATTTAAATAATATTTTCAATTATTTTATTTTAAAACTTATATTTACATATATAGGTATATATATATTTATATATTTTAAAATTTATTTTAATATATATATATATATATATATATATATATATATATATATATATATATATATATATATATATATATATATATATATATATATATATATATATATATATATATATATATATATATATATATATATATATATATATATATATATATATATATATATATATATATATATATATATATATATTTAAATTTTGTCCGATCAGTACAAATCAATGAAGATCGGCCAGAGCATAGCCCTGGATGCAAAATAGGATGATTGAAAATTGGCTTGATCGTCCAGGCCGATCTCACGATCGTCCTGCTTGATCAGTTAAAATCAGAGGAAAATCATCCTGATGATAGTCCTGAATACGAGCTGGCCGATGTTTATCATCCTGAAGTAACTTAAGGTTTTTTATTGGATCGTCCTGGCCGATCCTGCGATCGTCTAGGATGATATGATCGTATCAATCATCCTTAATTACTCCCTTGATTTCCTGAACAATTATGGCATAATTTGTGAATATCGTCCAGGCCGATCCTAGGATCGTCCTGGCCGATAATTTAAAAATACAGTATACCTTAATTGTCTATGGCGGCAACTTCTTTCTGTTTTGAGCTTATCGTCCTGGCCGATACACGTATCATCCAGGCCGATATGTTAATGTCGGCAGCCTTAATTAAGAATCCTTATTTAGACCTTCTATTTTAAGCCTGATCGTCCGGGCCGATCCAAAAATCGTCCTGGCCGATATGAGTAAAAACAGAAATTCTAAGTCTCTCAAGTGTGTGTGTGAAGGGTTACTTAGCATCAGTCTCTTTGACCATTACAAGAGGACTCAAGAAGTGATAAACAAAAGTACAGACAGACTCAACCCTAGACCTACGTAATCCTGAATTGGCTTCGTCTTATTCGTCCGATCTTCGATTCCTGAAACGTTAGAAGCAACAACCAGTCCAAGAGAAATAGTGTTTGTCAATCATCAAGACATAAGTCATGAAAAATCGATTTGCAATAATCTCCCCCTTTTTGATGATGGCAAACACTACGAAAACAAGTTAGTAGTAAAAATTCAGGATCGATACAAAAAGGAACCTCATAAACTTCTCCCCCTTTTGACATATCAAAAAAGAGGGAACAAAAAACAAATAGCATATGAATTTTTTTTTTAATCAAGGCATGTCAATGATATAGTATTCCATGTGATTGATTTAAAAAACTTGTGAGTTAATGAGTTACCAATCTCATTAATCCATAGAATAGTAGAATATCCGTTCATGGTTTACCCTTAGCTCAAAACATTTTCTTAGGGTAGAATCGTCTTTTGAAATCAATGACCTAACTTAAATAATTAATTGGATATGAGAAAAAGAATCCACCTACCACTTATCGTAAGAAAAATATCTTCATAAAATAATAAAGTAAGGTAGATTTGTCACAATCGTACGATAATCGAGATCAAGCCTTTGAGAACCAAAACTTCTAAGTTCTAAAAGATTTTAAAAGAGAGAGTAGCTTGCTTTTGAGTGGGCTCATTTTATGCCTCTTGTTAATTTTGTGGCGCTTTGCGCATCTTTTTATAGATTTTTTAATTTTTGACGACTTTGCGCTTCTTTTATTGGCATCATTGGCCAATTTTTTATTTATTTATTTTTGCAAGCTAGATTCCCTTTTATAATTCTTTTAAAAAAACTTAGTTGTGAATATATCTTCTCAGATATTAGAGAATAGGAGCTCTCTCTCTAACATAGGAAAGAATTACCACAAGCAGGATTAATAATCGAAGACAAGAGTAACGAGGGATCTTGATGTGACAAAAAGACTTTAATCATTATAAATACATTATCGATTTGCTTAAGCAAGCTTAAGAAAAGATCTTAATTTCATAAACAATCTTTAATTTGAGATAGACTTTTGATTAGAAAAGAAAACTATGCCACTAAAATAGGTTAGAGAAAGAGACACAATCACAAAATATTCCTATCATCTAAGAGATTAAGTAGATGAAAACACATTAACTACAAATTAAAAAAAAACAAGGACAAGGAATATAATACCATATCAGCGATGATTTTGAAAACAAACAAAAAAAAGACAAAAGAAAAATAAAACATACTAAAAGGTCAAATAAATTAAAAAAATAGCTAAAAGTTTCATGCATTTATATCAATCACACCCAATCTGGTCCTTAAAGAACTAAAAGTGTCGAAGGCCAGTGGTTTAGTAAAGATGTCAGCCAGTTGGTTTTCAGTTGTCACATGGTGTAACTCAATGTCTCCCTTAATCACATGATCTCTAATAAAGTGATGCCTAATGTCAATGTGTTTAGTTCTTGAATGTTGGATAGGATTTTTAGAGATGCATATGGCACTAGTGTTGTCACAAAAGATTGAGATGGTGCTTACATGTAATCCTAGATCCAATACCTGTTGTTTCAACCAAAGAACTTGGGCCACACAACTTCCAAGAGAAATGTATTAAACTTCAGCAATGAAAAGTGCAACAGAGTTTTGCTTCCTACTAGACTAAGAGACCAAAGATTGTCCAATGAATTGACAAGTTTCAGAAGTACTTTTTCTATCCACCTTGCATCCTGCAAAATCAGAGTCAGAAAAACCAATAATCTCAAAAGAATTGCCGTGTCTAGGGTACCAAATCCCTAAGCCTTGTGTCCCCAAAAGGTATCTAAAAATTCTCTTAACAGCAGTCATGTGGGATTCCTTAGGATCAGCTTGAAATCTAGCACAAAGGCAAACACTAAACATGATATCAGGTCGGCTCGCAATATAGTAAAGTAAATATCCAATCATGCCTCTATACTTCTTCTGATCAACAGACTTACCACTTGGGTCCTTATCTAATGGAGCACTAGAAGTCATGGGAGTGTTAATTGGTTCTGCTTTGCCCATCTCATATTTCTTCAAAATGTCCTTTATGTATTTTGTTTGATTTAGAAAAGTTCCATCCTCCAATTGTTTTATGCTAAACCCCAAAAAGTTGGACAATTCTCCCATCAAACCCATCTCAAACTCTCTACTCATTATTTTAGAAAAATCATCACACAATTTTTTATTAGAAGATCCAAAGAGTATATCATCAACATAAATCTGAATAATGAGTAAATCTTCTCCAACTCTTCTAAGAAAAAGGGTGGTGTCTACGCTCCCCTTGACAAACTCCCTCTCTAGTAAGAATGTGCTAAGCCTCTCATACCAAGCTCTAGGTGCCTGCTTTAAACCATACAAAGCCTTTTTTAATTTAAACACATGATTTAGAAATTGAGAACTCTCAAAACCTAGAGGTTATTCTACAAAAATATCTTCTTTTATTTCCCCATTTAAAAAGGCACTCTTGACATCCATTTGGAAAAGCTTAAATTCTTTATAATAGGTAAATGCTAATAGCACTCTAATGGTTCCAATCTAGCTGCAGGGGCAAAAGTCTCTTCAAAGTCTATTCCTTCTATTTGATTGTACCCCTTAGCCACCAATCTTGCTTTATTTCTTACCACCACTCCTGAATCATTCACCTTGTTCTTAAAGACCCACTTTATCCCAACTACACTTTGTCCCTTAGGTCTTTCCACAAGTTCATAAACATCATTCATAACAAATTGATTCAATTCTTCTTGCATTGCTAAAATCCAAAACTCATCAGAAAGGGCTTGGTTAATGGTGGTGGGTTCAGTCATAGAAATAAAGGCAGAATGGTTCACCTCCTTCCTAAGTCCATGTCTAGTCTTAACTCCACTAGAAGGGTCTCCTAAGATCAAATCTTTGGGGCGACTTGTAGAGTATCTCCAATCTCTAGGTAAAGTGTGTGAAGTTTCTCCCCTTTCATCAAAATTTTCTACTCCTTGGGGAACTTCTTCTACTCCTTCATTACTTAGGTGCTCACCCCCCTTCCCAAAGTTTTCTACTCCTCTTGTAATCTCTCCAACATCATCATCTTCTACTCCATGTTTCTTAGGATCAGACTCATCAAAAACTACATGGGTTGTCTCTTCCACCATCAAAGTTCTTTTGTTAAACACCCTAAAGACTTCCCAACACTAGAATATCCCAAAAATACTCCTTCATCAGATTTAGGATCAAATTTTCCCAAGTGAGACTTCCCATTATTGTTAATGAAAACCTTACAACCAAAGACATGAAGGTGGGAAAGATTGGGTGTCCTACCCTTAAGGATCTCATAGGGTGTCTTCTCTAATTTGGCTCTAACATTCACCCTATTCAATACATAACAAGCTGTGTTAACCGCTTCAGCCCAAAAGTATTTTGGAAGTGAATACTCAGCAAGCATGGCTCTAGCGGCTTCCACCAAGGTCCGGTTCTTTCTTTCAGCTATCCCGTTCTGCTGAGGGGTCCTAGGGGCTGAAAAATTGTGGCTAATCCCCTTGTCCTCACAAAAAACTCTAAATGTTTCATTTTCAAACTCTCCCCCATGATCACTATGGATGGTCAAAATCTCACAACCTAGCTTTTTCTGAATCCAAGTAGAAAATGTTTTAAACTCCTCAAAAGACTCATTTTTATGCGAAAGAAATCTAGTCCAAGTGAACCTCGAGTAGTCATCAACAATCACAAAACCATAGACTTTCCCTCCCAGGCTGGCAGTGCTAATGGGTCCAAACAAATCCATGTGAAGGACTTCTAGAGGTCTAGAGGTGCTAATGTCCTTAATGGGGTGAAAAGTGGAGTGGACTTGCTTTCCTAGTTGACAGGCATCACAAAGGTGGTCTTTTGAAAACTTAAGTTTGGGGACACCTCTAACTAGGTCCTTTTGGATTACTTTCCTAAGGGTTTTCATACTTGCATGACAAAGCCTCCTGTGCCACAACCAAGAATCATCAATCACAGTTTTTAAGCAAAAAGAAGCAGCACATTCAATATTATTTAAATCAAGCATGTAAACGTTGTTGATCCTCTTTCCCTGCAAAATAGTGTTATTGCTTAAACTTACAATGCATGAGCTTGCAAAAAATTGCACGATGAAGCCTTTGTCATAGAATTGACTGATGCTGAGCAAGTTGTGCTTCAATCCATCTACAAGCAAAAAATTTTCAATCATAAGGTTCTTTGAATTACCGATTATACCTGCTCCTACCACCTTCTTGGTGGTGTTGTCTCCAAGAGTAACCTTGCCTCCAGTCCTGGACTCTAGTACAATGAACTGGCTGGCATCACCAGTCATATGTCGAGAGCATCCACTGTCCAGGTACCACATACTCTCACGGGATCTTTTGTGAGAGGCTTCCTGCAAAATTATCAAATGTTAGATTTAGGAACCCAAGCAGGTTTGGGTTCCTTCTTATGAAGAGAAGAATGCAATGTATGTGTGGTATGCTGTGGATCATGCACCTTAGGTTTCCACACCCAATGTGTATTATGGTGAATCGTGTAAGTGTGTGAGATGTGTCCTAGCATGCCACATGAAAAACATCTAACTCCAGGAAAGAGATTTCTTAAGTGATTTGAGTTATAATGCCTCTTCCTAGGTTTTGGCAATTCATCAAAAGTAGATGTCATCATAGTTTTCTTACATGCTTCTAAATCATTTTGAAACTTCAAATTTGTATTTTTTAAAACTTCATTTTCAATCCTCAAATTTTTCTCTATCTCCTTAGACTTCTTAAAATTAGATTCAAGTGATGTGTGTGAGACTTTTAATGCATCATACTTTTCAACTAACTCATAATGATTTTTATTTAACTCATCAAACTCATCAAGTAAAGTCATATGATTTGAATCAATTGTTTGATGGTCTTTAATCAAAATTTCATGCTCTTTTTGTAGATTTAAAAATTCTAATTTCAAGCTAGCATGTATTTTCTTTAATTTCCTATATGATGCATGAATTTTTTCTGAAACTTCAAGAAGTTGATCGTAGGAAAGTTCACATACCTCTTCTTGATCAGGATTGTTGTCTGCCATCAAGCACAATTTTGATGTCTCATCTTCTGGTTCTGTTTCTGATGAATCCGATGCCAAATCTGCCCAAAATGCTTTTTTTACTCTCATCTTGTCCTTCTTTGGCTTAGGTTTCTCCTCACCCTTTCCTTTGCTTGAGTGATCTTTAAGTGTAGGGTAATCCGTTCTCACATGTCCAGGTTTCCTGCATTCAAAACATACAACATCAGAAGATCCTTTAACATGTTTATGTTCCTTACTTTTTCTCCAACTTTGATGATGCTTTTGTTTCTTCCTTAGAAAGCTTTTTAATTGCCTTGTGATGAAGGCAACATCATCGCTTTCAGACCCGGAAGATTCAGAGTCTGATTTGTGCGCCTTTAGTGCAATTGTTTTCTCCTTTTTCTTCTCACCTGCATCAAGATTTCTTTGATTCACCCCTTGCTCGTAAGCAATGGGTGAGCCAAGCAAGTTATCAATAGAATAGGTGTTCAAATCTTTAGATTCAGTGATTGCAGTGATTTTAGCATCATAAGACGAAGGCAAGCATATCAAATTCTTGTTTACTTTTTCATAGTTCGAAAGTTCTTTTCCTAGTGCATGCAGTGAAGTAACTATCTGAGTAAATCTTGTGTACATGTCAGAAATCAATTCATGAGGTTTCATACAAAAAAGTTCGTAGTCATGCAAGAGAATGTTTAATCGGGATTGTTTAACTTCATTAGTACCTTCATAGGTGATGCACAATTTATCCCAAATTTCCTTACCAGTTTTGCAAGTTGAGACACGCATGTAATCCTCAGATTTTATAGCACATAAAAAATAGTTCAAACATTTTGCATTTAGTTGAGCTAAATCACGTTCATCAAAAGTCCATTCAGTAAAGGAAATTTCAGTTTTAATATCATTAACTTCACGAGAAGGTGGAGAATAACCTTCTTGTATAAGCATCCACATGCGATAATCAGTAGATTGTAAAAACGTTGACATGCGAGTTTTCCAAAAATCAAAAGGTAGGTTATCGAACAGGGGAGGTCGGGTAATAAAATACCCTTCCGTAGTGTTACGATTCCCAAGGTTAGCCATAGATCTAACTCAAAAAGTTTTCAAACTTAAAAATTCGAATCCCGCTCTGATACCACTTGAAAGTTCGTTAGGGATGTTAAGCCCTATAGAAATAGCCCAAGCTAACCAAGAGGGGGGTGATTGGTATTTTAAAATTTTTTTTTCACAAAGAATAAAAATCACAAACCAAAATCACCACAAAAATAAATGCGGAATTAAAAAGTGAGGAAGCAAAAATAAGAAGACAGAAATTTATAGTGGTTCGGTCAACTCGACCTACGTCCACTCCTTGGAGGCACCCTCCAAGTATTGCACTATAAAAAGTGACTCTCCTTTAGCCCCCACGGCTAGGCGGAGAAGCCCTCACAAGAACCTCCTTTTTGCCACCCCGGCAAGGCAGAGAACCTACCTCCTTTTGCTTCCTCCTGAAGCTAGCAGAGAACCACAACCAAAAGCTAACTCCTTACCTCTACCGACCCTTCCACGAACGAGAAACTCTAGATGAAGAATAAGCAGAGCAATCCTTGAAGCAACCCTTGTGAATCCCCTCACAAGTTCCCCCTCACAAGATCCTCTCTCTCTCCCTCTCTCTCTCCCTCTCTCTCTTTCTCTCCTCAAGGTCTTCTCAGGTCAAGGCAGCAGCCAAAGGTCTTGAAAAATGTTGAACAAGAGTTCTTAAATAGAAGAGCTTCAAAGGAGCTCATTAATTGCAAGTTATCGACAATATCGTTTAGGCCGATATGGACATTGGCCTAGCCAATCAGTACAAATCAATGAAGATCGGCCAGAGCATAGCCCTGGATGCAAAACAGGATGATTGAAAATTGGCTTGATCGTCCAGGCCGATCTCACGATCGTCCTGGACGATCAGTTCAAATCAGAGGAAAATCATCCTGATAATAGCCCTGGATACGAGCTGGCCGATGTTTATCGTCCTGAAGTAACCTAAGGTTTTTGACTGGATCGTCCTGGCCGATCCTGCGATCGTCCAGGACGATATGATCATATCAATCATCCTTAATTACTCCCTTGATTTCCTGAACAATTATGGCATAATTTATGAATATCGTCCAGGCCGATCCTAGGATCGTCCTGGCCGATAATTTAAAAATACAGTATACCTTAATTGTCTATGGCGGCAACTTCTTTCTGTTTTGAGCTTATCATCCTGGCCAATACACGTATCGTCCAGGCCGATATGTTAATGTCGGCTGCCTTAATTAAGAATCCTTATTTAGACCTTCTGTTTTATGCCTGACCGTCCGGGCTGATCCAAAAATCGTCCTTGTCGATATGAGTAAAAATAGAAATTCTAAGTCTCTCAAGTGTGTGTGTGAAAGGTTACTTAGCATCAGTCTCTTTGACCATTACAAGAGGACTCAAGAAGTGAAAAACAAAAGTACAGACTGACTCAACCCTAGACCTACGCAATCCTGAATTGGCTTCATCTTGTTCGTCCGATCTTTGATTCCTGAAACGTTAGAAGCAACAAGCAGTCCAAAAGAAATAGTATTTGTCAATCATCAAAACATAAGCCATGAAAAATAGATTTGCAACAAAGTTAAACATACCTTTGTCTTCCCCTTACCTTTCTCTATAATTTCCCTCAATCTGGCCATCGGAGTTGTACCCGAAACCTCCCGTTCGCCTCTCCCGTCTGCCTCCTCCCTTCGTCTCACTTTTAGCCACACGAACGAATGTGGACCGAGTGAAATTTGGTCCCCTTAAGAGGGAGTGGTCTAGGCTATATGTATAAAGTCCTAAATACCCTTACATTCCTTATATCACATTAATATTTTTTAAGGGTAATTTAGGTATATTAAAACTTTTAAAATTTTTAACTTTCAATTTAAGCAAAATTCAATATAGGTTCTTTATATAAATTTGCTCGAAATTTTGCATAGAATTTTATAAAATTAATTTTGTCAAAATTGAACTACTTTGAATCTGCACTTAAATTTTATCATGATGCATCAAGATACGTGCAACACTTATGATCGTCAATTCCAGGTTTTATAATTCTCCTCTCATAATAAAAATTTTATCCTTGAAATTTAAAAGCAACACACTAAAATAAAATTATACCTTAGTCAAATAAATGAGGATAATTCTCCCTCATTTTTTACTCCTTTTCCCAAGTTGCATCTTTTTTAGATCCATGCTTCCACAGAACTTTAATATAAGGGATATGTCTGTTTCGTAGTTGCTTAACACTATAATATATTATCCTCTCAGGTTCTTCTACAAAAGTCAAGTCTGGTTGAATATCCAGAGATTTAGTACTGACCTTCTAAGTCTCATATGAAATATACTTCCTTAATGAAGAAATATGAAACACATTATGTACTCCACTCATATGACTTGGCAGAATTAACCTGTAGGCTACCTTTCCAATCCTTTCTGCAATTTTAAAAGGACCTACATATCTTGGGCTCAATTTTTCTACCTTGCCAAATCTTTTCACACCTTCAATGGACTAACCTTGAGAAATATAAATTCACTAACTTCAAATTCCACTTATATATGATTGGCATCATAGTATTTCTTAGGTCTATCATGCAAAACTTTTAATCTGTCATGGATTAACCTTATCTTTCTGTAGTATCGTTATTAAATCAGCCCCAATAATCTTCATTTCTCCTATCTCAGCCTAGCTTAAAGGTGTTCTACACTTTCATCCGTACAAAGCTTCATAGGGAGCCATACATATACTTGCTTGAAAACTATTGTCATAGGTGAACTCAATCAGTGGTATATGTGTCTCCCACTTACCACTAAAGTCAAGTACACATAACCTGAACAAATCTTCTAGTGTTTGAATTGTTCTTTCTGATTACCCATCAAAATGAGGATGAAAGTTGTATTGAATATAAGTATGATACCCATTTCTTCCTGAACCTTCCTCCACTATCAGGAGGTGAATCTTCCATCCTGAACATATACTTTAGACTTTGGTACCGCATGTAATCTAATAATTTCACTAACATATAGGCTTATCAATTTCTCAACTGGATCAAATTATTTGATTGGTAAGAATTATGTAGACTTAGTTAACCCATCAATTATCACCCATAAAGCATCACATCCTCTTCTAGACCAGGATAAACCCACCACAAAATCCATAGCAATGTCTTCCTATTTCCATTCAAGTATAGGTAAGGGCTGCAATAATCCTCCTGATTTCTGATGTTCTACCTTAACCATTTGGCAAAAAAGTATATTTAGCCATTACTTCTACCACATTCTTCTTCATTCCTAACCACCAAAATACTTCTTTTAAGTCCTGATATATTTTATTACTGCCTAGATGAATGACGTAATTTGAATAATTAGCTTCCTGAAGAATTTCCTTCCTTAAGTCTCCAATATTTGGAATACATAATCTACCCCTATAATGTAGCAATCCTTCACCATTAAGCTCAAAATCTTCTATGTGTCCTGCACTAACCATATCTAGCATCTTCTTAAAATCTGCCTCCTATGGAAAAGCTTCTCGTACTCCGTCCTTCAGTGTTGTTTTGATAATCATTTGATTCAACATCATAGTTTCTACATCATTAGGTTGAACAATTAAAATTTATAACTTCTCCAAGTCTTTTATCAGTTCTAACTATTATGTGATCATCCAATTTGCACTACTAGAATTCTTCCTGCTCAAGGCATCTGTAATCACATTTTCTTTTCCCGAATGATATTGAATGTCTAAGTCATAATCCTTAATGAGTTCTAGTCATCTCCTCTACCTTAAATTCAATTCTTTTTGTGTGAAAATATACTTCAAACTCTAGTGGTCAGTAAAACTTTGCACCTTGCCTTATATAAGTAATGCCTCCAGATCTTTAAGTAAAAAATCATTATAGTTAACTCTAGATCATTAGTTGGATAATTTCTTTCATGATTTTTTAATTGCCTAGAAGCATAGGAAATGACTCTTCCATTTTACATAAGTACACAACCCAACCCTTTATGCGAGGTATCACTATAGAGCTGAAATCTATCTGACCCTGAAGGAATAGTCAGCACTGGAGCAGCCATCAAATATTATTTTAACCTCTAAAAAGCATCTTCACACTAAGTTGTCCATTAAAACTTCACTGCTTTTTAAGTTAATCTGGATAGTTGCATAGCAATCTGTGAAAACCCCTCAATAAATCTTTCATAATATCCAGCTAAACCCAAAAAGCTTCTCACATCTGTCATTGTAGCTGGTCAAGGCCAATCTGCTATAGTTTGCACCTTTTGCTGATCCACAAAAATCATTCCATTACTGATCACATGCCCTAGAAAGTTCACACTCTTTAGCCAAAATTTTCACTTGGAGAACTTATCATATAATGCATTTCCTTTTAATGCATATAACACATCCCTTTAAGTGATTTGCATGCATCTCTTCATTTAGAGAGTAAACTAGAATATCATTTATGAACACAAACATGAATATATCTAAAAATGGCTTAAATATTTTATTCATGAAGTCCATTAAAATAATGGGGGCATTTGTAGGACCAAAAGACATAACCATAAATTCATAATGCCTATATCTAGTACTGAAGACTGTCTTTATTATATCTTCTTCTTGAATCATGAGCTGATGATACCCTGATCTCAAGTCAATCTTTGAAAACATTGAAGCACCTTCCAACTGATCAAACATATTATCTATCCTTAGGAGAGGATATTATTCTTCATTATTAGCTTATTCAATTCTCTATACACTACAGGAAAATCACCCATTTCCGGCGCCTTTTTCCGGCAGAATTTGAGCAGTTTCCGGCGGTTTTTTAATTTTCCGGCAGTTTTCCGGCGGCTTTCTTGCCGCCGGAAAAAACAGCGTAGGAAAATAATTTCCGACGGCAAATAATGCCGACGGACATAAACCGCCGGTTGAATTAAAAAAAAATCATGCGACCCCCTACAGGTGCTCCTGCCAGCATCCCAGGGATCCCGATCCCGTCGGCACGCCAGCGCCCTCTCCGGCGGTCGCGCCAGATCACGGGGGTCGCACCGGACCAGACCGAAACCGAATCACGCCGGACCGTGTCAGCCTGAGGTCGCGCCGGACCAGACCCAAACCGAGTCATGCCAGACCGCGCTCGCGCGAGCCAGCCCGAGCTTAAGTGCGCCAAACTCGCCAGCTCCCTCGTCTGTCTTCCATGAGATTCGAACCCTAGACCTCTTCACCCGCAGCACCCACACGCGCTGAAGCCTGACCAATGCGCCGATCCTGCAAAATGAGATAGTTTAAGTATTTTTTTATTTATATTAAAACAGTCTGAATATTATAATTAAAACATTGTTTATTTAAATTTTTTATTTTAATTGATAATTAAAATAAACTAGTTAAGTAACAATTAAATAAAATATGTTATTAAATTAATTAAAAAAATTATTAAATAAATAATTAATTTAAATATACTATAAAATTATTAATGAATTAAATGTGTTATTAATGTCAAATTTTTTTATTTAAACTATCTTTTAATAGAAAATAAAATTTTCAAAATAAAATTAAATAAACCAACTAAATTAATTAAAAAAGTTAAAAAAAAAATAAATAACAATGTAATTAATAATTTTTAATTTAAATCCTTATACTTAAATTAAGGAAAAAATTAATATTATTTTTTGTCATTTTTTAAAAATCATTTAAATAGTTATAATTTTAATCAATTTAATAAAAAAAATTTAAAATTTCACCGAAAAATTTTGTGGGAAATTAGCCGTTGGAAAGCCACCGGCAATCCGTCGGAAAGCCGCCAAAAAATTTTGCAGGAAATAATCCGTCAAAAAGCCGCCGGAAATCCGCCGGAAAGCCGCTGGAAAACTGACCGCCGGAAAGCCGCTGGAAAATTCCGCCGGTAATAAGTGATTTTCCTGTAGTGATAATCTATACAGAACCTTAAGCTTCCATCCTTTTTCTTCACGAACAATATAGGAGCACCCCTGGAAGGTACTAGGCTTGATGAATCCCTTATCTAGCAACTCTTGCAATTGATGTTTCAACTCCTTCAGTTCTTTTATTACCATTATATAAGGGGCTTTAGCAACAGGTTCAACTCCTCTTACCAATTCAATAGAGAAATCTATTTCCCTACTTGGAGGTAAGCCAGGTAAATCATCTGCAAATACTTCTGGATATTCTTGAACAACTAAAATATCCTTCAGCTCTCTTTCTACCTTCTTCTCCTTCTTAAAATAGGCCAAGAAGTCTTCATATACTTTCTTCAGTATAAAATAAGTCTTTAAGGATGAAATCATAATAGCAGTTATTCCTCTATCTCCCTGAAATTTAAATTTCTTCACTCATGGCATTTGAAATTTAACTCCTTCTTATTATAATCTATAGTCACAAAATGACAAGATAACCAATCTATGCTTAAGATTATATCAAATTCAGACAATGGAAAAATAGTTAAATTGCTTTTAAGTTCTCATCATCTATCCTTAAATCTATAAGACATCTCCTATTAGTTTCCATTTTTTTTTCCATTTAACATTAGAACTGAGAATGGGTTCAAGATGATTTAGGAAGCAAACTTATAGAACTAACAAACTCCTCTGAAATAAAGGAATATGATGCTCTAGTATCAAATAATACTCTAACAGGTTTGTTACACATTAAGATTGTTCCTAATCACATAAAGACATAACATTCATTATAAATGACAATCATTTTTCATCTATATTATATAAGATTTTCATTGATAATTAATTAAACCACGAACCTATAATAATATCAAGAGACCCCTTAGCTTCTTGTTAGGACAATCTATATACTTAAGGCTAAATATTCTGATGAGTCTGACCCTTAGAAGAAATTAATGTTATAGACTCCACAATTCTTGGTCTGCCAGCTATCCTCTGGGTATTATTTCTTGTCATGGCCTATATATTAGATTTTTGTCCCAGAAGAGGATAAGACTTTGCTATATATCCTAGATGATGGCGCCAATAGTAAGTGTTAGTGCTTGAGAGATACTCTCCTTTATGCATTCTTCCACACTTATTGCATACTATAGTAGTTGAAGCACTATTATCAGAATTGCTAGGTCTGGGTTTCTTCTAAGCAGATACTCCAGACTGAGAAGACTAAGTAGACTGAGTGGGCTTTGGCCCGCCCTCAATCTTTCTTTTCTGGAAGTACCTCCTCCTTTGAGTCGCTTATAAGACTATCTAGATCCTTCTAAATCTTTCCACCAAAGTCAAAAAGTCTTCAATCCCAAATGGTATGAGAGGCTTCTTTATTATATCTTTTAGTCCAGACAGAAAGCAGTGTCACTTCTCTTCATTATTTGGTATCAGATGAGGGGCATATCTAGATAGAATAGTGAATTCTGTCTCATACTGTGAAATAAAATGATATCCTTGAACCAGACTTTTGAACTTGTATTACATTTATCTCTTAGATGATATAGAAACAAACTAATCTCTAAATACCTTCACAAATACTCCTCAGGAGACTTGACTATTGGATCACCCTCCAAAAATCTATTGTAGCTGGCTTCGCCACCACCTTTTTATCTCACCATCAAAGGCCTAAGCAGTCAGTGTAACCTTCCTATCCTTAGGGCTAGACATACCCTCCAAAATCTTCTCTATTTTCATCAACTAATTCTCAGCTTCTAAAGGTCCATTACTTGAAAACAATAGAGGCTTCATATCTTGAAATAACTTTAAGTTCTTATTCATAAAAGTACTCCCACTACCATTGGCCTGAGTCTGAGAGTTCTTAATCATCTGGCTCATCGCTGCCATCATCTGAGTAAATGACTCCATTATGACATTATTATCACCTCATAGAGGATTTGCTACTATAGGTAGCACACTCCCTACTTCACCTACATTACCCTCAATGATAGTAGGCTCATAGTTCATAGCTGGTAGCTCCATCCCTTCTTCATTCCCAATGCCATCAGTGGCATTCTGCTCAGGATCCATATCCATGAGATGAAATAAGATATCATAAGTAAAAAATTCATAAAATTCATGCTTCTTATATATTCTAAGACCCATTCAATTATCATATAGGCTCTTTCATATTGATTAGTTTTCTTAAACCTTTATCTCTGATACCACTCTTATCACGATCTGGCTCGGCTAGCTTGAATTAACGAGGCGAGAATAGACTGTCGTACGGAGAACACTTATAACTTCATATCATAAAAATTTTATTTCACAAAAAATTCATTTCACAAATGACATAATCATAAATATCATCCAAGAATATTATTAGAAAGAACCACTATACATCCAAACTAAAATATCCCTAATACATTAAAATATAAAATCACTTAAAACATAAAATGAAAATATCACAATAGTCTATACATCAACAAACACATTACATAACATAATCATAAAAACCTAACATCCTAAGATCCTCTATGATAATTGGTAAATAGTCTTTTAGCCATCACTTTCTAATAGATTCTCCTAAAAAGCTTTCCCAAAAGTAGGGTAAGCTAATGCTCAGCAGGTAACAGATCTTTATCATAAATTTATGAAATAATTAAATCAAGATGTTAAGCATGAAATGAAAATAAATAAAAGATTTTATTAAACATTTTATAGGCACATGTTGTATAACATTTTCATAATCAATTTTCTTAAACTTTTTCCTTTCTTTTCATAAACTTTTACTTTCTTTATAGTCTTTCATTAAATACATAAAATACGTAATCATAATATAAAACACCCATCCAGAAGTACCAGAGTTTTGTACTGATCAGGTACACAGTCAAGGTTTAACCATTCCATTACCATTTGGCTCCGATGAGCCCCTTTACCATTGGCTCCGAAGAGCCCCTTTACTGTTTGGCAATCCGAATCATCATGCACATACAATTATAATATATATCATAAGGATTAAGTCATTTATAAATTCATATGTGTTTCGAATGTTCTCATATTTATCTAGATATCAATTAAAGGGCATGCCATAAAAATGTGAAATTACACCAACAATCATATGCCATATGTTTTGTTTTAACAATTTAACTTTCCTTTAACAATAAACACAATGACATGAGTATAAATATAACTTGTTAAATTTATTCATAACTATAACATTTAAAATTATAACATGAACTTAATTTAAATACTAATACATGAACTTAATTTAAATACAAACACCTATCTTACAAGTATCGCAAATCTCCATGACATCGCTCAAACTCGAAGCTTTCTCTTAATAATCAAACAGCTAAAATTACATATAAAGCTAATATCAACTATACATTTCTTAATCTTTATAGAATCCTAATTTACTTAAATTCTTAATTGATTAATATTAGACCTTCATAATGCTGAATTAAAATTAATTAAAATTAATTTAAATTTTTTGGATTTATTAAAATACTAAAATTTTGGAAAATTGAAAGTTACCAATTTCATCTCAATTCCCTTCCAATCTCCCCCTAAACACAAATATTAATTAAAATAATAATTTTTTGGATTTATTAAATATAAAAATTATGAAAATAAAATTTTGTGTGGAAAACTTAATTTCCTCTTAGAAACCCACTTGGGACCCTTAGGAATAAAAGTTATGAAAACACTTTAAAAAATTTTAACTTTAAGGAAAAATCCTTATTTTTTAATCTCAAAAAGATTTGGGGAAAACATAATTTTTAGGTTTAAAATACTTCCCTTAATATTCCCTATAAGTTTCCTAAAGAAATTCTAAGTATTAGCAAAACCCTAGAACTTTCTCTTCCAAAAATCTTTGAGAAAAAAAATAGAGAAATGCTTAAATTAAATATACCTTAGTCTTCCCCTTACCTTCATCTATAATTTCCCTCAAATCCAGCTGCCAGAAAATGCCACTAGAGCCATTCCCTAAACCTCTCGTTCGCCTTCTCCCTTCGTCTCACTTTCGGCCACACGAATGAATGGGGATCAAATGAAATTTAGTCCCCTTAAGAGGGATCGGTCTAGACTATATGCATAAAGTCCTAAATACCCTTATATGCCTTATATCACTTTAAAATTTATTAAGGGTAATTTAGGTATATTAAAACTTCGAAATTTTTTAACTTTCAATTCAAGCAAAATTCAATACATGTTCTTTATATCAATTACTTAAAATTTTAAGTAGAATTTTATAAAATTAATTTTGTCAAAATATGATGACTTTGAAATTTTACTTAAATTTTGTCGTGATGAATCGAGATGCGTGTAATGCTTACGATCATTAAGTTTAGGTTTTATAATTCTATGGTGGTAAAAATGAACTAGCACCTATGGATCTCTGAAAGGGTACTGCTCAGTGGGGGATAGAGTGCAAAGGGTATACGACCACACCATACCAAAGGACGAGACGATGGTAGGCCTTCTTGCTCTTCATAAGCGGGCCAATGGAAGGGTAAATTAGATTATGCATATGATTAATCATTTAGGATAGAGGCTCTCACGTACACATTGGGATGGATAACAATATATACGACATGATCAAAATAATGTGTTTCCTCCACCCGATACATCACCTCAAGTGAGGTTTATTTGATGGTGGAATTCAATTTCCTATGGGCTCATGCCCTCGTGATTAATTACATCTCAAGCCAGAGCTTGAGAAGATTCTCGATTAAGGGTCGTACATTATCCTCTTATGGGATTGGCATATATGGTAGAGACTAGGAATTTCCTACTCAAAGGAAAAGAATGGTTCAATTTGGCTTAGTCATCATACATAACTCTGAGCAACATCAGGAGGGATTAAGGTAATAAGAAAAAAACTATAAAAAAAGAAATAATCAATGCACTCAAAGCATACCAGAGAGAAGGATGGAGGTGGCATCACTCATGTGACATGAATAGATAGGATTTATAACCCCTAAGGAATAGGAGACTTACCCACCGATGAGGCATACTACGAGACACCAAATATAGTAGCCTTGAACCCTAAATCTAGAGTGAGTTTAGTGTTCTACATATAACACTAACACCCGTGTCTTAGCTAATGCATCTTGGACTTATATCTTGTCTAAAAAGGAATGACAGCTAACCACCTAAGAGAAGAAAATCCATGATTTCCGGTCTTTATGAAAAATGGGTGTGTGGTTGAGTTCTTGGAAATAAGGCTGACATCTATAGAGGTTCCTAAGTGGCCTTATACTTATATAGGGTAGAATGATCCTAGAGCTAATAAAATTAAAATTTTGATTTAATTAATTTTTATTGTAATGCATGCTGGTTAAAGTCTCCAAATCAAGTGTGCATAAAATTTAAAAAGGCTTAAAAATATTTTTTTAGAAAAGATTAGATTTTTCTAGATCTAGTACCTCATTCTCATATATCAAATTATATGGACTCTAGTCGCAGGCGAGAAAGTGTCTTATAGCAAGGGATGAGAGAAATACAATAATATGCATGTGTCCCCAAAAAATTCCAACTATTTCTTAAATCATTAGGTTTTTATATTAGTATTTCATGAAATATTAAATTTTAATTATGAATAAAAAAAGTTTTAATCCTTATAGAGCCTAGCGAAGTCAGGCCACACACATACAAGAAAGAAACCTAAAAAAATAGGCAATTTTTAGGGCGCAAATAAATTAACACATCAATATAAATAAATCACCATAGTAAAAAAAAAAGTCCATGACAAGTGTAATATATAGTATAACCCAGAGTATGCAAAAAAGTAATGGTGTCCAGGCCCCATCGACCACAACCTGGATTCTAATCCCACTAAATGACACAAATCTTAAAAGTAAGGCATTTCATCTTCATCTTCAAGTATTTGTATTGACCATCTTCATTCAGATCATCTTCCTTTTGTCTTTGTAGGGTGTATCCTTCAGAAGGGTACCCAAATGTAAAAGAAATTCCCTGTGTAGGGCCTTTCTTTTTCCCTTTGGATACTTAGTGTTTGAAATGCCTCACTTTTGAAGACTTTTACAACTCGATACATTACATCAAATTACATTATGAAAAAAAATCTAGACTCTCCTACATGATTATCTTAAGCAGTTAAATAAAAAATATTCAAAACATTTTATATATGGAAATAAATTATACATTGCCAGTCACACTTAACCATGCTCTTATTTATTTTTTTAGGCTAAGCATCTAGACCACCTATAGCAAGCAATTATATAATTATTATTTATCATTTTTGCCCCCTTTATTAGCATTGTATGAGCATGACCATCTATAGAAAATATCATAAGTACCAAGGTCACATCTAACCTATGGGTAATCTATAGGACAAATCACATTATAAATAAAGTGCAGTAATAAAATAAATAATCACAACAAATCAAGTCAACCAGCACACATACACATGCAAGAGTGCCACATCATAAAAGAAGAAAAGTAACATATCAACCTAACCTAGATCTAAAAGTGGTGCCCAAGCAAATAATTTTATGTGCGTGTAGAAGGCCGTGTGGCTTTAGATAGGTCTTATATTATGCAACTAGTTCAAGGTTCTTCTTGTTCTGGTTAGTTCAAGGTTCTTATATTAGGCAATTAGTTCAACAAATCAATTAGCCATGTTTTTTGGCTCATTCTCACGATTGGATGGATCAAATCAAACGAAATTTTAAACGAAGCTCGTATGAGCGAAGAGCATTCATGGGGGACCAATTTCGCATTCTAAAACACACTATATGAAAAATTCTCTAACCCTAAGTGTAGTGACATAGGTTATGGGGTTTTGAGAAATCTCACTACTAGATCTTTATACGGTTGAGCTTGTATATTGTCCTCGTACAATTTCTTAGTTAAAGTTATGATTAAATGAGCTATGGATCATCAGGATTTCTTCTAGGGAGAATTTGGCTTTCGATTTGCTAGAGGAAAATCGCTGACAAGCTTTGACTGGTGGATCTAGGTTGGGAAAGGTGGAAGGAGTTTAGAGGAGCTTACACACGAGAGTTCTCAGATTGGGAGAGTCTAGTATGAGTGCAAAAAGAGAAAGTGATTAATATGGAGCTCTAATTCATCTATTTAAAGCCCTGTACCTATCATGGATGGCCTAGATTGAATCTAGAGCTAATTAGGAGGGAAAATAATTTGATTTGGCCGTTGTTTGCTCAAGGGACCATTAGGCAAGTCTTAAATGCATTAATAGGGGTTTAATTTAACTTAAATAGGTTAAATTGACCTAATTAAATCTTTGGTTGACCAAATCAATGGTTGACCTGGTCAACCTAGTCAATTAAACCCAAGGGGTGGGGGTTTAGACAAAAATGTAATGGAATTGATTTAAAATCAAAAGGAGACCATTTAGGCTAATTGATTCAACCAATTTGACCCAAAGCATGGATCTTGGCCCAACAAGTTAGGTTTGACCCACTGAACCCAAGGGAGGTATCTGATTGAGCCAAGAAGCTATGGAATTAATTTGAAATAAAAAAGGGATTTGGGTCAATTGGATCAACCTGGGTTGACCTGGTCAACCAGGTTGACCAAGGGCCTGGGTCTGGGCTTAGTAGACTTTCCCTTAACCCACTGAATTAAATGGGAGGGGTCTTGGGGCCTAGCTTGGTCAATCTGACCAAGTCAAACCCTTTGACCAAGGGTTTGATGAATTCAAGGTCAATAGTGCCTTGATGTTATAATGTTGGAATCTTTGCGACGCTGGATGATATAACACATTTAATATAGGAATCAATGTATATTTTGCTAAATTAGTGCTACTCTTAGAAGCTATAATTGCTTTGCCATGGCACCTTAAAAAATGAGCACTACAATGCTCAAAATGAAATTTTGGTGTTGTGGTGTTTGTGATGTTGTCACTTATACATAGATTTTTTTTAGACAAATAATACTATGGTGCTGGTTTTGGGCACAAAAGCACTATGATATGCTACAAAATTAGCATTGGTGATGCCGCAGCATATGTAAATAGAGAAGGTCAATGTCCACAAGTTGAAATTGGCACTTTGGTTTTAATCAAGCGGGCACTGCAATATTTTACTTGATGGCGATGCAGTGCTGTCCAATACTTATAAGTTTTACTTTTTACTGCATAATTCACGTACAAAAATAATTAAAATAACACTTTTTATTAAGTTTAAAATAACTAAAATATTATATAATTTACACTTATCATTAGTTGAAGTATTGCTTAATGACATGAACCTGTATGGATAAGGCCAAGATAAATTCATCAAAGATGTCTGACTAATCTGAGGTGGTTTATAAGAGCATTTTTCATTGACATTAAGCTGAATAAAAGGGGTTAAGATAAATCCATCGATGTGTTTGACCTATATGAGATTATTTATTAGAGCATTGTTCGATGTCATTAACATATATAGAAGAGGTTGAGGGATATCCACTAAGTATCTTTGACCTATATGAAATTATTTGTCAGAGCATTACTTGATGATATTAACTTTCATGGATGAGATTGAATTGAATCCCTTTGGGATCAATTACCTTGATTGGAAGTGGGCGAATGCCAGATGTATCCAAAATTGAAGATAAATATTAGTCGAGATTTAAACCATTACTATTTTATTAGGTCAAAACTAAGACCTTGCCTAAGGAGTCCAACTGGGAATTTTATATAGTTTGAGAATCAATTGAATCACTCATGTATTTTTTGTAAGCTTTATAAAAAATAGTTTCTTGTAATGATATCTTGAATGTTCAAATATTAGAGGAACTCACTCAATCAGAACCATATTTGAGATTTAAACATAAATATATTATAGTGAGGTTTCTATTGTAGATAAAATAATATATGATTTCTATTGTAGTGAGGTTTCAATACTTACCATTGAATAACTCATTTAAGACCTGATAAAAGATCATGGCAAAGGGACTATCATGCCACAACTATGCCTAGGATGTTGATTTGATCATGGCAAAGGTTACCCAATTGTGCTACATATATATATATATATATATATATATATATATGAGAGAGAGAGAGAGAGAGAGAGAGAGAGAGAGAGAGAGAGAGAGAGAGAGAGAGAGAGAGAGAGAGAGAGAGAGAGAGAGAGAGAGAGAGAGAGAGAGAGAGAGAGAGAGAGAGAGAGAGAGAGATGTATCAATCATAAGGGACACCAATTTTTTTAACATAAAAAAGCCAAGAAAGGGAAACACCAATTGTAACTAAGACTTCCAAATTTATGGTTTTGATGATAACCAACATTGCTGATTACATCATTATATTTCCTAGCATTTATATTATGTATTTGTTTTTATGTGTACTGACATTTCATGTATGTTATGCACCATTCAATGAAGATTCAAAATTCAAGATTGGGTAGAATATGATATGTTAAAAGAGTTTGTAAAATTCATTTATGTATTTTTTAATTTCTTGAGTTAAGTCATATAAATGTGTATGCTAGCTTGGTTGTCATGCACACACACATTTTTAAGGAAGTTAGTAAGTAATAAAATTAGAAGTTGAGTTTTTTGAACTAATTGTATTGTACGATCTACTAATCAAAAAACCATTAAAATGATTAATTGTGTAATTGAAGCAATTTAAACTAATCTTATTAGACGACCTCGATCTTATATGATGATCAGTTAAAATTATGATCTTAGCCGTCAATCATAATTTAAGCAATATTTTAAAATATAATTTATGTGCTAATCATATTGTATGATAGGTATCATACTGTATGATGTCATTAAATCTTGCCTAAGTTAATTGTGTAATTAGGTATCAAATTTGGATTAATTGGTCTAGTAAGATTTTTTTTATGATAGAACAAATTGTACTGTACGACCCTATCTTTGCATGTGATAATAATTTATCATCATTAATCATACTAGATGATAATCTAATTTATTTGTACTAATCATACTAGACAATCAACTCAAATATTTGAACTAATCATACAACTCATTACTCTTCATACAGTACTAATAAGAAGATATTGAACTAATCATACTATACGATCAAGGATCATACTGTACGATCAGAGACGACAAAATTGAGTCTTTATAATTTATCAAAGCCCACTATTTAAGATTTCTTATAAAACTTTATATGAGTTTTTTTTTGTCATTTATTGAGTTATTTATTTTGAAGAAAGCTTGAAGATAGAGAGACTTGAGTCAGGGAGAGAAAGGGTTAAGTTTGTGAGAGATGGAGAAGATCCTTGTGGGTTACAATGGAGAGTGAGAGGGAGTTCCACATGGTTGCTATGATAAAGTTGCACCTAAGTTCCTCCATGTGTCAAGGTTTATCTTAAGGGAAGCTTTAGGAAGAAGACATCTTTAGTGTCAAAGGATCCGACTACTCCGGTGCACAGAGAAGATGAAAGTGATTCGTGGTAAAGGTGTCAATTATTGACTCAACCCGATAACCCGACCCAAAAAATTTGGGTTAGGGTCGACCCGTTTAACAAACGTGTCGGGTTCAGGTTGAAGTTTTTGACTCATTTTCAAAATCGGGTCGGGTCCGGGTCAACCCGCTAACCCGACTTTGACCTGATTTGACCCGAACTCTAAAAAGCTTCGTCGTCTTTTCAGCTTTGTCTCCTTAATGAGTGCGAATGTCCAGCGGTCTAGCCCAGTGCGTGTGAAATAGGAACACGGTTGACAACACGGGTCTCTAAGGCTGACCGATCAAGGAAGCTGGGGGAGAGGGAGATCGGGGGCTTCGACTATGCGAGACAGCGAGAGAAAGGAATAGATTAATAGAATAAACTCAATGAAGGGCTTCGGCTTGTGCTTGTCTGGTCGCACGAGAGCAAGAGGAATTAAAAGGAACTTCTGGCTTTGTTCTAGTTTATTATGACATCTATTTTGTGTAAAAAAGATTTCTTTTTGAAATGATTTTATTATAGTCTTATCAAATCAATTTGTATAGTGGTTTGATTATTCCTATGGATAACAAAGGTGCTTCTATATGCTTAGGGATAGAGCTGCAATTTTTTTCCTGGTCGAGCTTCAAAATAGTGAAAATTTCTTGAATCTTGTGATCCTGGCAGTTTCGCTCAACTCCGCTCCTTCACATACAAGCCAAACTCCTACTGATCGTCTTCTAGTCGCACACAAGCATATTCGCTTGCGACTCATCTCCGCTCCTTCTCCGATCTCTCTCTGGCTAGGCGCACACACGCAGGAAGTAGGAGCTCTCTACAATCTCTCCAAGCCGCACGCATAAAGGAAAAAAAAGGAAGAAACCCATTTGTTGTTTTGGCGTCTCCGTATGTATTTTGATGGTTCGCGGGTCGGGTCGAGTCAACCCGGCAACCCGCACGGGTCAGGTCCGGGTTGTAAATCCCAACCCGTTTAGCTAAATGGGTCGGGTTCAGGTCAACCCGTTTAAGCTCAGGTCAATTCGGGTTGGACCCGAACCTGACCCTTTGACCCGAATTGACACCCCTATTTCGTGGTTCTCTACCTCACCAGAAGGGTGAAAAGGATTCTAAATTCTTTACCTCTCCAAAGGATGAAAGGATTCTAGGTTCTCTACCTCACTAGAAGGATGAAAAGAATTATGGTCCTCTACCACACTGGGTTGGTGAAAGAGATTTTGTAAGGGCTTCTTTGCCTAGCTGTGGGGGATAAATGAGAGACAATATAGTAATAGTGCAATACCCAGAGAGGACTCTGAGGAGTGCACGTAGGTCATTGTTTGACTAAAATACTATAAATCTTTAATGTGTTTATTTTGATTTTTTATTTTTTGAACTTTATTTTTCTGCATTTTATTTTTGTGTAAGTGCATGTTATAAATTTGTGATAGCTATTTTTGTTGTGTTGATTAGAATATCATAATAGATATTGGTTCTTCTTACAAGTTGATTAGATTCTACATGAAAGTGAAAGTATTACTTTCATATTAGTGTGTTTAGGAACAAGTTTACTAAGGCTTGACATCCTTATCAAACTTTGATTAGTATTAGAGAGGTACTCAAAATAGTATTTTAGAAAACTTAGAGGAAAATGATCAATGGTATATTTCAGAAATAGAAATATTGTAAAAGATTATTCTATTAATCGTCCACATTTATTTGATAATATTTCATTTGTTTTTTGAAAATTTGCATATATGTCTATTTTTCTACAATCAATTGATTTTTGAATGTAGCATATGATTCAAAATGATTATTTTGTATTGGAAATAATTATTAATGAAGCCAAAACTAATATTCCTTTTACTGAATGGAGTAGAGAAGAATAAATTTTGGCATAACTAAATGCTAAATTCTTAAAATATATTTTTATACACTTAAATATGAAGATTATATAAGATTTTCTACTATTGCAAATTCGGTTTCATGGATTATGTTTTGATGATTAGCAAACACTCTTGCTTCTTTTCGACTGCCTTTTACTACTAACATTTTTGAGGATTCAAAGATCGGACGGAAATCGGAACCAGCTCAAGACTGGGTAGATTAGGGTTGAGTTAGTCTGTAATTTTCTTTTTTCCCTTTCTTGAGTCAATTGTAAATGTTTGAAGTGACTGATGTTAAGTAACCCTACACACACATGAGAGATTCAAAATTTCTATTTTTACTCACATCGTCCCGGACGATATTTATATCGGCCTAGACGATCGAGTTCAAAACAGAAGTTCTAATCAGGATTTCTTAGTTAAGGCAGACGTAATTAACTGATCGTCCTGAACGATACATTTATCATACAGGTGATATGCTCAAAATAGGAAGAAATAGCCGCCATGATCAATTCAAGTATTCTGTATTTTGGAAATCAGCCAGGAAGATCGTGAGATCGGCCTGGACGATATGGCACAATTATGCCTAAATTGATCCGACAATCAAGGAAGCAATTAAGGATGATTGATATGATTACATCGTCCTGGACGATCGCAGGATCATCCCGGATGATAGCAGGATCGGTTGGGATGATATACTCAAAAATCCTTAGTTTCTCCTAGACGATAAATATCGGCCAGCACAAGTTCAGGGCGATGTTCGGGCCCATCAGGATCGGACAGCAAGAATTCAGGGCGATGCTCTGAACGATTTTCCTCTGATTTGAACTGATCGTCCAGGACGATCGTGATATCGGCCAGGATGATCAAGCCAATTTTTAATCATCTAGTTCATTTTCATAGCGGTGTTCTGGCCGATCATCTGTGTTTTGAACTGATCGTACAGGATGATATTATTATTGTCCTGGACGATAAATTCGGCAACTTATATTTATTGAGCTCCTTTGAAGCTCTTCTATTTAAGAGCTATTGTTCAACATTTTTGAACATCCTTGGCTGCTGTCTTGACCTGAGAAAACCTAAAGGAGAGAGAGAGATAGAGAGAGAGAGGATCTTGTGAGGGGGAGCTTGTGAGGGAGTTCACAAGAGTTGCTCCTAGCATTATCTACTTCTTCTTCCCTAGAGTCTCTTGTCCTTGGAAGGGTTGGGAGAGGTAAGCTTCAGCGATCGATCGAGGTTCTATACCTACTTCAGGAAGAAGCAAAAGGAGTGGGGTTCTCTGCCTTGTCGGGGGTGGCAAAAAGGACGTGTTTTGTTAGGGCCTCTCCGCCTTACTATGGGGGCTAAGGGAGAGTCATGTTGGTAGTGCAATACTCGGAGGGCGCCTTCGGGGAGTGGACGTAGGTCAAGTTGACCGAACCACTATAAGCCCTTGTGTTCTTTTTACTGCTTCCGCACTTTAATTTTTTGCACTTATTTTTCTGTGGTGACTTTGGTTTGTGATATTTGTTCTTGTGTTTAAAGAATTTTTAAAATACCAATTCACCCCCCCTCTTGGTTAGCCTCGGGACTAGTTCATAGGGCCTAACATCCCTAACGAACTTTCAAGTGGTATCAGAGCAGAATTCATAAAAACGAAGTTTAAAAAGTTTTTGAATTTTGATCCAATGCTAACTTTGGGAATCGTAATACAACTGATGGATATTCTATTACACGACCCATTTTTTGACAACCTTCCTTTTGATTTTTGAAAAATCCGCATGTCTATTTTTCTACAATCAACTGATTATCGCATGTGGATGTTTATTAAAGAAGGATATTCTCCACCTTCTCATGAAATTAACGGAATTAAAACTGAAGTTGCTTTTACTGAATGGACTTTAAATGAAAAAGATTTAGCTCAATTGAATGCAAAGTGTTTGAACTATTTTTTTCTGTGCTTTAAAGTCTGAGGATTACATGCGTGTTTCTACTTGCTCTACTGGAAAAGAGATTTGGGATAGGTTGTGCATTACTTATGAAGGAACCAATGAAGTAAAACAATCTCGTTTGAATATTCTCTTACATGAATATGAACCTTTTCATATGAAACCTTCTAAAACAATTTATGATATGTATACAAGGTTCACTCAAATTGTAACTCATTCGCATGCCATAGGAAGAGAACTTTCAAACTATGAAAAAGTGAACAAAATTTTAAGATGCTTGCCTTCCTCGTTTGATGCTAAAATCACTGCAATCACTGAATCTAAGGATTTGAACACTTATTCAATTGATAACTTACTTGGCTCACTCATTGCTTATGAGCAAGGAGTGAATAAAAGAAATCTTGATGTAGGTGAAAAAGAAAGGAGAAAATAGTGGCACTAAAGGCCCACAAATCGGACTCTGACTCTTTCGGGTCTAAAAGTGATGACTTTGCCTTAATCACAAGGCAATTCAAAAACTTTCTAAGGAAGAAGCAAAAGCATCATCAAAATTAGAGAAAATGTAAGGATAATAAATATTCTAAAGGATCGTCTGATGTGGTTTGTTATGAATGCAGGAAGCCCAGAAACGTGAAAGCTAGTTGCCTTATACTTAAGATGCATACAAGCAAGGAAAAGAGTGAGGAGAAATCCAAGTTTAGAAAAGACAAAAAGATACTTCAAAAGATATTTTGGGCGGATTCTGCATCGTATTCCTCAGAGACGGAACCAGAAGATGAGACAACAAACTTGTGCTTAATGGCAGACGACCATCTTGATCAAGAAGAGGTATGTGAACTTTCCTATGATCAATTCCTTGAAGTTTCTGAAAAAAATCATGCATCATATAGGAAACTTAAGAAGACACATGCTAGCTTAAAATTGGAATTTTTGAATTTACAAAAAGAGCATGAAATTTTGACTAAAGATCACTCAAGAATTGATTCAAATCATATGGCTCTACTTGATGAATTTGATGAGTTAAATAAAAAGCATTGTGAATTAATTGAAGAGCAAGATTCACTAAAAACTTCACACACCTCACTTGAATCTGATTTTAAAAAATCTAAAGAGATAAAGAAGAATTTAAGGATTGAGAATGAGGTCTTACAAAGTATTAACTTGAGGATTCAAAATGAATTGGATACATGTAAGAAAACTCGGATGACACTCACACTTGATCAAAAGCCAAAACCTAGGAAGAGACATTATAACCCAAACCATTTAAGAAATCCTTTTCCTGGAGTTAGATATTTTTCATGTGGCATGCTTGGACACATCTCACACACTTGCACAGTTCACCATAGTACACATTGGATGTGGAGACTTAAGGTGCATGATCCACAGCATACCACACATGCATTGCATTCTACTTTTCATAAGAAGGGACCCAAACCTGTTTGGGTTTCTATATCTGAAATTTTATGTTCTTGTAGGTGAGCTCTCACAAAAGGCCTCGTGAGAGTATGTGGTACCTAGACAGCGGATACTCTCGACATATGATTGGTGATGCCAATCAGTTTGTTTCGCTGGAGTCCAGGACTAGAGGCAAGGTTACTCTTTGAGACAATACCACCATGAAGGTGGTAGGCTCAGGTATAATTGGTAATTCCAAGAACCTTATGATTGAAAATATTTTTCTTGTAAATGGATTAAAGCACAACCTACTCAGCATCAGTCAACTCTGTGACAAGGGCGTCATTGTACAATTTTTTACAAATTCATGTATTGTAAGTTTAAGTAACAATACTATTTTGCAGGGAAAAAGGATCAACAATGTGTACATGCTTGATTTAAAAAACATTGAATGTGCAGTATCATTTTGCTTAAAAACTATTGTTGATGATTCATGGTTATGACACCAAAGATTATGTCATGCAAGTATGAAAACCCTTAGGAAAGTGACCAAAAAAGACCTAGTTAGAGGTGTCCCCAAACTTAAGTTTTTAAAAGACCACCTTTATGATGCCTGCCAACTAGGAAAGCAAGTAAACTCCACTTTTCACCCCACTAAGGACATTAGCACCTCTAGACCTTTAGAAGTCCTTCACATGGATTTGTTTGGACCCATTTGTACTGCCAGCTTGGGAGGGAATGTCTATGGCTTTGTGATTGTTGATGACTACTCGAGGTTCACATGGACTAGATTTCTTTCACATAAAAATGAGTCTTTTGAGGAGTTTAGAACATTTTCTACTTGGATTTAGAAAAAGCTAGGTTGTGAGATCTTGACCATCCATAGTTACCATGGGGGAGAGTTTGAGAATGAAAAATTTAGAGATTTTTGTTAGGACAAGTGGAATAGCCACAACTTCTCAGCTTTTAGGACCCCTCAATAGAACAGGGTAGCTGAAAGGAAGAACCAGACCTTGGTGGAAGCCGCTAGAGCCATGCTTACTGATTATTCACTTCCAAAATACTTTTGGTCTAAAGCGGTTAACGCAACTTGTTATGTGTTGAATAGGGTGAATGTTAGAGTCAAACAAGATAAGACACCCTATGAGATCCTTAAGGGTAGGACACCCAATCTTTCACACCTTCATGTCTTTGGTTGTAAGGTTTTCATTCACAATAATGGGAAGTCTCACTTGGGCAAATTTGATCCTAAATCTGATGGAGTGTTCTTGGGATATTCTAGTGTTGGGAAGTCTTTTAAGGTGTTTAACAAGAGAACTTTGATGGTGGAAGAGACTACAGATGTTGTATTTGATGAGTTTGATCCTAAAAAGCCTGGAGTTAAGGATGATGATGATGTTGGAGAGATTACCACTAGAGTAGAAAATTTGGAGAAGGGACTAGGTCATCAAAACATGAAGGAGTAGGAGATGTCACCCAAGGAGTAGAAAATTTAGATCTAGAGGAAAGGGTTGGACCTTCTCACACCTTGCCTAGAGATTGGAGATACTCTACAAGTCACCCCAAGGATTTGATCTTAGGAGACCCTTCTGATGGAGTTAGGACTAGACATGGACTTAGGAAGGAGGTGAATCACTCTGCCTTTATCTCAATGATTGAACCCACCAACATAAACCAAGTCCTTACTGATGAGTTTTAGATTTTAGCCATGCAAGAGGAGTTGAATCAATTTATTAGGAATGATGTTTGGGAGCTTGTAGAAAGACCTAAGAGACAAAGTGTAGTTGGAATAAAGTGGGTCTTTAAGAATAAGGTGAATGATTCTGGAGTGGTGGTTAGGAATAAAGCAAGATTAGTGGCTAAGGGGTATAACCAAATAGAAGGGATAGACTTTGAGGAGACTTTTTCCCCTGTAGCTATATTGAAGCCATTAGAGTGTTATTAGCCTTTGCATGTTATAAAGGATTTAAGCTTTTTCAAATGGATGTTAAGAGTGCATTTTTAAATAAGAAAATAAAAGAGGATGTGTTTGTAGAATAACCCCCAGATTTTGAGAGTTCCCAATATCCAAATCATGTTTTTAAATTAAAAAAGACTTTGTATGGGTTAAAGCAGGCACCAAGAGCTTGGTATGAGAGGCTTAGCACATTTTTACTAGAAAGGGAGTTTATTAAGGGGAGCGTAGACACCACCCTTTTTCTTAAGAAAGTTGGAGATGATTTGCTCATTGTTCATATTTATGTGTATGATATACTTTTTGGATCTTCTAATAAAAAACTTTGTGATGAGTTCTCTAAAATAATAAGTAGAGAGTTTGAGATGAGTTTAATGGGAGAGTTATCCTACTTTTTGGGGTTTAGCATAAAATAATTAGATGATAGAACCTTTCTAAATCAAACAAAATACATTAAGAATATTTTGAATAAGTATGACATGGATAAAGCTAAGATAATTAATACTCCCATGACTTCTAGTGTTCCGTTGGATAAGGACCCAAGTGGTAAGTCTATTGATCAGAAGAAGTACAGAGGTATGATTGGATCCTTACTTTACCTGACTGCTAGCCAACCTGATATTATGTTTAGTGTTTGCCTTTGTGCTAGATTTCAAGCTGACCCCAAGGAATCCCACCTGACTGCAGTTAAGAGAATTTTTAGATACCTTTTGGGGAACCAAAGCTTAGGGATTTGGTATCCGAGGCACAACATTTTTTTTTGAGATTATTGGATTTTCTGACTCTGATTTTGTAGGATGCAAGGTGGATATAAAAAGCACTTCAGGAATTTATTAATTAATAGGATAATCTTTGGTCTCATAGTCTAGTAGAAAGCAAAACTCTGTTGCACTTTTTACTACTGAAGCTGAGTACATTGCTCTTGGAAGTTGTGTGGCCCAAGTTCTTTGGTTGAAACAACATGTATTGGATTTAGGATTACCTGTAGGCTCCATCTCAATCTTTTATGACAACACTAGTGCCATTTGCATCTCTAAGAATCCTATCTAACATTCAAGGACTAAGCACATTGACATTAGGCATCACTTTATTAGAGATCATGTGACTAAGGGAGACATTAATTTATATCATGTGACAACTAAAAATCAACTAGCTGACATCTTTACTAAACCACTGGCCTTCAACACTTTCAGCTCTTTAAGACCAGATTGGGTGTGATTGGCATAAATGCATGAACTTGATCTTTTACTTGCTTTCTTTTGCTTTTGTTCTTTTTTATTTCTTTTATTTGCTTTTCTTTTTACTCTTTATTTTCTTTTCTTCTTTTTGCTTTACTTTTTTTTGTTTGATTTATTTTACTTTATTTTTTCTTGAATTTGGTATTCAAAATCATCGTTGAAATGATATCGTATGCCTTGTCCTTGATTTTAAAAATTTATAGTCAATGTGTTACATCTCTTAATCTATTAGATGGTAAAAATATACCATTGATTGTGTCTCTTTCTCTAACCTATTTTAGTGGCACAGTTTTCTTTTCTAATCAAAAATTTATTTCAAATTAATGATTATGTATGAAATTAAGATCTTTTCTAACCTTGCTAAAGCAAATCTATCTTGTATTTATAATGATTAAAGTCTTTTTGTCACATCAAGATTCTTCGTTACTCTTATCATTGGTTATTGATTCTGTTTTGTGGATAGTTCTTCTCTATGTTAGATAGAGAGCTCATATTCTCTAATATTTAGAAGATATACTCACAACTAAGAATCTTATTTAGGAGATTGTAAAAGAGAGTAGAGCTTGCAAAAAAAAAAAGGCCAATGATGCCAACAAAAGATGCGCAATGACGCCAAATTGAAATAAAAATATATCAAAAAGCAAAAGATGCACAAAACGCCAATCAATTGACAAGAGGCATAAAATGAGCCCAACAAAAGCAAGCTCTCCTCTCCTTTCAATCTTTTAAAACTTAGAATTTTTCATGTATCAAAGGCTCGATTTTGAGTGTTTTGCGATTATGACATATTTACTTTGGTACATTATTCTATAAAGATATTTTTTCTGAAACCAAGTGATGAATGGATCCTTTTTCTCATATCCAATTAAAATTTTGAGTTAGGTCATTGATTTCAAAAGACAATTTTACCCTAAAAGAAAGTCCGAGATAAGGGTAGTCATGATCTGATATTCTACCGTATGTTTGGATTTTTTATGTTGATTAACTCATTAACTTACAAATTTAAAATCAATCACATGGAATACTACATCTTGTTTATGCCTTGGTTTAAAAAAAATTGTTTACTTTGTTTCTTAGTTTCCTTCTCCTTTTTGAGATGTCAAAAGGGGGAGAAGGGTCTTTTGTATGCTTGCACTTTCGATTACATGTTCTACACTACTATTTTTGAAATAATTGTCAGTGTTTTCCATCATCAAAAAGGGGGGAGATTGTTGCAAATTCAATTTTATGGATTATGTTTTGATGATTAGCAAACACTCTTGCTTCTTTTCAACTGTCTTTTACTACTGACATTTTCATGATTCAAAGATCGAACGGAAATCGAAACCAGCTCAAGACTGGGTAGATTAAGGTTGAGTCAGTCTGTAATTTTGTTTTTTTCCCTTTTCTTGAGTTAATTGTAAATGTTTGAAGTGACTGATGTTAAGTAACCCTACACACACACCCTTGAGAGATTCAGAATTTCTATTTTTACTCACATCGTCCTAGACGATATTTATATTGGCCTGGACGATCAAGTTCAAAATAGAAGTTCTAATCAGGATTTCTTAGTTAAGACAGCCATAATTAACTGATCGTCCTAGATGATACATTTATCAGACAGGACGATATGCTCAAAACATAAAGAAATAGCCTCCATGATCAATTTAAGTATTTTGTATTTTTGGAGATCGGCCAGGATGATCATGAGATCGACCAGGACAATCGTGAGATCGGCCAAGATGATATGACATAATTATGCCTAAATTGATCTAGAAATCAAGGAAGCAATTAAGGATGATTGATATGATTACATCATCCCGGACGATCACAAGATCGGCCATGACGATATACTAAAAAATTCTTAGTTGCTCCTGGACGATAAATATCGGCCAGCATAAATTCAGGGCGATGTTCTAGCTTATCAGGATCGGACAGCTCGAATTCAGGACGATACTCTAGATAATTTTCCTCTAATTTGAACTGATCGTCCGGGATGATTGTGATATCAGCCGGGACGATCAAGCCAATTTTCAATCGTCCAGTTCATTTTCAGAGCGGTGTTCTAGTCGATCATCTGTGTTTTGAACTGATCGTACAGGATGATATTATTATCGTCCTGGATGATAAAGTTGGCAACTTGCATTTATTGAGTTCTTTTGAAGCTCTTTTATTTAAGAGCTATTGTTCAATATTTTTTAACATCCTTGACTGTTGTCTTGACCTGAGAAAACCTAAAGGAGAGAGAGAGTGAGAGGGAGAGAGAGAGTGAGAGGGAGAGAGAGAGAGAGGATCTTGTGAGGGGGAGCTTGTGAGGGAGTTCACAAGGGTTGCTCCAAGCATTGTTCTACTTCTTCTTCCCTAGAGTCTCTTGTCCTTGGAAGGGTTGGGAGAGGTAAGTTTCAGCGATCGATCGAGGTTCTCTGCCTACTTCATCAGGAAACAAAATGAGTGGGGTTCTCTGCCTTGTCGGGGGTGGCAAAAAGGAGATGTTTTGTAAGGGCTTCTCAGCCTGGCTGTGGGGTCTAAAGGAGAGTCACGTTGGTAGTGCAATACTCGGAGGGCAGCTCTGGGGAGTGGACGTATGTCAAGTTGACCGAACCACTATAAACCCTTGTGTTCTTTCTACTACTTCCGCACTTTAATTTTCCGCACTTGTTTTTTCTGTGGTGATTTTGGTTTGTGATATTTGTTCTTGTGTTTAAAGAATTTTTAAAATACCAATTCACCCCCCCCCCCCCCCCTCTTGGTTAGCCTCGGGACTAGTTCATAGGGCCTAACATCCCTAACGAACTTTCATCTACCTATAGCACTGGAAAAAAAAGTTGGGATAGATTATGCATTATATATATGAAGGTACTAGTGAAGTCAAATAATCTAGGTTATAATTATTGCATGAGTATAAAATTTTTTGCATGTAATCTTATGAGACTATCTCAAACAAGTATATTAGGTCCACTCAAATAGTGATATCATTATAAGCTTTAGGTAGAGAACTTTCAAACTTTAAGAAGGTCAACAAAATTTTATATTGTCTACTTGATAATTTTGATGCCAAAGTCACTGTTATAAATGCATAAAAAAACTTAAATGCTTATTCTATTGATAATATGTTTGGGTTACTCATTGTCTATGAGCAAAGTGTGCATCAAGACTTTTGGATATAGGTGATGAGAATGATATATTTCTTAAGGCAAAAGAAACAAATAAAAATGGCTTAGGAGATGATGAGAGTGAGGAGATGACGTTAATAACAAGCAATTTCAAAAGCTCCTAAAGCACAAGCATGAACAAAAGTGGAGTAAAGGTAAAAATAGTAAATATAATAAATTTGCTTCTGACATTATTTATTTTGGATGTAGGAAATCTATATATCTGAAATACAAATGCCCCAATTTGAAAATCTAACCCTCTAAAGAAAAAAAGGTGAAAATAAGTCAGATGTAAAAAGATGAAATGAAAAGAAGCAAAAAATCTCTTAGGCAAACTTAGCTTCTGATTCATCAGAATAGGAGCAAGATGATGAGAAAACAACTTTTGTTGAACTGTCGAGGATTTAACTATTAAATCCGATTAGGTATAAGTTTGGGTTGTGTGTCTGTTTATCTTTATATTTACTTATTTGTTTTTTAAATAATTATGGTTTATGTATGATTGCGCGTTGTCATTTTTTTGCATGCCGTTTAATTTTAGGTGTTGTATTATCTCCCCTTTTTGTGATGTCAAAAGGGGGAGAATATATTTGGTTGCATTTGTTCATTTATCATTTATTTTTAAAATTTTGTATTTATTTATCTGTTATCTAGTTTCATTTTTTTCTTAAATAAAAAATATAATAATAAAAAATAATAAAAATGAGAGACACTATAATGACAAAGGGTTGTGTATCATTTTTGCAGTAGTCCAAGAATGGTAGTTCGCATGTGACAGAGGGTTGTGTATCATTTTTGGGCAATAAGAGGTTAAAGGGATCATAGTATAATAAAAAAACTAGCAAGGACCATAGTTGGGTGATGATAATCAAAAGGACTATGGTGGGATAATGATCGTCTGAGAGACTATAGTCAAGTGATAGATGTCAGAGGGATAATAATCGGGTGATTGAGTTGAAGGGATCATAATCAATCGGCTGAGGTTAGTGGGATTATATCAGGAAACATTGGTCGAAGGGTTCGTTATCGGGTGACTGAGGTTAGAAGGGTCGTAGTTGGTGGATGATGGTGGTCAAAAATATCATAGTGGGGAAATGAGGTTAAAGGGATCATAGTTAGGTGATTGAGGTTAAAAGAACTATAGTCGATGGACGATTGTGGTCTCCGGGACCATAGTAAGGTGATGAAAGTCAGAGGGATTGTAGTTGGGTGATAGAGTTAGGAGGAACAATTATTGAGTGACTGTGATTAGATGAAGTCCACATTGATGATCGTGCCAAGGTTCTATAGTGATGGTCAAGCAAAGGTTTCATAATGAAGAACCAGTGAAAGTCTGAAGGAGTTAAGCGGCGGTGAGGGTTCGTTGGCTGTGGTGCTCGAGTGGAGCGCTAATATTCTTCAAGCTTCAAAGCTCTTATAAATCTCTAACTCAAGGTCTAAACCTCCAAATCCCCTTTATGCATTAAGAGTGGACCTATTTATAAATTTTTTGGAGTGACATGCCTCATAAATATCAAGAAAAGTTGGAGCAAATCTGGAGTGGTCCTTTAGCAACCCATCAATTGATCATAGAACATTTCTTTAGCATTTAGGTGCCTTAATGACATTATAATTAAGCAATCTTGACCTCGTTAGTCATCTTGCAGAGCAATTCGATTTGATTACCAGCATGTCATATTTAGATATCACTTAATCATCCAATTAGTGTCGTAAATATTCAAAATATGCTTTAGGCTATTGCTTTGGGCCCATTTGGACTTGAATTGAACCAAGTTTGGTGTTGTTAGGTTTATTTTCCAAGAAGTTCATATGGTCCCTGATTTAATTTTAAAAGTTTCTAATTGATAATTGAGACACGCCTAGAGATTTGTGCCTAATTAAGGAGATTTTAATGTTGTATCAATAATAAAGGTTGTTTGTATCAAAGTGAGATAAATATTTAAAATAGGCCAAAATTAGCCTTAACATTTAAAATTAAAACAAACAAGTTGTGAAATAAATATTGAATGAGTTTTCAAATAAAATTTGGAACAAGATAATATGATCAAAATTTTAGTCCGGAGGGCCTCAAAGCCCTTAAATCTATTTGAAGAATAACAAAATATTAGTCTTATGTGTATTGCACACATTTCAAAATAAATTCAAAGGTTTTGAGGATGCTTTTGATCATTCTTTTTGGTAGGATATCCTAAGGTAAGTTACATTCCATGGGGGTACTCCAATGCTCAAAATCTCCATATTTGCTCAAACTTTTGTATGACAATTTTAATCCTTTATTTTCTATGATAATAATTATTTTGATATACAAAATTTATTTTAGTATTTTATCATTTTTTCATGATTAGATAACTAATATTCAATATTCATTTTCTTATTATACTTGCTTTAGATTTTCCTAAAATGATTCAAATAAAACATTGGAAATCGGTTTGCCTTAGCTTTTTGATATACATAATTTGGCTGCATTTGTTTATCAAATCAGCTCTATATTTAAATTTGATAATTTCTTTTTGGGACATTTAGATAAATTCACACACACAATATATATGTAAAATTTGAACCCAAGACCTTTTAGTTGACAGCCAAAGTTCCATATAAACAATCATTTGTACATGGTTTAATCCAACCTAAGAGCCATGTCCATGCTTAGCTAATAATTAGATTTGGATCCCCATTTGTAACTAAAAGTTTGTCTTTCAAATTACCTTCTTAAAACTGGAGAAAGCCAATACTGAGACACTATTTCTCCTGTCAGTACAACTCAAAAACATAATCTCTTAATGTGGTTGGGCAACGAACTCTCTAACACATGAAAAAAAAAAAATCATCCGAAATTCTCTTATACTTTTATGGTGACTGAAAAAAGAAAATCAGCAACTAATTTTATGAATGAATCTTTAACGCGATGATTGAAATTATGTACAAGAAAATTGAAGTAAATTAGCATAGAGTTTTAAAGGTTAGATATTACAAAAAGATAAAACATCAAAAGTAATCAAAGTTATTGAGTAGTAGACTTAACCTCTAAACTATACCAATACATATGAAGCCTTATCTTCAAATAATCATCTTTCCATGAAGCTAATAAAATTAATTCCTTATCTTGATAGTTGTTATAATATAATTAACTTAAAATAAATATTTTGAAAATTTTTATTGTCTCTAATACAATATTTTTTATCATCAAATTAAATAGTAGCATATACATGAGTGTATACTTAACAATTCCATAAACATTTTGACAAATATGATAAATGGGTCAGGCTAGGGTGAGGTTAATTTTGAGCTATACTAGAGCACAATCTTTCAAGCCAAATTGACACATCTACTGAAATCAGTATTAATTGCAGCATACTTCAAATAATTAGTTGATGGTAAAACTAGGAGGTATTTTCATCTAAAGTGAACTTTTCGGCATATGTTTTAAGTAAATAAAAGAAAACAATTAACATGTATATTTCACCATTTTTTCTATCATGAGGTAAAAAAGTCAAATTTAAGCTATTATTATAATTTTGTTGTTAAAAATATTGATTATTATCATATACAGTTGTTAAGATGAATATTGATGTGATTGATTCTAAACCATCCTAAATTTAGTCATTTCTAATCGAGTTTAAGTGGTCGAACTAGAGTGAGCTCAAGTACTATTAGTCTCAATTATTAAAAAAAAAACACATTTTTTCCATTTAATTTCAATTCATTTAATTCTCGGGATAAATAAATACCTTTACTAATATGAAACATATTTAGGACCCCCCCCCCCCCCCCCCCCCCCCCCCCGTTTCTTTTATTTTTTAACAGTCAAATTCTCTTGCATGAAAAGTTTAAGCAATTAAGACCATAATTATAGTTGCTTATAGCATTGGCTAATGGTTGACTAATGAATTTCGCTAATTCATTGTTATGAGGCTTGCATTTGAAGGGAGTAATTATTTCTTAAAATTATTATCAAATTTGTTCATTACTTAGTAAAGTTAGAGTTTATTGTCTTAGTATTTTTATGAAGATCTAACACACATATAAATAAGAGAATAGTGCAAGAATTATAGTAGACATCAAAGTATTCATGTAAGAACCTCAGGAAAGGGCAAAACATAGGGATTGATCCAAATGAAATTATTTTTTGAGGACCATAATCAGGAAATTAAGGTCACAAGATTGTAATTAGAGAATGGTCCTCATAAAACTATTATTGGGTGACAGCTTTTGAAGGATTATTTGTTAAGTGATGATGATCTAAGGATTGTAGTCAAGTAATGGTGATGTAAGGATTGTAGTTGAGAAATTGTGATTGGAGGACTATAATCGGGTGACAACGGAGTGATGATGATGCCCAGGAGCTGCTTTGATGGCAACAATTGGGCTATGTTTCAATGACAAAGTTTAGGCTATGAAGGTAAAATGACTATAGCTAGGTGATAGTGATAAGAGGACTATAATTGGGCAATAGAGAATGAATAATCATAGTCAAGTGATGGAGGTCAGAGGATCGTAGTTGAGCAATTATGATCAAAAGTACGGAGTCATATGAAGGTGGTTGGATGGAAATATTTTGGTGGCACTGGTACGACGATGGTGGACAGATGTTGCTCCGATGGCAGCAGTTGGGTAGTGTTCTAACGGCGGTGGTTGGGTGATGTTATGAAAGTGATGGGCAAGTGATGTATTGATGATGATGGTAGGTTGGTGGTTTGACAATGGTGATTGAGTGGTGTTCCAATGGCAACAATCAGATAATTGCTTGATGATGATGCTCTAATGGAGCTTCAGATTCATAGAGTTCATAAGCTCGCTTGAATCTCATATCTAATTCCAAGCTCTGGATCTAAGTTCCCTCTTTATGAAGAGAATATGCATCTATTTATAAATTTCTTAGAGTATATGACTCATAAATCTAGAGAAAATCAAGAACACTCCATATGACCTTTATTGATTCCCTTGATCATAAAATGTTCTTTAAATATATAAGCTCGATAATAATATTAGAATTAAATGGTTTAAGGCTCATTAAATTCATCTTATTGGGATACTTGATTTGAAGATAAGCATGTCATACTTGGCCCTTGGAGATCATTTGGTCCCCTATTTAATATTTCAAAATTCTAGTTTACACTTCAAGCTTTGATTGAACTTATTTGTACTCAAACTTGGTCATTTTTAGAACTATTTTGTTCGTTATGTCATGCTGATCCTTGAAAATAAGTTTGCAGTGAAGTGAGAGTTGGGACGATCCTAAATTTATTTTTAGAAGTGTTCAATTTAATTATGCTTTGAGATTTGTGTTTGACCAAATTGATTTTTGATGATGTTATATATATATATATATATATAAGTACTTTGACGCATGAAAGGGAAAGAAACCGATGGCTTTTTAATGTAAAGTCATTGCCAAATTCCCTTTGGAATAATAAAAGTACCCTTTTCTTTTTATAGTGTATGATTGATTGGCTTTTAGCCATAGTGGTTGGCTTTTTTCCAGTGATTGGTTCATAGCTTTAGTTCGGCCTGAGATCTTTTTACCCCTTATGGTCATTTTTTTTTCTTTTTTTTTTTTTATTAGTGATCGCTCTTTTTTTTTTTTTTTTTTTAGCCGACCCCAATAGGAATACTTACACGTTTTAATTTGATAATATTACTGCTTAAGGAAAAAGAGTTTTTCATTTTCTTGCCATTCTTTTAACAAATAAGGATATTGAACGATATTAGTGAATTTTTAGGACCCAACAACAACAACAACAATAACATCAAGCCTTTGTCCCACTACATGGGGTCGGCTACATGAATCCTTTTTTGCTATTGTCTGGTTAAAAGTCAAATTCTCATTTAAATCTAATAAAGAAAGACCATTTCTAATATTTTCTAACCAAGTATATTTAGGTCTACCATAGAATAATAACCAACAATAGCTACACAGAGTAGAGTAATATTAAGTCAAAGATAAAACTTTCTTTATAAGTCATTATAAAAATCTTAAAATATTATTATTTGCATCGAAATCATCCCTGGCTAAAAGTTAAACATATTTAAAATTGAAAATTAAAAATTTAAACTAATAATAGGGTTGACTAACCACACGACCTAGCACACACTAGAAGCTGCATATAGAACAAAAGCCTTAGATTTCTTAGGTTAGGATGCTTACCTTCTTTTATACATTATTCATATATTTAAATATTGTTTATTTTTATTTTATTTGCTTTTAATAATTTATATTAAATTTTATTTCTTATTTAATTCTAAATGCTAAGTTATTAATTACAAATTAAACCCCAACAAAAAAAATACACTTGATTATAATTTTATCCTGAATTGAAAAGTGAGTCTTTAGGGAATAAAACAACCTACATCAAAACATCGATCGACACTTCAAACCCTGTGATTTACACACATGAGAGCTTCGTGATTTTTCAAAAAATATAACTGGTATGTGACAAACACTTGCATGCTTGCTTAACTAGTCCATTGTGTTAATTTAAAATTGTGAATGGCATGATACTTTTCCTTAGGGTTACATTTTAAGAAGTTTTCTCCTAGAAAGCTATTTCTATTGTGACAGCTATAGGAAAGCTATTAATTGATTTATTTCTTAAAAAATTACGGTTATAACAATCATAACAGTTTCTAAAAAATTTTTCCCTATAACAAATCTACTATTTTTTTTTTTTTTTGGGAAATTTGGGGCATCAGCCCATATTATAAATAAAGAAAAACGGTTATAGATATAAGATCAAATGCTAGACATAAAAATTATGTAGCAAGTGACAAAACCCTATCAGCACATGCTGCTTAACAAGGAAAAACTGTAAAAAAATAAAATTGATTACAGTGGAAATAAAAACAAAAGAACCCTGTAAGCAACTAAAGCTAAGCAGGTAAGCAAAAAGGCAAAGGACTTAGTGCAATCAGCAAGAAGAACACCCAGGCGCCAAAATTCCTCTGGTTGCCGAAGAGAAGCTTGCAGTCTCAGACCGTCCAAGGGGAAAAAATAAAGATTGTTGTCATCATCGTCCTTCAAAATACCCAACCAACCCCTGGTTGCAAGGGGCTGTCGTCCAAGGGGCACCCAGCTACCTTTCACAGCAAAGATCAAGTGAGCATAATCTGTAATTGTTGAAAGCATTTTCTCTTGAATGTCTTAAGCCAAACCGCCCTTTTAATTTTGAAAATAATAGTCTCAATGCTTTCATTGATGTTTCCAAACAATCTATCATTTCTAGCTTTCCATAAGAAATAAACCACAGCAGACGTAATAAGATACATGTAATTTCTAGTAATCTTGTCAGTTTCCAGTTCCCCAATTTCACTAAACACCTGCCACATATTAGGCCTAAGCAGCATAGAACTCATTCTTGGCAATAGGCTTTAAAGAATGTTAAAGGAAAAATCACATTAAAAAAGAAGATGATTTTGAGTTTCAGTTTGAGTTTTGCAGAAAGCACAGAGAGTGGCAACCAAAATTCCCCTAGCAGCAAGAGCCTGGGCAGTTTTAAGACCATTCTTAAAAGCAATCCAAGAGTACATGGAGTAGCGAAGAGCATAATACTTATGCCAAACATAATGGGGATAGACCGAATCAAATCAGGTAATTGCGTAGGAATAGGTAAAGCAGAATTCCAGTTATCAATAGAAATAAAACTGTTCACTTTTAAATTTGTAATAGAGGGTGTGATCATAGATTTAAGGTTTACATGTTCCAGCCTATCAGCCACAGTTAGCCCAAAGCACCAAGGGTCCCAAAAAAAGGACAGATTATTGTAGGGGATGATTTTGAAGTTTAGAGAGTGCAGCAAGCTTTTAGCAACATCGCACAGAGCCTTCCAATAAATAGAACATTTAGTAATGTTGGTGTTCGAAAAAGACCCGTATTTTTCCTTCTACCAGCTGAAAAGGTAACTTTTGGAATTATAAAACCTCCAAACAACAGTGCAGCCACAAGCAAAATAAAGAGTCTCAATAGAGGGAACACCAAGCCCCCCATAAATTTTCGGTTTGCAAGTCTCCTTCCAAGAAATCATGTGCAATTTCCTCTTGTTGATGTCACCATAATATAAGAATCTGGAGCATAGACTTTTGATCTTATTAAGACAGGCTTTTGGGATCAAAGTCCCACGGACCCAATAGAGTAGGATGTTGTTGATTGTATAGTTGAGAAACTAAAGTCAACCAGCAATGGAGAGAGTCCTAGCTTTCCAGCCATCCAAAGAGACAGAGATCTTATGCATGAGAGGCTGAAAATCACAGATTTTCAACATCCTAGTGAAAATAGGAACTCCCATATATTTAATAGGGGCAGAAGAAATTGGAATATTCAAGATGTTGCTGATAGCTTGATCATGAAATGAATTCTTAGAAAAGAGAATTTTACTCTTACTACTATTCACCTTCAAACCCGAAAAACTGGCAAAGCTGGAAAGGATAGAATTCAGGCAGTGGGCATTGTCCTGATTAGCCTTAGCAAACACCAAAAGGTCGTCAGCATAAAGAAGGTGAGAAATAGAAATGTTACCGGCCTCCATACCAGATAGTGAATGATTTAATCTTGCATTATCAAAACAAGAAGATAAAATGTCCATTACTATGCAGAAAAGATAAGGGGAGAGAGGGCAACCTTGCCTAAGACCAGAAGAGGAGTGGAAATAGCCCTCGAGTGCTCCATTAATAGAAACAGAGAAGTAGACATCTGAAATACAGCCATTAATCCAAGTCACAAAATTTTCAGGGAATCCTTTAGCTAGTAGACGATCAATTAAAAATTCCCTAGAAATAGTGTCAAAGGCCTTGTGGATGTCAAACTTTGCACAGAAAAATGAATGATTTTGATTGCTATTGAAATCTTTGAGCAATTCAGCCGCCAAAAGAATATTATCATAGATAATTCTGTCTTTGATGAAACCAGCTTGACTGGGATGAATAATCAATGGCATAACATCTTTCATTCTGTTTGCAAGGATTTAGCAATGATCTTATAGAATGTATTACAAAGAGAGATAGATCTGTAATCAGTAATGTCTTGAGCATGCGGCCTTTTAAGAATAAGAGCAATGGCGGTTGCTTTAGCATGCTTAGGCATAGAACCAGTAGAGAAGAAAGATAGGACCGCCTCACAAAGTTGCTTGCCTATCGTATTCCAAGAGGATTTGTAAAACTCGAAGGTGTAGCCATCTGGACTAGGAGCAGAGCAGTTCGGGGAGGAAAAAAGGGCAGTCTTAATTTCCTCCAAAGTAATAGGGGTGATCAGATGAGGGATAACATCTGTGGGGAGTTTAAGATGAATGGGGGCATTCCAGGTAGAGGAGTTTAGTGATTGAGCAGTGTTGAATAGTTTTTGAAAATGATTGATAATAGCATTGCTGATTTCAGCCTTAGTATTAAAGGTCCCCTGCACAGTCGTGATACTCCTAATCAGATTGGAGTTATGTCTAACATTGATCCTAGAGTATAAAAACATAAGATCATCCTCCCCATTTGTCATCCATTTTTCCTTTGCTCTTTGAAAAATCCACTCAGACCAATCGGTATTCTTGGCAGCCAGCTTATAGTTAATGTCTTTAAGTGCCAAATTGATTTCAGGGTCGAGAGGGGAGGCCTGAATTTGACACAAAAAAAGATTGTTAGTTGTTAGTGAGTTCAGTGATTTCTTGTTGAAGAGTGTTGGAAGAGGCCCAGCTCTTAGATTTAATGTTGATCTTGAGAGTTTTGAGCTTCTGGTAGAATGCATGTATAGGACTGCTACGAAATCTTTGAGAGAAAACCATAATGAGGGAATCCCAAAACTCAGTTTTAGTAAGCCAGTAGTTTTTGAAGAGGAATCGGTGCTTCAGTTGATGGATTTGAGCGTATTGCAAGATAATAGGTGAGTGATCTAAAATCTGGGGATTATCCACCAAGTAGTATGAGTTCCGAAATTTGCTCAACCAATAATCATTAACCAGCATCCAATCAAGTTTGATATGTATAGGATTGTTAGTCCTTTGGTTAAACCAAGTGAAATAGTGGCCAACAGAGGAAAGGTCATGAACAGCAATATTAAAAATCAAATTATTGAAATCTAAAACCTTGCTATTGGTGAGTAAAGTGCCTCCAGCCTTCTCATGTTATGACCTGCAGCAATTAAAGTCACCTAAAATAATCCAAGGACCAGAATAACCGTCAGTAATGTCTTGAAGATCCTTCCACAAGGTAAGCCTCTCATCCTTGGAGTTTGAGGCATACACAACCGATACCCGGTAAACTTCAGAATTGCAAGAAAAAACAAAGCCATGAATTAACTGACTGGACGTAAACAGAGGTTTAAATTTCACAGTCGCAAAGTTCCATTTTATCCAGATACGACCCGGGGTAGCATATTCGAAATTGTCATAAGATCCTTCATAGGAAAAAATAGAGTGGGTGATATTGAACCAAGGGGTGTGAGGGGAGGGGTTTGTTATTCTGGTTTCCAAGAGAAAAATCAGATCCAGATTAAAATTTTTAACTAAATTTTTGCAGCAGTTGACTTTGTCCGGGCTGTTAAACCCACGGGTATTCCAGACCGCCAAGAGAGGGAGGCTGATCATTGGGATTTGGAGGTGATTGTGGTGGCCTTTTTGGCCGATTTTGCTCTTGTGGATTTAGACATGTTGGGCTGGGTATTGGTGGAGGAGCTTGAAATTTTGGAGGTGTCAGGCGGTTTGTCTCTAAGGCTTGTCTTAGAAGAAGTAAGAGAAGCAGCAAACAGAGAGGTAGTGTCAATTTGTGGTTCTTGGTGTGAGAGGGCTTCAAATTTATTTTTGATTGAAACAGGTAGAGTGGTCTGAACATGGGATGGGATAATGGTGGAAATGGTATGAGTTGAGGGGTTAAAATCCTCGGAGGGTGAATTGAGGTTAGGAATCGAGCTAGTAGCTTCAGCAGCCGTATCAGGAGGGTCTGTTGAAAGAGGGGGTGGTTTTGGGTCTGTTAAAGGAGGGGGTAAGAGGGGTGGAGGTAGAGCTGGTGGTTGAGGGGCCGTGAAGGGTGGAGGTTTGGGAATGGATAATCTAGGGGTGGTTTTCTTGGCTTACGACTGGTACTTCTACCACGGATATGGTTGGGTTCAGTGGGTTGTGGGTTTGGATTTTTGGGGCAAGTATTCGTGGCATGCATAATGGAATTGCAGAAAGTGTAGTGAGAAGGCTTCTAATCATATTGCACATTTAAGGGGAAGGTTTTATCATCCACGGTATAGTAGATCACATCCGGCAAAGGGGATGAGCTACATACCTGAACACACCCTTGGAAAGGTAAGCCTGGTTTTGGCCGCTGTGAGAGCATCAACAGCAAGTGGAATCCCCACACAGCTCATAATCCTTGAAATACCATCAGGCGTCCAACAGGAGAGCGGAAAATTTTTTATCTTTATCCAGAGGGGAATGTAGGGGAACTCTTCACGGACAAGAACGAACTCTGGAGTCCACTTTTGAAGTATGAAAGGATTTCCAAAGAAGAACCACGGTTATTGAACTTGAGAAGGAAGAAGCCTCCATCAAGAGTGAGTAAAGAAAGGGAGCCTTTCAAGCTCGAAGATTTTTTGATCGTGGAGAGAAGAGCTTCGTAATACGGCCATTTTTCGATCGAGTAGCCGACTAAAGAAAGAGCCCACTCAGTCAAACCAGCGGTAAACTGAGCAGAGGTGAAGTGCGCAGTGGCATTTTTAGTGGGATAGTGAGATATTGAAGAGGTAAACTCATTCGAAACGAGCGGCTGCAAAGCAAAAAGGTTCTTCCAGTCTCTGGGAAGAGAAGCGGAGGAAGAAGAGGTGAAGTTTTGCTGGGGTGGAGGTGGAGGCGGTGGCGGCCAGAGAATCGCAAAAAAGTAGCAAAACCCTAGCAGAGGAAATATCTCAAAGCACTCACACTTTCTCCTTCTTAAGCAACAAATCTACTATCATATATAAAAAAAAAAGTTGAGCAGGTCTAATCAGACTCTCAATTGCTTACAACTTATTACACATTATTTGATATAAGTGATTTATAGTTCAAGCTGTCACAATTTAATTTACTTAATCATTTGGTTGCTAGATTATGTTAGTTTATTAAACATTGCAGTGCACGGCTTTTAATCAAACCTTCTATGTAAATCTAAGGCCATCTACTATCATATATAAAAAAAAGTTGAGCAGGTCTAATCAGACTCTCAATTGTTTACAACTTATTACACATTATTTGATATATGTGATTTATAGTTCAAGATGTCATAATTTAATTTACTTAATCATTTGGTTGCTAGATTATGTTAGTTTATTAAATATTGTAGTGCAGGGCTTTTAATCAAACCTTCTCTGTAAATTTGAGGCCATATTCTTTTTCTTTAACTCATTAATTTATCAGCTTTACATTTATATTGATGTGATCAATATATTTTATATGAATATACTTGTTATTATTTTGAATTAAGAGCATTGCATTCCTTGATATTTTATATGAATATACTTGTTATTATTTTGAATTAAGAGCATTGCATTCCATTACTTATAGTTATGTTATATTAACTTTGCATTTAAATATTTCTAGTTGGGTATGTTAGGTAATTTTGCTTTTACATAATAGCAGAAAAAAATGAGTTAAGTTGAAGCAAAATAAATTAACTTAAAGGTTTGAAATGGATAACTAGATGTCCAGAAGATGTTGAGATCCTAAAGAATTTTATTGAAAAAGATAGAGTTTATGATTACCTTGCGAGATTAAATGCAGAATTTGATCAAGTCAAAGTCCAGATCCTCGACAAAGATGAGACGTCATCACTAAATGAAACAATTGCTCTCATTCGCGTTGAAGAAAGTCGACAAAGTGTAATCTATTGGTTTAAGTGCCTTCAGAAATTGTTTAAAAGAATTATGGATTATTGATTCAGGGGCCACAGACCACATGACCCACTAACCTATCCACGTCATAAACTATTCTCTTTGTCCAAGTGACAAGAAAATCATCACTGCTGATGGTTCTCTTATCACAATTGTTGGCCAAGGAGATATAACCTTATCTTCCTACCTAACCCTAAAAAATGTGGTCCACGTACCACATTTATCCACAAATCTAATATTAATACAAAAGCTTAGAAGTGATCATAATTGTCAAGGTCTATTTAATCATGTTTATTGCTTATTTCAGGGCTAGACATTAAGTAAGATGATTGGACTTGCTAAGGAGAGAACTAGAATGTACTATCTAGAAGAACTGATCAAATCTAAAAATAGATGCTCTGTGTTATCCCTAGAGAATAAGAGGCCCCCTACATGGCTTCATCATTACAGATTAGGACATTCCTCTTTTGATATCCTAAAACATATATATCCAAAATGTTTTCAGCAAGTAAAAAATAAATATTTTCATTGTGATATATATAAGTTAGTCAAACATAAAAGAACTTTCTCAAATAAAAATGAGAGATGTAATACCCTTTATATTTTATTCATAGTGATATATGGGGACCCTAAAAAATTTCTAATATCTCTGAGACACATTTATTTGTATCATTAATTGATGATTGCACTCGAGTATCTTGGATCTATCTCCTCATAAATAAATTTGATGTTAGCACCACTTTTTCAATTTTTCACATCATGATCTAAAATCAATTTAGAGTAAATATAAAGAAATTTCATTCCGACAATGCTAAAGACTATTTTAATCAAACCCTATCATCCTACTTTCAAAGTGAAGTTATCATCTATGGGTTCTCATGCGTTCACATCCCACAACAAAATGTGGTTATGGAAAGGAAAAATGGTCACCTTCTAGTCTCCACTCGTGCTTTCCTATTCCACTACAATACACCCAAATTCTATTGGGAAGAAGCCCTTCTAATTATTACTTAGCTTATAAACTGACTACCTTCAACAACCCTATGACTAAAAACTCCAATGGAGATTTTGTCCTCCTTTTACCCAATGTTTTGAACCCATAATAACCTTACACCCAGAATCTTTGGGTGCATTACCTATGTTCACATTCACAATCAAAATAGAGAAAAATTAGATCCAAGAGCACTCAAATGCATCTTTATTGGATATTCTGTTACCCAAAAAGGGTATAAATGTTATCACCCCCCACTAAAAAAATCCTTGTCTTTGTTGATGTTACATTTGATGAACAAAATTTCTATTTTACCAAACCTTATCTTCCGGGGGAGACTGAAATAAAGGAAGATGAGGAAAGTGAGCTTTCCGCTCTTGACCTTCCTCCAGCACCACAAATCAATCATCCTGAAATAAATAATTTGGAACCTGAGACAAATTTGTTAGTACATTTGGGAACGTATATTCCAGGCGTGTAAGCTCAAATGATGCTCCGAAGCATATCCAAGAATTTAAACAATCTCCTGAAATTAAGGTAAAATAGCTAACTCTATTTTCTTCAATAACTTTTCATCTTCACACAAAAACTTCCTGGTTACATTAGATGAAATTCAAATTCCTAATAATATTTCTGAGGCTTTATCCAATGAAAATTGGAAAAATGCCATCATAAATGAAATTCAGAGTCTAGAGAAGAAAAATACATGGGAAACCATCAAACTTCTGAAAGGAAAAAGACTAGTTGGTTGCAAATGGGTTTCTCTGTAAAATACAAAGATGATGGTACAATGGAAAGATACAAAGTAAGATTAGTGGCAAAATGATCTGATGGTCACAAAGAGCAATCCATGGGAAGTCTCATGAATCACGCTAGAGATAATCGACTCCTCTTAACAATGAAAGAGCTGATTTAAGAAAGAGTATATTGAAGATATTATGCATTAAATATGTAAGTAGTTGTTTCTTTATTGAGATATCTTGTATAGATCTATAAATAGAGAAAAATTATGCAATAAAGTTAAGCTTTTTATTTTTGGACCTCTCCGTTTTATAAAATGAATACAATAAATTCAGGACGAGCACCCCAAGACCCTCGTCTTGCTCTCCAATGTACTCACCAGTCACCCGAACTGTCGAAACCATCGTGGACAAGGAAACGAGGATGGGAGTCTGCTGTAGAAGGTAACGACGGGGCATCCACTTCCAGTGTGTGGGAGTGCGAAGAAACTTGAGGATTTAATTTAATTCCTCACAACTGTCAGGATTTACTAAATTCGATATTTAAGATACAATGGGAGAGAATCATGATTAAGATTATGTAGGATTTAAAGTTGTCTTTTTTGCTGTTTGGAAGGATAAATGTGAATCCTGCAACCAAAAGTCCTTAACAATATGGAAGTTTAGATGGAGGTTAGTATTTTCTCCTCGCGCTTCATTGTTATATTCTTTTGCGTTGTTTTGTGTGGATTTATTCTCTCTTTTGTTGATTTCTTCTGGTTATAGTGATTTGGATCTTATCGTGCCTGATTTGATTAGTTTGGGGAATATTTGCGATGACTTTTCATGGTGACAGAAAAAAGTGTGACTGATATCAAGGTAGATGCCTCTTTTTTAGTTTGACAATAATAAAAAAATCATTTCAAAACATAACAAAAACTTTCTGATAAAATTTGAGAGAATTATTTCAAATGATCTCCCCATCATTTTTTAGTGAAATAATTCATGCTATGGTGCGAGAGTTGGAGAAATATTTGGGCTACTATGAAGTTCTGAAGTTAAGAGAACAATATGGCTTTTGTTTGTTTTTTTTGTAAAAGATTAAATTCCTCAACTGCATCAATTTTGCTTGTATTTGGCATGCTTCCATGAGCCCTACAATCCATATTTTTTAAAAATATGGAGAAATAATATTGCATGGCTTACTATTCTGATTATAAAGTTGTTTTTTCAATGTTTAGTTTAACTCAATCAACATGTGTTTTTATAACAACATATAATTAGACCTTAATTGAGACATTCTTGGATTGCATTAGATTGACAGGATTAAAGGATTATCATGTGTTGGTGAGAAGAAAGAACAATTACTGGAAGTGAAATCTTCATTAATTGATGTAACCTTCATCCTAATTGAGTATAGTTTCATGATTTTTTATGTAGAACTTTTGCTTTACATTTTTGGAAGGAATTGGCAACATGTCAAGGCTCAATAATTGATTGTTTATTTTTTCTCTTTCAGGTTCTTAGGATGAAGGTGTTGCAATTTCATATTTTTGGATCTTGCAATTCAAATTTTATTTTTTAATTGTCATTGTTGAGCATACATCTCATTTTTTTTTCTCATCCTATTTTAAGGTTTGATTATAGATATTTTGGTGAAGATTGGTTGTGTATTCTTCTTTGTATTGGTGTAGGGGGTATGGTGGACGGCTTTGGAGAGATTGTAGACTAGCTAAGGAAATGATGAATGAGATTTTTAGAATTGGCTAAGAGGTGGTAGTTGATAATTGGAAGGGAAGAGGAAAGAGGATCTAGATAAGGTCGTTTGATGAAGTGGTCAAGAGCTTGTAAGTGAGTATTGGGGCTTAGGAAAATGTACAAGAGAAGTGGAGGATTGTGGAGGGATGGAGATGCTTTAGGTTCTATTGTGAGCTTCTAATTAGGTTTTTAGTTTAGAGGTGGAGGCTGTGAAATATGATTGCTTCTAGTTTTTGATATGGAAGATTTACAGAGGGGTAGATGTGGCTATCATGGGGGTTTGAGTGGAGATAAGAGGGAATTCTTCACATGTGAAGGGCCACCAAGCCGTCAAAACTATGGAGAACAGGCTTAAATTGAATCATGCAAACAACAATTTCATCATGTATTATTAAGTTCAGTAAATATATGCAACTAGAAATTGGCTTATGTTATTCTTTTTATGTTTAAAAATATTAAGTATTATCACAACAATAATGTAAGATTTTATAGCTCAAAGTTAGTAGACCTTTTATTCCTGAAGGAGTTGGAAGGTCCTCTAGATTTAAGATTTGACACTAGTTATCTTTGCTTTTCAATCAGCAGAGCATAATGGAAAGCATTTTAAGGGTTTATGGATGAAGTAACTCAACCTCATTCCTAATTTTTACCCTTAATCTAATTTAGGGGTGTAAAAGAGTCGAGTTGAGTAGAGTAGTGGCCTTATCAAGCTCAAATCATCAGTTAGAAAGTCGTCTCGAACACGAGCTAATCCCACTGTAAACGTGCTCGAACCGGCCTACGAGCCATGGCCAGGACTTTTAAAACATATGCAGGATTTTTAAAATATATGCAGGATTTAAAAAAAAAGCTACAATCTTTAGCATTTATTGATCTTTTTTTTTTAATATTTAAATTTAATAAATAATAAAATTATTTAAAAATAATAATAATTATTTGAGTCGGATCGCGATCTCACGAGCTGAGCATCTTTAAGCTCGAACTTACTCGAGCTTGAACTTGATAAACTCGGCTCGTGAGCCCATAAATATGTCGAGCCGTCTCGGCTCATTTACACCCCAAGACTAATTACAAACTTGTTAACAGTTTGCTTTTCATTGTCAACACTTCTTGTTCTTACGCTTAGGTCTTAAAAAGTACTTAGGTATTTAGTCAATTACTTGTATATACCCATTAATAATGCAGTTTTTATTGTGATGATGTTTTTGATGATATTCTGATCTTGACATTTTTCAAATTTTCTCTTAAGTTAAAGTAGTTCTTCCATTTTTTATCTTTAGAGGTTGTTTGGTATGATGCATTATGGGTGTAAAGTAAATGTTATAAGGGTTTTAAATTTTTAGAATATTTATATGAAATAAAATGATTGCAAAATAAAAAATTGGCCATTCAAAATATCCCCTAAAGTGGCTTTTCCCCTTCGAAAGAAACTCTACTTATTTGAATTTTTTTCTATCTATTCACGGCCCTACTTCTGATCATTTCTACCGCAAAAGAAACTCATCTCCAACTATCCACTGCTCTGATCGTCCCCAACTCCTGCCATTGTCGTCACCTGCCCACTCTTACATGAGAAAATAATTAGGTGGAGTTTTATTCTAGTAAATTTTGGCATGATTAATTAATTTTATTTAGCATTTATTTGATATCAATTGAAGAATTCATCTATTTGATTAACCAGTCAAGGAGCATGCACTACATTAGAAGCTAGGGCTTTACTTCAATTCTCGTTGAAGTATCGTTAAAATCTTCATTATTAATAGCAGGATTATCAGTACTATTGTGTTTTTTGTACTAGAAGTTTCCTAACTTGACTTCCCCGTTGGTGTTATTGAATGGTTTGAACTTCTTGTACTGGTAGTAGTTGGTTTTGAAGCCTAAGAATCAACTGCTAAATTTGATTTCTCATTTCTTCTAACATGTTTTGTATTACTTGAATCTTATTGTCAGTAATATTGAATTTATTAGCAACGAGTTGTATTATTTTATTGAGGCTTTCAAATTGATCTATTGGAATTGATTTTGGGTGTATGATATGTGATTAAAATAAGATAAAACACAAGTTGAACAATTTATTTTTCTTGCTTTTTATGAGTTGATCTAAAATTGAATACATGGAGTGTAATTTTAGTAGTAATAAATGTAGTAGAGGGATTATCTCTTTAGGCGATCAAGTCATTAATAGGAATACTCGTTTTTGATATCTTAGATCTATTGTTCAAAATAATAGCGAAATAATTGGGAATATTATTTAGTAGAATTTAAGTTGGATGGTCGATGTGAAGGAATGCATCGGGCTTGTTCTGTGATAGAAAAGTACCCCTCAAGCTTAAAGGATAATTCTATAAAATGATGGTGAGACCTGCAATGCTTTATGGAGCAAAATGTAGGCCATTAAAAGAGAATCATAAATTTAAGTTAAATGTTACAGAGATGAAAATTCTCTTGTGGATGAGTGACTTCACTCTTAAATATAGAATGTGAAGCAAATATATACATGAAAGGGTTGGAATAGTTCTAGTGGCATATAAAATTAAAGAGTCTCCTTACATGGTTTGGATAGGTATAATGTCAATATCTCTCTCTCTCTCTCTCTCTCTCTCTCTCTCTCTCTCTCTCTCTCTCTCTCTCTCTCTCTCTCTCTCTCTCTCTCTCTCTCTCTCTCTCTCTCTAGTACATTTCGTTTAATGAATTTAGAGTGGTGTAAACAATAGGATAAAATCAATCTCTTTGGCATCTCTAAACTATTTGCTGGTCATTTCATTCCCAATTAATTAAGTAATTCTATATGAATATGAGTATAACTTTTGTAAGTAGCCATCTATCTTAGGGATAGCAAGCAATTTTTTTCACAATCATCTTACATGTATGCGTTTGCTTACTATTTTTTCAAATAAATATAGTTGTAAAATACTCAAATCTAAGCTTAACCTAAACTCATAATTTCTTTAGCCACTAAATTTGGTGAATAAATCCCATTTAGAAATACATTTTATACTTATATTTTTATAGCTTGAAGAGGAAGTTTTACTTGTTGCTTATTTAAGAATTCAAGTTTTCATTCTGCTTATTCTTATTCTTATTATTCTTTTTCTTCTTCTTCTTCTTCTCCTCTCTCTCTCTCTCTCTCTCTCTCTCTCTCTCTCTCTCTCTCTCTCTCTCTCTCTCTCCTTCTTCTTTTTCTTCTTCTACTCATCTCTCTCTCTCTCTCTCTCCTCTCTCTCTCTCTCTCTCTCCCTCTCTCTCTCTCTCTCTCTCTCCCTTCTTCTTCTACTACTCCTCTCTCTCTCTCTCCTTCTACTCTCTCTCTCTCTCTCTCTTTCTCCTTCTTCTTCTTCTTCTTCTTCTGCTCTCTCTCTCTCTCCATCTTCTTCTTCTCTCTCTGTCTCTCTCCCCTTCTTCTTCTACTTCTTCTTCTACTCCTCTCTCTCTCTATCTCTCTCTCTCTCTCCCCTTCTTCTTCTTCTTCTTCTTCTTCTTCTTCTACTCCTCTCTCTCTCTCTCTCTCTCTCTCTCTCTCTCTCTCTCTCTCTCTCTCTCTCTCTCTCTCTCTCTCTCTTCTCTTCTTCTTCTCTCTCTCTCCTTCTTCTTCTTCTTCTCTCTCTCTCTCTCTCTCTCTCTCTCTCTCTCTCTCTCTCTCTCTCTCTTCTTCTTCTTCTTCTTCTCTCTCTCTCTCTCTCTCTCTCTCTCTCTCTCTCTCTCTCTCTCTCTCTCTCTCTCTCTCTCTCTCTCTCTCTCTCTCTCTCTCTCTCCTGCTTCTTCTTCTCCTATTTCTTCTTCTTCTTCTTCTTCTTATTCTTCTTCTTCTTCTTCTTCTTGTTGACCTCTAACTATCGGAGAACCCAACCGACTCCACGTCAGTGCGCGATAAAACCACAACGGCCTCTGTCGGTCCCACCTCACGATCCAAAATGAAGCAACTGTTCGTTCAAAAATTTGCAAACCGACATACTCACGACATAAATCCCTCTCGTTGGAACGGTGATAGACGCACACAAAACCGAAGGAAAGGGATTTCGAAAACTTACAAACAAAGCCAAGAAATCTCCGATCTTGCTCTAGTTCGCCAGAACTCATGCAGTCGTCGCCTCCACCTCCGAGCACCAGTGACTTCCATCCTTCTGCACTCGTCGACCGACCCGAACCCAACTGACTCCTCTGCATAGCGAGGTTGACCCGTGCTCTAGCCAGCCTCCAATCTTACCGTCGCCGGCCAGCTCCTGCTCTGACGACTCTGATCGGCCGCCGACTCCGACCGACCGTCGCCTCCGACCCGAACCCTAGCCTCCTCTGTGCTTGCGTGGCTCCGCCTCCCTGTTTCAATCGGGCAAAGCCCGTCTTCTCCCTCTCTTTGATTATATATATATATATATATATATATATATATATATATATATATATATATATATATATATATATATAATTATATATTATATATATATAATATAATATATATTATATTGTGATATAATGTATAATAAAAATAAAAGAAAAGAGAGCGAGAAAAGTGGAGAAATAATTTTTATCAGGCGTCGAAGACCCCGGCCGTTGTACCTTAGGTCCGACCGGGATGGTTTTAAAATTTGAAGACCCCGGGCCGTCGCATCTTAGATCCGGTCGGGGTGGTTCCAAATTGAAGACCTCACGCAGTCGATCTTAGATCCTGGTGGGATGGTTTGAAATTGAAGACCCTACGTCGCCGACCTTAGGTCCGGGTAGGAAGAATTACGGCAGTGCCGTCCCGATTTCTCCCTCGGTGGGGAGGAGACGCCGGGAGGCTGACAAAATTTTCATTGAACAATAAATGGACTTGGACAAAAAATTTAAAATTGATTTGAACATAATTCAAATTTAAAAATCAAATTTTAATGAAAATTTGATCAAATAATGTTTGACCTACACTCAAAAATGAACTTAAATCTAATTTGATTTGAAATCGACTTGATATGTGATGCTTTCAAATAGAGATTTTCGTCACTTTCTTGCACTCAAAGAAATGGCAAATTTATTTGAGCCCTTACTAAATCATAAAAAAATATTAATTACACAAGCAATTTTAGAAAGCTTGTGAACATTTTAACCTCATATCGATGAGTGATAAGGGGGATTGACTTTGATTCCAACTACAAATTGATAAGGAAAAATGCAATAAACAATATCTCATATTCAACAAACATTTTTACAAGTTGATGGTCTTCCTCTCAGTTATATGTGACTGTCCATTCCAATCTTTCAAATTGAATGTATATAGTATGTCATTTGAGGAGAAAGAGATCAATTCATCAAGGTATAAGATGGTCAGAGCTTCAAACTATTTCTTTTAACACAAAGGAATAGGGAATTCATAATGCTTACAATAACTAGCCTACAAACAAAGACAAGGAGCTTGATCTTGTATCGAACAAATTAGACCACCTATGGAGGAGAATATGAGAGCTTCTAACAAGTAATATAATTCTCCTACGAACATTAGCACAATCTCCTAATGCCTATTGAACAAGAATTTCCTGTGAACTATGTTGAGTGAGATATTAACAACAAAGGTATATCTTCTATGTGCTATAAATGAAATCTAAATTAGAACAACGCCACCGAATTCGCAACATGTATGCAAGCGGACAGTAGGCGTTCGTAAGCCCTTAAGTGAAATATTGGGCATTTTCTAAATAAAAATCACTCTCATAATTTGATCATATTTAAATATTTTAAAATACCCCTTATGTATTAAATATGATCCCTTAAACTAAAATCAATCCCTGCATGTGCTTCGGTCAATATGTTAAAAGCATAAACACCAATGACCGAGAATGCAGTGCAGGGTCAAATGCTACAACCCGCATGTGCTCCGATCGTAATATCTAAATCCCAAATTCAATGATCCAAGAATGTTGTGCGGGTTAAATATTCAAGTTTCATCCTCCTCCTTGAAAGGACTGGAGTCGACACGACTTGAATTATAAAATATCTCTAAAAATTCTATAAAAATACAAGTGACCTTAATGTCACCCCGATGATGGCCATGTTGACTGAAAATCTCAACCGGAGGGGTCAAATCTCAAATCTCAAATCCAATCAAATATCTGAAATAAAATTTATCATCTGAAAACTTAAAACTAAACATCATCCACCTCCCGCAACAGTTTGTCGGGCGTGATAAATTTGAAATTAACCTCAGCTCACAAAGAGCGAATGCATGTCGGGTGTATCACTACAATTCATCCTCAAACAGTCTCTTGCCAACAGGGACGTGGCACGTGCCCTCTGATCGGGTGGTTTTGCCGTAAAATGGCACCATTATATTACAATCACGGCCAAAGCCCGTATGTTCCCTAAAGGCGTCAAACCCTTGAGCGATGGATCATAAGGTATATTCAATAGGCATAAAGCCTTCTGTCAGCTAAGGTGGATTCAGATATATCCTCTTAGACAAACACCAACCCAGGTCTACAAGGTATTCTTGGACGAAGCAACCCATGGCTGCCGACAAGTTTCCTTCTATCAGGTTGGGTCGACTACCTCCTCTGACTAAGTAGACCAGGGAATATGATAGCCCGGGACGACGGAACCATGGGATCTTGATCGGGCTCGTCTTTGTTCATCCCACCACCAGTTTTAAGTTTATGGTGATAAACTCTAAATTCCAAATTTCCAAATTTTTAAATTCAAAATTTAAACCCTAAATTATTGCTATTATACGATAGGTTCATTACCTATGTGAACGCTTGAACGACTAGCCTTAATCGAATGTTCTCTCTTGTTATCAGGAGGGGTAATTAACTATAGGGGCTTGTGCCTATAGGAAACCAGAACTCAGATAAAAAATTCCTCACCAAATGAGGGCGAAATCTCTGGGTAGTGTCTTATCTACAAACCCAATCTGCCTTCTGAAAATTCCCCAAGGATCACACATACCTAAAATCGAATTTTTCGGAGCCCACAGATTTCTGGCGACTCCGCTGGGGATTGGTTTCTCTTTCCATCTTTGGCAAGTCATTTAAATGCTATAGTAACAGCTAAAATATTATGCTCTATACGGTGAACATCAGGATGTAATATTTGGTCCTTATGTCCAAAGATCCATCAATAAAAGGTCCCGATAGAGCTGAAAGCTATCACCTTTTATGATGGTAAAGCAAAGAAAGAGTAAATATATGTACGGTGAGCATCGGGGTGTGACACTTGGATATATATCCAAGAATTCACTGCCGAGAGGTCCTGACATAAAAAAAAAATAGAGACTCACATCTCTAGAAAAAATATATATATTCAAAGAATGGTGTGACATCCAGTGTGTACTCCTAGAGATCCTCCATTAAAGAAAATCATCAAAAGTGGGTATCAAAGATTATCCTTACATACAATGTTCTTGATGGTCGACATTTTGAAGAATCCTTCAAGAAATTCCATCATTTTTAAATATATCCTCTCAGACTAAAGAAGATCATTGCTCGACTTCACTAGTGACGTTCTTCTCAAAGAGCAAGTAGAGGAAATTGAGATCTTTGCTAGACTTTTACTGATGTGAGTTCCTTTATCCTCAAAGAGGCAAGTAGATTAAAATCAAACCAGATGTTTCTATATCAATCTCCAAGGGATAATCATATTGGGATTTGAGACATTGATTACCTGAGCCTGGACTTTTCTTATCTGAGAAGGTCTGATCAAGTTTAATTAATATCCCGTGAAGTGGGATTCAAAGATTTAGTCGTATCAAAATCTAGATGATGTTATCATTCAATCAAATCAAG